>QAOC01053455.1:0-14894 GCA_003255005.1 Begonia fuchsioides | reverse complement strand
TTAACCTAAGTGGGAGGGGGTGAATTTGGTAAACTAAACTTTTTCGTAAGTTCAAGGATTTAACAATTATCTCTTCTTGATTTAGTTATCAATTCAATATGCAAGCACAATCAACAATTATAAAAGTTGAGAGAGAGGGTATTAACACTGATCTGGTACCTCCTTGCCTACGTCCAACCTTGCCTACGTCCGCACTTCAAGGTACCTCCTTGAAGATCTTTCCTGCTCAAACCTTGAGCTTCACTACGATTGACTTACGGGTGTCAATCAAACCTTTGACTCTTTTCTTGAAGGAGCGTCACCCCTTTTACAATGATAATTCAAGGAAAACAAATACAATTTGTACGGTTATAAAAATGGACTCACTCAAATCTCAAGAATGATATACACTTGTAGTAGTAGGATATGAGAGAGTAAAAAGTTCTTGAATGAATTTGGCAGCACTTCGGCATAGTTTTTCTCTCGTCAAAAATCTTATTGTCAAAATGAGCTTGTTTCATCTATTTATAGTTTGCTTCTGAACTGCCAAAATGGGTCGACACACTCAGTTGGGGTTGACACATGCAGTAGTTGGTAGACACATAAAAAATATAGTCGTTGGAAGCTTATAATCAGTTGGGTCAACAAAACTTTTTTCTGCGGTCGACATAAACCTGAAGGATCCGTCTCTGGAAAATTTGAGGTCGACACATGTAGGTTAGGGTCTACACAAATCTGAAGGATCCGACATTGGAAAATCTTGGGTCGACACATGTAGGTTGGGGTCGACACAAATTAAACGTTGCAGTCGACATGTAAAGTGCAGGCTCAGCTTTGAGGGGTATACACATGGAATATTGTAGGTCGACACAATGTCTTTTCTAGGGTCGACACAGATAATTTTGATGGGTCGACCTGATTTGCACGCTGCACTACCTTTCTTTCAGCCGACGCACTTTGTATAGATGGGTTGACATAATTCGTACGTAAAATTCGACATAAGTAATTTACTTGGGTTGACATATTTTGTACGTTGGGCTGATTTTCTGGTCGACACAAGGAGTGAAAGACTCGGCCTCTGTTTTGAACAGGGGTCGACACAATAGATTGTGGGTTGACACAAAGTATTATGGGTAAGCTTTTGAATTTTATAAGGGTCAACACAAGGTATTATGGGTCGACACAAAATACTGCACATACTTGAAATTTATGCAGCACTTAAACAAATTGTTAGACTCTAATTGTACCCTTCAAAGAGGGTATTTCTCAAGAATGGTCAAGTCTAATTTAAACATTGTAGAGTAGTTTATTTTATCTTTCATGCTTATCTTACATAGTTATCATAAAAAACAATTGATTGCTTTTAAAAACACTTTTAAAGCCAACAATCTCCCCCTTTTTGATGATGACAAAAACAATTGAAAGATAAATTGCTCCCCCATAGAAAAAGCATGTATGAAGGATATTCAATGCTCCCCCATACAGAGACACTCATGAAAAACAGATTAACATCATTTTCTCCCCCATTGATATTATCAAAAAGAATAAACATAAATATATAGAATATTCAATATTAGTAAAGTGACATTGTTTATAGAAAAGAGGAGACATTCAAGAAGTTAAAAATTCTCCTAAGACAAAAAAAGAGGAGCTTCCATATGCTACTCTACAGCTGGTTAAGAGGTGGGAGAGTCAAGTACAATGCTGCCTGCAGCTGATGGAGAGAGGATAATGGTATTGTAGCAACGACAAAAGTAGTAATTTCCACCTCCATGGGAGCAACTGCCAGTGTATTCGCTGAGGAGAGAGCTGGAGAATGAACAGGAGAGGAAAACGGTGAAGGAATTGGCGAGGGATCTTGAGCACAATCAAAAGGTCCAGACATACTGATCTGGTNACGACAAAAGTAGTAATTTCCACCTCCATGGGAGCAACTGCCAGTGTATTCGCTGAGGAGAGAGCTGGAGAATGAACAGGAGAGGAAAACGGTGAAGGAATTGGCGAGGGATCTTGAGCACAATCAAAAGGTCCAGACATACTAGGCCTCAAGGAAAATCCAAACCATTGACAGTACAACCTCTCAAGGTTGTCATGAAGAAAATCAACCTTACAATGAAGTTCAGAATTGGATGCAACAAGGAAATCTATTGTCCTTTGAAGAGTATCATGATAGTGGACAAGGGACTCTACTGTGGATGCTAAGCTGGAGATCTGTCCCGTGAGCAAATCAAAATTTTCTTCCATCAAGGAAGTAATGCGATGTGAGCTGGAAGAGGATCTATGCTCGAGATATACATTAGCATCATCACCGGTTGGTGTAGGGTCTTCACGAGCAGGAGGATCAGGTATGGCCACTTTGTATTGCCAGCGCTCATCCTAGTCTTGAGCTAAGCCCATTCGAGCAAGTGTCGAAGGACTATACTTGTCAAATTTTCTGACCCGAGTGAGTGGCTCAGTAGAAGGAATCTTGTTTTGTCGAAGAATTTCCATTATTAAGAGGTTGAAGGGCAAAGACTTGGATTCCTTATCCATGACATCCATCATCCGTCGCATAATTATGTATCTTATGTCTACGCGACGTCTCCTAAAGAACACGAAGAGCATGTATAGCTCCATGTTGCTGATGTAGTCTCTGTGGCCATTCTTGGGTGGTAGATTACATGTGAGAATGTGATAGAATAAGCAAGCCACAATATTGAGATCACTGGCTTTAGGTTGATAAGGCACTTAATCGGGATCCTTCCCGATTTGTCTAAGAAAAGGCCAATATTCTTCATCTTTCATGATCTTAGGCTCGGATTGCTGCTCATAATATGTATCAGTTCTTAAGGCAATTCAGTATGATATTCAGTTGATAACTCGTGAACTGTATCTTCTTTCCAAATACGTAGTTCTTAAGGATAAATGGATTTTGGGTGTAATATAGGTTTCCATAGAATAATCTCACCGCCTTTTCGGAATAGGGACCATAGAAGGTTAATAGTTCTGAAATTCCTATAAACACATAGCTTTCTTGGATATCTATTCCAGGAATGGAATTCTGCTCATATATCCTACTTAAAATGAGAGGTTTGTTCTGAAAAATTGAATAAAACTTATCTTGGCTGCTTTTTTGCGGAATATGAATTTTTCTAACCCGGAGGGTTGAATCCTGTGGGTGGAGCAGAGGAGGAGGCTGCAATGTCCTTAGATTTAATGGCTGCCCTTTTCCTTCTAACTAGAATTTTTGAGGTGGAAGCCATTTGAGAAGAGGAAATCGGAGACTGGAGGTTTTTGTTGACAGAAGGGAGAGTGCGAATATTGTTGGAACAAACAGAGCGCACAAGATAGATTTTGAAGATTGACAATAGTGCGATAGGGTTTTAATTTCATCACGTGAAAAACTAGGTTTGGGTCGACCGAAACATTTTTGTGTCGACCCTTTTGGTGTATACCTGAGAGAGAATAAAATTATTGAAGGAACATTCGCGGGTAGGTGATGTGCCACGGATGGCACCACTCGATTGATGAAGCAAAGTATTTTTCTGATGAGTTTGTTAATTTTGTAGGAGGCTCTTTTCATAAAAGGCTTATCAAGAAGCCAATTATGAAGGGGAAAACATGCTTCCTTTTTGACAACTCTTTTGCATCCGTGGCATGGAAGGGTGATCCAAACCATCCTTGGTGATAATAGGACCACTTTTGGTTTCGGCCCAGGATGACCTCCGGGGGTTGTGCGGCTGTTTAGAACACCTTCCAGACATGATTTGGCCAAGAATTCTTCTACAAAAATGTGACCAACATCATAAGCTTTCCATCATGGGGCAGATCATCAATTTTGGATAAATATTACCCGGTCAACCATCGCCATTACAGAGGCACCCAGAAGGGGTGGCTATCCGAGAACAGCCCACACACCTTTCATCATGCAACCAATAGCCACGGCCTAATGGAGTCCAATGAAGAGCTGAAGGATGGAGTCCAATTTGGAGCCTCTAAGGATCGGCCTTACAGGTGAAAAAATGAAGGAAAGCATTGGCCCAAAAACGAAGATTGTCGGTTTTTACTTATTTTGGTTTTTGAAAACCGGTTGTACTCTTCCTTGCATGGTTTGCGTGAAAACCATGCAAGTATGTTTGTCTCTCTTTTGTTGTAAGTTAGTAAACGTGGCTGCAAGTGGAAAGGTCTTAGGAAGCACTAAGGGATGGGTTAAACCTTCCCTTAGTGACCCATCACTCCTTGTTGGTGATGAAAGTCAAGGTGGGCCCACTTGCCATGCCTTGTTGTTAGTTTAGCACTTAGGGTTATGGGTGATAATCATTCACCTTTTGTAGCTCGTGGGAAGGAGGGTTTTTACCCTCCCTTTCTCAGCATTTGGAAGATAGAAAAGTATTGGAAAATTTGCAGAAGCTTGAAGCTCTCAAACCCTCTTTTCTCACGGCTTCAAGGAATTTTGGTGAGTAATATCCAATCTTCTTTATTTGTCTTGGTGTTGGTGATTAGCTAGGATCACTAAACCTTATTCCAACCTCCTTCCTCACTTGTTTAGGAACAAAAGCGAGCTTGGAAATCCCATAGCCTTCCTCCATTGTTGTTTGCATTTGTGTTTTGTCTTTGTTGTTGGTTGCTGTTTTTGGTGCTTACCCGAGTGAATTTGTGCAACAAAAGTCCAATTCGTGCTATTTCTGTTTTCCGTGCACAAAAGTCCCCAATTTTATGGCTGTGAGTTCCTCTTTCATGGCTTCAAATAACTGTTCTTTACGTTTAGCCACAGCCCCTCCCCATCAAGAGTTATGCATGCTTTTTCCACTGCCTTCTACCCGAATTCCTGAAATCGGGCAGTTCTGTCCATCAATTTTCTATCCTGCATATCTTCCAATCTACCCATGATTTTTCCCTCAAACCACTTGCAATTTCTTCCAACTTAGTTGAAGTTAGGTTCTGCCAATTTCCAACCTCCCAGACTCCCTGAATTGGAAGTTGTGTAGAAGTCTCCCCAACACGCCTGCACTGTTCCTTTCAACTTTGTCTGTTTGTTCACCTAACTTTGCCTCCGTGTATTTTAATGTTCCGCCCGTGTTTGTAAGCTGAAATTCGGGTCACACTTAGTCCACTTCCTAAAGTTTCATTTGGCTGAGTTTATTTGACTTAATCCTGTATGCATTTGGAATATTAACCATTACACCTCACTGTTTCTGTCTTGGACTTTCTCCTTGGCAGATTACCCTTGTGTCTTCTTTCTCCCGACACTTCTCATAACCCCGAGCGTGTCAGTAGGGTTTTAAACAAAAAAGCGACACCGGTCGACCGATTCACGATTGTGTCGACGATCGAAGGCAGAAATGAAGGACCGGTCGACATACCCGATTTTATGTCGACCCCTTCTTTGACACATTCAAAGTCTAGTCGACATACTCCCTTTTATGTCGACCACTTTTACAGGAGACAACAGGAAGAGAATGATGTTTCTAAACACCATCAAGCCGAATTACTCCCAATCAAATTCTAACTTCATTAAAGGTCTTTTCATCCAAAGGCTTAGTAAATATATCTGCTAATTGATCACTTGACTTGACAAATTCTAATATAATATCCCCTTTTTGGACGTGATCTTTGATAAAATGATATCTTATTTTTATATGCTTAGTTCTAGAATGAAGAATAGGATTTTTGCTGATATTTATTGCACTAGTGTCGTCACACATGATAGGAATCTTAGAGAATGAGAGATTGTAGTCTTCTAAGGTATGCTTCATCCAAACCATTTGTGCACAACAACTTCCCGCTGCAATATACTCGCTTTCGGCAGTTGAAAGTGGTACGGAGTTTTGTTTCTTAGAAAACCATGAAACTAATGATTCTTCTAGAAATTGACAAGAGTCACTAGTGCTCTTTCTATCTACAAGGCTCCTGGCATAATCTGAATCCGTATATTCAATTAAGTTGAGCGAGGGTCCCTTGGGATACCATAATCCTAAATTTGTTGTTCAACTCAAGTATTTGAAAATCCTTTTGACAACTTTTAAATGAGATTCCTTAGGGAAGACTTGAAATCTAGCACAAAGGCATACACTAAAGAGAATATCGGGTCTACTAGTGGTTAGATACAGAAGAGATCCAATCATACCATGATATTTCTTAATGTCCACATCTTGACCATTTTCATCTTTGTCCAATTTTGTTGTGGTACTCATGGGAGTTCTAGAGGATTTGCAAGAGTCCAATCTGAATCTCTTAAGCATTTCTTTAACGTATTTTTCTTGAAATGTTCCCTCTAAGGATTGTCTAATTTGGAGTCCTAAAAAAAATTTAAGCTCTCCCATCATGCTCATTTCAAATTCATCTTGCATGAGAGAGGCAAAGCTTTTTGTTTGAGGCTCCAAAGATGATATCGTTCACATAAATTTGGACAAGGAGCAAATCATCACCATCATGTTTAGTGAAAAGGGTTGAATCCATTTTTCGCATTTTGAACTCTTTTTCCAAAAGAAAGTTCTTCAACCTATCATACCAAGCACGAGGAGCTTGCTTAAGACCATAAAGAGCTATACGAAGCTTATAAACGTGGTCTGCATTGTCAAAGGCTCCAAAGCCCATAGGTTGATCCACATATACTTCTTCCATTATATAACCATTTAGGAAGGCACTCTTAACATCCATTTAAAATAGAGTTAAAGTTTTCTGGCACACATAGGCAAGTAGCATGCGAATTAACTCCATTCGTGCTACTGGTGCAAATGTTTCTTCAAAATCTATCCCCTCTTCTTGATTGTATCATTTTCCAACCAATCTTGCGTTGTTTCTAATGACAACACCATGTTCATCTAGTTTATTCTTGAATACCCATTTTGTTCCAATGATGGTGCGATCATTAGGCCTAGCAACTAACTCCCATACTTGGTTTCTCTCAAATTGATTTAGTTCCTCTTGCATGGCCACTATCCAATTTTCATCCAATATGGCCTCATCAAATTTCTTAGGCTCCACTTTAGAAATAAACGCTACATTAGTGCACAAGTTCCTAAGGGAGGCTCTAGTTTTGACTCCCAATGAGGGATCACCAACCACATCTTCTAATGGATGGTCTTTAGAGTATCTCTATTCCTTAGGAAGTTCTCTAATAGGGTCACTATTTGTACCCTCTTCTAGGTTGTTTATAGGAGTTTCAGAGGGGGTAACTTCAAGAGAATCTTTCTCATTTTCTTCTAGAGATAAAGAATCTATGTCTCTTATAAGTTCCTCAACTTTGTTTATATTTTCTAACAAGAGAGGTGATTCATCAAAAATGATATGCATAGATTCTTCAACCACTAGAGTCCTTTTGTTGAATACTCTATATGCTTTGCTAGTCAAAGAATATCCAAGGAAGATACCTAATTCCGTCTTTGAATCAAATTTTCCTTGGTTGTCCTTGGTGTTTAAAATATAACATTTGCATCCAAAGGGCCTAAAATACTTAACACTAGGAGTTTTACCTGACCATAGTTCATAGGGGGTCTTTTCTAAGATTTGACGGATTGATACTCGATTTAATGTGTAGCATGCCATAGCTACGGCTTCCGCCCAAAAATACTTGGGAAGAGAGTTTTCATTGAGCATTGTCCTAGCAAGCTCTTGAAGTGATCTATTCTTTCTCTCAACAACTCCATTTTGTTGAGGAGTCCTAGGAGATGAGAAATTATGATTGATCTCATTCTTAAGACATAGGAGCTCAAATTTCTTATTTTCAAATTCTTCTCCATGATCACTACGAATAGCTACAATGGAGAGACCCTTTTCATTTTGAACTTTCTTCCTAAAGGAAGAGAAAGTCTCAAAAGTCTCATCCTTAGATCTAAGAAAGTATACCCAAGTAAATCTTGAGAAATCATCAACAATTACAAGGGCATAATGCTTGCCACCTAGGCTAGCTACTTTAGAAGGACTGAATAGATCTAAGTGGAGAAGCTGAAGAGGTTTAGAGGAAGACACAACATGTTTTAGGGAAACGGAACTCTTTGTTTGCTTCCCCATTAGACATGCATCACAGGATTTGTTCTTGTCAATGGATAATTTTGGAAGACCTCTAGCTAGATTTTTCTTTGAGATCCTAGCTAAGGTATCCATGCTAACATGGCCTAATCTCCTATGCCATGCCAAACTATCTAGAGAGGATGTTGCACTAAAATATTTTTCATCAAAGCATGCAACATTATCCAAATCAATTGTATAAACATTATCGGATCAATAGCCAATGAATAAGATTTTACCAATTGAGCTATCTTTTACTAAGCAAGATTTAGATTAAAAAATTACCCTATCCCTTATCACAAAGTTGACTAAAGCTTAATAAATTATGATTTAAACCGTCAACTAAACGGGCATTTTCAATATTAGGGGAAGAGGGATTACTGATAGTGCCAATACCAATTATCTTCCCATTTTGATTTCCACCAAAAGTGACACTCCCCTTCTTTTGCTTGATGGAAGTAAACCTTGAAGGGTCTCCCATTAGTGCTGGCAATCGAGCCGGCTCAAGCCCGGGAAAGGCCGGCTCGTCGAGCCTGACGAGCCAAACGAGCCCGGGAAAGGCCGGCTCGTCGAGCCTGACGAGCCAAACGAGCCGAGCCTTTAGAGCCTGCTCTGTCGAGCTTTTTTAAAAAAAATTTGGCTCGAGCCGGCTCACCAGCCTCGAGCCTAAACAAGCAAGCCGATCTGAGCCAGTCGAGCCTAAATGAGCCGAGCCAAACGAGCCAAACAAGAAAAAAAAATTCGTATATTGAAGTTGTATAACTTATTCGATATTATGTAATGACCAATTTATGCATATTGTTTTCTTCGAGCCAAATTTTTTTTTTCATGATAACATTTGTATGTATCGCCTCCATTACGCAAAATAAACATGAAAACAATACCATCGAATAAATATCTCAAAGAAACTCGAAGACAATAGCATCGAAAGTTCGAAACATAGAATCAACAGCATGCAACATGTCTTTTACGAATCGAAATATAAACACTGAAAGCATCCAATTTGAAATCAATTCGCAAAAGAGTTAATAATTAATACTCATGCATTGTACGAATCGAAATAGAAACACTGAAAGCATTCATTGTGCCATTAAAAAGTAAAATATGTTACAAAAAGTTGTTTAATTGTTCAAAAAGAGTACAAAAGAACGAACCTACTCCATAGGGGTATCGTCCGATGGAGGTTGAGCATCTCTTGACAGAGATGCGGTCAACCCCGTATAATACGGTTGACACCTTTGTCACTATGGCAGGAGCTGCGGTCGACACATTAAATAGCGGTCGACTCCATAAAACTCTCTGGACGGAGATGCGGTCGACCCCGTATAATACGGTCAACACCTTTGTCACTCTGGAATGAGCTGCGGTCGACACCGTATACTCCCGGTCGACACCATCAACGTACTTTATAATGCGCGGTCGGCACCTTCGTATACCTGCGGTTGACACTAAACGTAGTCCGGTCGACACTCATTCTATTTGCGGTCAACACTTAGATATATTTCATGCAAATGAATAAGATTAACTGAAAGAATGGAAATTTGGTGACATTAGAAAAGTGAGTAACAGAAAGAACAAATGTTAATGTTTATAAATTACAACGAAAGTCAGATGGACGGGATACACGAAATGAAAAAGATCTTCGACTCGTCGCCAGAACATAACAACTACTCTTCGAATTCCAAGTTCTTGAAATCCTCTTCCAGTTCGTCCACTAGTTGTTTGTCCCTCCGGACTGCGTCGCTCCAGTCCTTCATGCAAATGAGTGCCTCCACAAGCTCCGGTGCCAGACTTGCGTGTCGATCGTCGTATACGCGTCCACCTGCACTAAAAGCCGACTTGGAAGCTACAATTGAAACAGGCGGTGTTAGTAAATCCCGTGCCATTTTAGCGATCACGGGATACATGGCTGCGTTGGTTTTCCACCAACTCAAAATGTCGAAGGCCTCGTCTCGAGCAATTAGAACTCGATTGTCCAGATACACGTCGAGTTCACTCTAATCAAAAGCAAACGAATGCACGTCGCTTTCTAGTTGGGCGTCAATGGCATCCATAGCATTTAGTGGTATTCCGAAACTAGAACTACCACCGCACGTTCATGCCACATTCGACGAACTATGAGTTCTTGCCCTGGAAAATCTAATTTTGTAAGTCTCAAACAAGATAGCAAGGTCTCTATGCAATGTGTTAGGATTGCATACGGGGGCAAAACCTAGGTTCTCTGAAATTTTATCGAGCATCAACTTTGTGCCCTTGATTTTATATTTCGGATGCATAATACTAGCAAATGAAAAAATTGGAGGTACTTGAAGCCAATATTTATGAAATTTAAATTCCATTGAAGTTACGATTTCATTAAATGCATCAATTTTTTTATATCTTTCAAAGGTAGAAGTCAATCTTACGAACCACGAAAGCACTAGATGCGTAGTCGGATCCAGTACTAGAGTGATTTGCATAGAGAGTTTACGTAAAAAAATTATCAGCTAACCTCTACAATTTATAGAATTCACGCATAACAGCTACATGCGGTCGACCTTCAGTTTTAAAACGGTCGACCTTACGTTACCGTTGCATATGGAAGTTATAGCCGTTACATTATAACGGTCGCCCCTCTTTATAAAAACGGTCAACCTTTTTACAACTACTGGTCGACTCTTTTTTCCACGCGGTCGACACTTTCACAACAATCATGCGTATTGCGGTCGACATTTAATTAGTGGTCGACACTTAAAAACGTTCTGGAACGTATAGCGGTCGACACCTTATTTTTCGGTCGGCCATCCAAATTTACATATGCATTAAGTGTCGACCGCGTGTATACTAAGTGTCGACCGCACTACAAGTAGTCCGAGCCAACCGAGCCAGCTCTCGAGCTGGCTTTCGAGCCAGATTGGTTGGCTTGGTATTTCCGAGCCCACGAGCCAACTCAAACGAGTTGCACTCTCGGGCTCGGATCGAGCTTTTGCTCGAGCTGCTACAGTGCCGAGCAAGCCGGCTCGCTCATTTGCCAGCACTATCTCCCATCATATGCCTCGAACATCCATTATCGAGGTACCAAAGATTCTTTGCATGGGAGACTTCCACCTACACAAGGAGAATTAGGTGTTATTTTTAGGTACCCAAACCATTTTGGGTCCTAGAGGGCTAGCATTGGTTCCTTTGGGAACCCATTTTTGAACAAACCTTTGATTTTTATCTTTTAATTTTGAAGGACATACAAAGGAGGTATGACCTACTTTATTACATACATGGCAAGGTTTTTGTTTTTCAAAGAAGTTTTCATACTTCTTTTTCTTCTTGAAGGATTCATAACTTATGTCTGCTTTATCAAAGGTTATTCTTTGTTTACCAAGAAGCATGTTTAAATTTTTGCTTCCATTAGTAAACTTCAGAACTATGCAATTCAAATCATTATTTTCCATCTTTAATCTACTCATTTCATTTTCCAAGGGATTAACTTTACTCTCATGCTCTTTTGTTAACATGACATGTTCCTTTTTCAATTGCTTATACTTATATTTCAAGATATTGAAATCGTTAAGCAAGTCATTCAAAGCATAAAAAAATTCATTATCCTCATCTGAATTTTTTAAATCACTAAAGGAGTCAAGTACCTTGTCCTCCCTGGCCATGAAGCACATGTTTGCTATCTCCTTGTCTTCGAATGAGGAGCTTAACAAATCACTGTCATCCCAAGTTGCTTTCATGGCTTTCTTATTGTAAGCCTTGGGATGTCTCTTTGCTTGTGGACAGTCGGATTTGAAATGTCCTGGCTTTCCACACTCATAGCAGTTAAGCTCTTTCTCCTTTTCCTTAGGATGCTTCTCTTTTCTTGGGAACTCCTTTTCTTTCATCCTTTTTCTTTGAAGGAACCTCTTGAATTTCCTTGTAATGAGGGCGACATCTTCATCATCCTCTTCATCGCTCTCAGACTTGTCTTGATTACTAGATAATGCCTTAAGAGCGATGTATTTTCTCTTAGATGGTTCCTTCTCCTTAATTGACTCCTTCTCATTGGCTTTCATCGTGATCTCATGAGTCATTAGAGATCCAATGAGTTCCTCAACTTTCAAAGTCTTGCGGTCTTTAGCCTCTTGGATGACGATTACTTTTGGTTGCTATGCTCTTGGAAGAACTCGAAGAATTTTCCTAACACATTCTTCGTCTGTATAAACTTTACCAAGCACTTTCAATTAGTAATGTTAGTAAACCTTGTAAACATGGAACTAACCAATTCATCACTTTGCATAGAAAACAATTCATATTCATGCACAAACATACTTAATTTGTTTTCTTTTACTTGGTTAGTCCCTTCATGGGTTACCTCGAGTAATCGCCAAATTTCTCGAGCATTATCACAACCTTGTGCTTTATTGAATTCATCACCATTTAAGGCACAGTACAAGGTGTTCATTGCTTTGGCATTTAGACTTAATTTCCGTAAGTCATTCTCATCATCTTCATTATTCGATTTGGGTATATTAATGCCATTCTCAGATTTGATTTGCATGCATGGACCAATTTCAATTATATTCCATATGCTATAGTTCATAGCTTGGACAAATATTCTCATCCTAGTTCTCCAATATACATAATTATTTCCATCAAATAAGGGAGGCCTAGTTGTTGATTGACCTTCTAGGTTGGTGTTGTTCATGTTGAAAGCCATAATTCAATTTACCTAAAAACAACAGCAGATATTGGTTAATCAATTTAAATACCTGCTCTGATAGCAATTATAGGATCAAGATTAACCTAAGTGGCGGGGGGGGGGGGTGAATTAGGTTAACTAAACTTTTTCGTAAGTTCAAGGATTTAACAATTATCTCTTCTTGATTTAGTTATCAGTTCAATATGCAAGCACAATCAACAATTATAAAAGTTAAGAGAGAGATACTAACACCAATCTGGTAACGCGGTTCGGCCAACCTTGCCTACGTCTGCGCTTGAAGGTACCTCCTTGAAGATCTTTCCCGCTCAAACCTTGAGCTTCACGACAATTGACTTACGGGTGTCAATCAAACCTTTAACTCTTTTCTTGAAGGAGCGTCACCTCATTTACAATGATCGTTCAAGGAAAAAAAATACAATTTGTAGGGTTATAAAAATTGACTCACTCAATCTCAAGAATGATATACACTCTGTTGGGATCGACACATACACTAGCCGGTAGACACATAAAAAATATAGTCGTTGGAAGCTTATGGTAAGTTGGGTCGACATAACTTTTTGTGCGGTCGACATAAACCTGAAGGATTCGTCTCTGGAAAATCTAGGGTCGACACAAATCTGAAGGATCCGACATTGGAAAATCTAGGGTCAACACATGTAGGTTGGGGTCTACACAAATTGAACGTTGGATTCGACATGTAAAGTGCAGGCTCAGCTTTGAGGGGTCGACACATGGAATATTGAGGGTTGACACAATGTCTTTTCTAGGGTCGACACAGATAATTTAAGATGGGTCGACATGATTTTCACGCTGCACTGCCTTTCTTTGAGTCGACATAATTTGTATAGATGGGTCGCACAATTTGAACGTAAAGGTTGACATAAGTAATTTAGTTGAATCGACACATTTTGTACGTTGGGCTGATTTTCTGGTCGACACAAGGAGTGAAAGACTCGGCCTCTGTTTTGAACAGGGGTCGACACAAAGTATTATGAGTAAGCTTCTGAATTTTATAAAGGTCGACACAAGGTATTATAGGTCGACACAAAACACTGCACATACTTGAAATTTTTGCAGCACTTAAACAAATTGTTAGACTCTAATTGTACCCTTCAAAGAGGGTATTTCTCATGAATGGTTAAGTCTAATTTAAACATTCTAGAGTAGTTTATTTTATCTTTCATCTTATCTTACATAGTTATCATAAAAGACAATTGATTGCTTTAAAAACACTTTTAAAGCCAACAATAAGCACCATGACCTAAGGCCTAAACACAAAGTTCAAACCTAATTCCTAAGCCAAACCAAACTCTTAAGCTCAAAGCCCTAAACCTTCAGCTTGAAGCCCTGTGCCATTATCTCTAAGGCGTAAGCCAAATACCTAAGCCCAAAACCATAATCCAAAAGACCTTAGCCCTTAGCCCTAATCCCAAAGCCTTAAGCCTTCAACCGTAAGACCAAAGGCCAAAGCCCTATACCCTAAGCCTAAGCCCTAAGTCCAAAAACCTAAGTGCTAAGCCTAATTACAAAGTGTTAACGTTTTTAGTCCTAACCTATAAACACAAAGCCCTAAGCTCAAAGCCAAAGCCCTAACATGTAAATCTTAAGCCCTAAGCCCTAAGTGGTAAGCCCTAACCCCTAAGCCAAAAGCCCTAAGCTGTAAGCCTAAAACCCAAAACCCTTAGCTCAAAGCTCTAAGCCCTAATTTCTAATCCCTAAATCCTAATCCATATGCCATAAGCTCAAAGCTCAAAGCCCTAAGCCCAAGGGATAAGGCCAACAGCCCTAAGCCTTCACCCATAATCCATAAGTCAAAAGCTCTAAGCCAGAAGCCCTAAGCCATAGGCCCTTATTCTTAGGCCATAAGCCCACAGTCCTAACTGTTAAGCCCAAAACCTTAATCCCTAAGCCCAAATCTCCAAGACATAAGGTCTGAGTACAAATCACTAACCTAATTCCTAAGCCCATGACAAAAGCCTTAAACCCTAAGCCCTAACCAATGAGCCTAAAGTCCTATGATCTAATCCCTAAGCCCTAAACTCTAAGCATGTCACATCCCATTTTCGTACTTTCTTTTTATGCATAAGAATAGAGGATTACATACTTTATATATCAAATATTGAAGATTACAGAATAGAGGATTGGCACCATATGGCCTCCCTCGAGACAACCTTACTCTATCAGGTTGAATTATCATGAAAACCATGCGTGTAAAACATTTTTGTTCTTTTCATAAAACATGATGCATGAT
>QAOC01053415.1:194738-267547 GCA_003255005.1 Begonia fuchsioides | reverse complement strand
AATAATGTTGCCATGTTTGTAGAGTCCTCACTAAAGCATGCAACTCCTAGTCATATGTTGGATAGTTTAAAGTAGCTCCATTAAGTTTTTCACTAAAGAAAGCGATTGGCGTGAAATCCTGCATTAAAACACCACCAATACCTTCTCCCGACGCATCACATTCTGTAACGACCTGATTCCTAGGACGACGCCTGCTGCTTTCCTTACTTACTTACTGACTTACTTTCTTACTTACTTTACTTGGTCGGTGGCGACTCGAGAACCGGTCCGTTACTTTTTTCTTACTTACTTACTTACATTACTTTGGTTGAAAACTCGTTTTCTTTAATTTCTGAAATCTACTATCTTTATTTCATAAAACAGTTTACAAGGAAAACCGTCGAATAATAAAAACATACATTTGAATTCCACCTTTAAATAAAATACATAATCATTTAATAACTTAAAACGTACAGCGGAAAACAATTACTTTAGCTTAAAATACATTCATTTTCAAAAGCTTTGTATATCCATCACACCAAACTAAGGGTATACATCTTAATTACATCTTCAAAACATTCAAAACTTTCAAAACATTTTATATTCTAACTGTATGTGTCATACATCACTCATCGTCGGTCATCGCTCAATAAACTTTATAATTTGGATACTCTTCTGCTCTAACTACTTGATCAGTCACTTGCACCCTTTCTTCCATTACATTCCCTACATTGCAAAGCCTAAACTATGAGGCTAAAGCTCAGTAAGAAGCATAACTATAAAATGCAATGCATGAGTATGCTATGTTGTTAAAACAATGCATAATTTCATTCACGTTTCTTAGGTTTCATATCTTCTTTATCTTTGGAAATATTACAGGATCTCAAGAACACTCCTTCCACCTACTTCAACTTCTAGTGATCTGGGGCCTGGGCCAACTTACTTACTACTTGGAGTGCTCAGGCCTGTAATAATAATTTACTTTACTGTTTCTTATATTCAAGTTCTTAATTTATCAGAGACGAAATATAATTGGCATCCCATACCACCAATCATATCCCGTTTACCTCCAACTACGTTGTAAAACCATGCATGAAAATAGTTCGTTCATATTTTGTAAAACTATAATGCATTACCATGTGACTATGAAAACATCACTTAAATCACATCACATAACATGAAAATAAGCATACATCACCAAACATGTCATGAAAACAAACATGTAACACACATCAAACAAAATCCTAATCTTTGCAATGTAGTCCCACTTAAGGGCCAAACCATCTTAATGCAAACTTACCTTAGCTACTTTTCTTGAATCAATCCACTTGAGCCCCTTTTTAATCCAATAAATGACCTAAATATGTAAATCATATATGGATCAGAATTTGCAAAAAGTCTTAACTCTCTATTCCAACTTCAAATGACTATAACTTCTTTGTTAATGATCTATTCCTGATGATTAAGGTATCCAATTGTTTCTTAAGGAGTCTACTATAACTTCCTAGAAGACACCAAATTCAAAAAACTAACGTAAGTTGACTTATATGGACAAAATAGAGGGCATTCACTGTTTGAACCCCGGTTCGGTCGACCCAAACTGTAAGGGGTCGACCCATGTCGACAAAACAGAGAGCTTGCCCTTTTAAATTTGAGAATCAGTCGAGCCAAACTATAAGGGGTCGACCGCAGCTCTTCCTAGTTCTGTATGGTGACTTGCAACGTCCATAACTTTTTTTACATAGCTTTGAATCAAGTGAATCCAACGGCTATAAATCACTATAAGAGTTTACCCTAACTCTTATGAAAGACATAAACCCTAATTCTTACTACTTATCGACCAAATCTCCAAAACTCTAACTTTGTTCATATTTAACTCTCTTCTTATCTCTTAGCATGAAATCACTCGTTTTTATCTACCAATTTAAACAATACTATCATATTATCCTCACTGAATCTAAAAGAAACTCAGAGGATAGAATAATTACCTTGAACCTCAGTTTCCACGAGAGCTTTAGAGTTTTCCTCTTCCCTTCACTTTCTCACTTTTTTCTCTCACAATAACTCCTTTCTTTCTCAACCTTACTCTTCTCTTGAGTAACGTGAGAATTTAAGAGAGGATAGGGAAAATAAATTGTGATGGGATGGAAATTGCAGACCATGCCTTCTTATCTCTTAATTAAAAAAAATCAATCTTTCTTTGATATCCATCAATCAAGATTCTCCACGTTTTGGCTGACTTTTCAACTCAGATCGGGAATGTGTCGACCGCACGTCTGTTGTGTGGACCAAAGGAAGTTTCTGATAGTGACTTGTGTCGACCGCTCGGTCCTGGGGTCGACCGGAAACATACTAAAGGACTATTTTGTGTTGACCCCTCTTCGATCAAGCGTTTTGGATGGTCCTATTTTGTCGACCCCTCTTAAATCCTAGGGTCGACCGGTCAACAAAGTGTCGACCCTTCTTCGATCATGGGGTTGACCGAAAGCATTATAATTGTGTCGACCCCTCTCTTATATTGGGGTCAACTGAAATCATTCATTGTGTCGACCCCTCTTCGATCCTGGGGTCGACCGAAACTTCCATATGTGTCGACCCCTCCTAAATTCTGGGGTCCACTGGATCTTACTTGAAGGTAATCCTTTAGTATATTTAACCCAACTTACTTCATTACTTTATTTAAACCTAGCAATCATCAAACAATGTACTTCAAACAAATACCAATCAAACTCAAACACTTGGGCCGGTGCACGGTGTCATACACCATAAATAGAGTACTCTTATTCTAATTATTCATAATCGTAACCAATTCACGTGTCTCTAATTTTCCAACCTTTCCGAATAACTTTATCTCATATACCCCTTGAACATTATTCTCTTTATCACATTAAACCTCTAATTTAACCAACATTCATCAAATAAAAAGAATCTTTAACACTTAAATCTCAAGGTCACGAATTCTACAATAAAAATGAGGGTTGTTACATTCTACCCTCCTTAACAAAAATTTTCTCCTCAAAATTTATTCCTCAAACACCTCTGGATACTTTTCTTTCATTTCTTGTTCTCTTTTCTCAAGTAGCTTCTTTCACGTTATGATTTTTCCATAGAGCTTTCACCAATGAGATTTGCTTGTTCCGCAACATCTTTATCTTAGTATCCAGTATTCTTACTGCCTGCTCCTCTGTTTGTTGTAGGCAATCCGACTACAAAATCCTAAGTAACCAAAATATTTCCTACATTTTTCTTCATTATTTCATTCAAAGTTACTATCTCTCTTCTTCGTAACCTTTTAATCATCTCCTTCAACCTCAATTGCATTAAATAACTCAACTCTCTATTACTCCTTTTAATTTGATTGACATATCTCTTCATATCTCATCATCAAATCTCAACTACTCTACCTATAAAAACCCTTCATCTCTCTTTAATCTAACATCACAGCTAAAATTACCAAAGTCACTTCATCTTTCTCCAATCTAACATCAATCCTTCATTCCATTCATTAATCAATCATCGTTCAAACACAATTCACATTCTATTATTTTCTAAGTCATTAAATTGTATTAAACTATTGATTTATTTTCATCCTTCTATATTTGTATCCCAATTTAACCTTTGTCCAGCCTCAAACATTCAACCTTTACTTTCAAACCTGAAACTCCCTATATCATTTTCATTTTCTTAACTTAGTCCTCGACCAAACTTGAGTCCTGTCTAAGCTAGCATACCCCACATCTTGGTCTCGTGACACTCAAGTCCTTTTCCTAATCATGCATATTGATCCATGAGTTTTTGTAATATATTTGGATCATATAATTCGCTTTTCTAGTGTTATCTAATATGGGGTAATTTACACTTCTCATCATTCTTCACCTTATAAAGGTTGTACTAATTGTAGCTTAGTAGTAATGAGTGTAAGTAAACTCTGCTAAGGGCAACAACTTGATCTACGAAACTTTAAAAGTTCAACACTCATGCTTTAACTGTGTCTTCTAAATTTAGGTTGCCCTTTTTATTCGTCTACCGGTTTGGGGATGAACCGCCATTCATATTTCTAAACTTTTCTCATGGTCTTTCTAAAACAATGGAGATTGATATTCCAACTAATCTTACTATCTTTTAGATGTGCATCTCCACAAACTTGTCCAAAATGTTTGAAACATTCAACTTGTTATGTCCATAAAGCTACTGGTGCATTTGTTACTCTAACAGATATCTTCAAAAAACTCATAATGTTTATATTCTTCATGAATGTCATCTTGAAATATCGTCCATTTTGATCGAACAAGTTGTCAATCTTTGACGACAAACACTTATCCCTTATCGTTAGCTTACTTAATTTCCTCGTCCTTGCATTTGTTCTTGGGTGTTATTTTTCATTTAGGGATAGTTTCTAACTGTCGTCCTATTCTCTTTGCATTTTAATAAATTGTCATGTGTCTATAGCACATTTTCCAAAATGCCTCCTTTAAGTCTATGGCATAATTTGGCTTGAGAAGAACCTTAAAATTACTTTTTGCCTTACCTCCTTTGAGTTTATTCTCACTTGATCCTTTCGTTCTTCTCAGTGGTTGTCATTCTTTACTTGATTGAGGTATTATCGGTTCAAAGAATTTCTCATCAAAGATTTCTTATACCTTATACATCACCTCTAAATTTCCAGGATTCTTGACCACCACATTAGCATGATTAACAATCTTGGTACCAGCTACTTTAACTCCTCTATAAGTTTCCTACTTTAGACCTTGAATATACTAGTACACTTTAAGTTTTCCTTTACTCACTTAAGTGTGGGGCAAATTTTGATAAACCTCAAAACGCCTTCTAATTATATTTATCCCTTATCTCCTTAACTAGTTCTTTTCAAAACCCTTACATTGAATCTTCTAGATTTACGAGACTCCCACTACTTGATACTCCAGGCATATTTAATTACTCTCTATCTTTCTCATTTTTTTAAATCTTGTTTCCCTTGTCCAATCCATAGCAAGAACATCTTTGTCACTGGGGTATAAATCGTGGTAGTTTCTTGAAGCCTCATACTCACCAGATATATTCATCCTATAATTAGTAGCTCTTACTTCTTTTTCATGAGTATATTTACTTCCAACTAATATGTCAACATCTACTGAATCATAACTCTCCATTGATTACAACCAATCCATGTTTATGATTTAGTTCATGCATGGATACATGATGACTAGAAAGTTCATTGTGAAACTTCAGTTATTTCTTTTCTTCCATAGTCATGCTTACTTGAGGCATGAGAATATTGACAATTGTCTAAATAAGACATTCTGTAATCTTGCGACATCTTACCTACCACTTCAATATGGTCATCCGAAGCATCTACAAATTGACCATCTTGCTTTACTGAAATTCTCACTCTGACCAAGGCCATAACCCATTTCAGTATGCAAGTGACTCATTTTATTTAAGCTCCCTCGAGTATATTCATGAGCACGATTTGTTGTTTCACCTAGTTTAGAGTAAATATAATCTTCATGCTCATTCCTAGAACTAAAAATACCTTGTCGATGATAATTAGCACTCCTATTTCTTTCATCAGAATCTACTAGCCTTGGTTTATATTCGTCACTTCTCCTCAAAAAGTCATGGCAAGATGTAATCCTTTCTTTGGCTTGATATGAATCCAAACCTCTGTATCTTGCTAAGTTAGAAGAGGGTCTCCCTAAATCAGTGATTCCATTTGAGTTTCTTATGTCTCTATTATAATCAGATCCAGACACCCTATGATGCAACACTTCACTTGAATCAATCATCGAGTGCTCCTTATCTAAATGAGTTTTCACAAAAAATTAGTTTTTGAGAAGCTACTTGACCTGGATACTCAATCCTTGTGTACTCAGAAAGCTCCATATCCAGATTTTGTGTAGTAGGTACCTGGATTCTAGTTTTTCCATAGTATGAGGTATAGGAAACATTCTAATATGGCTAATATGACTCTCTCATGTTACTATCTCTAATAAGTCTAGAATTATCAAGTTCATTTTGATAAAAATTCTTGTGATATGAACTTTCACCATCAACAAAATTATTGCCCTCAGGCTCCAATTGTTGCTGCTTTTATTTTATAGGATGCTTGTAATCCACTCTTTAGCCAACACAGGATCTGTGGACTGTCCATCAAACGGTGGAGGATTCATTTTCCTAAATCTCTCATAGCTCAGCCTTCCACCATTCTTGTTTCGTCCATTTCTTTGCTCTTCTCCATTCATCATTCGCTCGAACCGTTGAGACTGTTGGTTAACCAACTCTAACAGTTGGTTAATAGCAGTTTTATTGGTTCCCTCCTCTGCAAAATTTCTTCTTCCTCTCCTCATAGTTCTTCAATCACCAATCACATCGTTAGTACTCCAAAATAAGTATATCTCAACTTTAATCCTGTTATAACTTAGAAGTATGCAAATGATAAAGTTATTGAGCTGTCTAAAGAACCAACTTAAACCCACTGCACTCACCCTTTCGTTCCGTTATTTATTTATGTGTGTTTTGCTCTGATACCATAATTGTAACGACCCAATTCCCAGGACGCCGACTGCTGCTTTCCTTACTTACTTACTGACTTACTTTCTTACTTACTTTACTTGGTCGGTGGCGACCCGATAACAGGCCTGTTACTTTTTTCTTACTTACTTACATTACTTTGGTGGAAAACTCATTTTTTTTTTTAATTTCTGAAATCTACTATCTTTATTTCATAAAACAGTTTACAAGAAAAACCGTCGAATAATAAAAACATACATTTGAATTCCACCTTTAAATAAAATACATAATCATTTAATAACTTAAAACGTACAGTGGAAGACAATTACTTTAGCTTAAAATACATTCATTTTCAAAAGTTTTGTATATCCATCACACCAAAATAACGTATACATCTTAATTACATCTTCAAAACATTCAAAACTTTCAAAACATTTTATATTCTAACTGTATGTGTCATACATCACTCCTCGTCGGTCATCGCTCAATAAACTGTATAATTTGGATACTCTTCTGCTCTAACTCCTTGATCAGTCACTTGCACCCTTTCTTCCATTACATTCCCTACATTGCAAAGCCTAAACTATGAGGCAAAAGCTCAGTAAGAAGCATAACTATAAAATGCAATGCATGAGTATGCTATGTTGTTAAAACAATGCATAATTTCGTTCACGTTTCTTAGGTTTCATATCTTCTTTATCTTTGGCAATATTACAGGATCTCAAGAACACTCCCTCCACCTACTTCAACTTCTAGTGATCTGGGGCCTGGGCCCACTTACTTACTACTTGGAGTGCTCAGGCCTGTAATAACCATTTACTTTACTGTTTCTTATATTCAAGTTCTTAATTCATCGGAGATGAAATATAATTGGCGTCCCATACCACCAATCATATCCCGTTTACCTCCAACTACGTTGTAAAACCATGCATGAAAATAGTTCGTTCATATTTTGTAAAACTATGATGTATGACCATGTGACTATGAAAACATCACTTAAATCACGTCACATAACATGAAAATAAGCATACATCACCAAACATGTCATGAAAACAAACATGTAACACACATCAAACAAAATCCTAATCTTTGCAATGTAGTCCCACTTAAGGGCCAAACCATCTTAATGCAAACTTACCTTAGCTGCTTTTCTTGAATCAATCCACTTGAGCCCCTTTTTAATCCAATAAATGACCTAAATATGTAAATCATATACGGATCAGAATTTGCATAAATTCTTAACTCTCTATTCCAACTTCAGATGACTATAACTTCCTCGTTAATGATCCATTCCTGATGATTAAGGTGTCAAATTTTAAAGTGTACTATAACTTCTTAGAAGACGTTAAATTCAGAAAACTAACACATGTCGACTTATGTGGACAAAATAGAGGGCCTTCACTGTTTGAACCCCGGTTGGGTCGACCCAAACTACAAGGGGTCGACCCATGTCGACAAAATAGAGAGCTTGCCTTTTTAAATTTGAGAATAGGTCGACCGAAACTATAAGGGGTCGACCCATGTCGACAAAACAGAGAGCAAACCCTTTTTTAAATTTGAGAATCGGTCGACCCAAACTATAAGGGGTCGAGCGCAACTCTTCCCAATTCTGTATGGTGACTTACGATGTCCATAACTTTTTCTACATAGCTTCGAATTGAGTGAATCCAATGGCTATAAATCACTATAGTAGTTTACCCTAACTCTTATCAAGGACATAAACTATAATTCTTACTACTTATTGACCGAATCTCCAAAACTCTAACTTTGTTCATACTTAACTCTCTTCTTATCTCGTAGCATGAAATCATTCGTTTTATCTACCAATTCAAACAATACTATCATATTATCCTCACTGAATCTAAAAGAAACTCAGAAGGTAGAATAACTACCTTGAACCTTAGTTTCCACGAGAGCTTTAGAGTTTTCCACTTTCCTTCACTTTCTCACTCTTTTCTCTCACGATAACTCCTTTCTTTCTCAACCTTACTCTTCTCTTGAGTAACGTGAGAATTTCAGAGAGGATAGGGAAAAGAAATCGTGATGGGATGGAAATGGCAGACCATGCTTTCTTATCTCTTAACTAAAAAAAATCAATCTTTCTTTTATATCCATCAATTAGGATTCTCAATGTTTTTTGCTGACTTTTTAACTCAGTTCGGGAATGTGTCGACCGCTCATCCGTTGTGTCGACCGAAGGAAGTTCTCGAGAGTGACTTGTGTCGACCGCTCGGTCTTGGGGTTGACCGAAAACATACTAAAGGACTATTTTGTGTCGACCCCTCTTCGATCCTGGGGTCGACCAAAAGCGTTCCAGATGGTCCTATTATGTCGACCCCTCATAAATCCTGGGGTCGACCGGTAAACAAAGTGTGGACCCCTCTTCGATCCTGTGCTCGACCGAAATAATTATAATTGTTTCGACCCCTCTCTAATCCTGGGGTCGACCGAAATCTTTTATTGAGTCGACCCCTCTTCGATCCTGGGGTCGACCGAAACTTCCATATGTGTCGACCCCTCCTAAATCATGGGGTCGACCAGATCTTACTTGAAAGTAATCCTTTAGTATATTTAACCCAACTTACTTCATTACTTTACTTAAACCTAGCAACCATCAAACAATGGACTTCAAACAAACATCAATCAAACCCAAACACTTGGGCCGGTGCACGGTGTGATACACCCCAAATAGAGTATTCTTATTCTAATTATTCATAATCGTAACCAATTCACGTGTCTCTAATTTTCCAACCTTTCCGAATAACTTTATCTCATATACCCCTTGAACATTATTCTCTTTTTCACATTCAACCTCTAATTTAACCAACATTCATCCAATAAAATTAATCTTTAACACTTAAATCTTAAGGTCACGAATTCTACAATAAAAATACACATTCAATTTCAAATACTTTATCAAAATTAGGTAACACAAGTAATGGTGCACTAGTAAGTTTTTTATTTAGAAGGTTAAAAGCGTGTTTATGAACTTTGTTCCATTTAAATTCAGCATTTTTTTTAACAAGATCATTAAACGGTGCCGCCATAGTACTAAAATCTCAAAAAAAAACCTTCTATAAAAACTTGCCAATCCATGGAAACTCCTAACCTCACTTGCATTCTTTGGTCTCGGCCACTCTTGAATCGCCTTGATCTTCTCTTTATCCATCGAAATCCCTTTTGATCCTACGACAAAACCAAGAAAAACTATTGAATCCATGCAAAAAGTGCACTTCTTCAAGTTAGCATAAAGTTGATTTTCTCGTAAAGCAATAAAAACAAAATTCAAATGTTCAACATGTGCATCTAAGGTTTTGCTATATATTAATGTGTCATCAAAGTATACAACAACAAATTTTCCAATAAAAGCTCTTAGCACATGATTCATTAATCTCATAAAAGTACTTGGTGCATTAAATAATCCAAACAACATTACTAACCACTTATAAATACCATACTTAGTTTTAAAAGTTGTTTTCCATGCATCCACTTCTTTCATTCGTATTTGGTAGTATCCATTCTTTAAATATATTTTTGAAAATAAATGTAAACCATGGAATTCATCAAGCATGTCATATAACCTTGTACTTTATCGTGATCTTGTTGATAGCTTGACAATCCACACACATTTTCCAATTTCCATTTTTCTTTGGAACTTCTTTGGAAAACACATCTTCAAATTCTTGTAAATGAGTATAAAAAATCCTTAAAAACAAAGGGGTTAGCTCGTTAGTAGAAAGATAAATATCCTTGTACAAGAGTACAAGTACTTGTTGCCTTGCTAACATCACACTTTTCACTTCACTTTTTCTCTCTATTCCACTCATTTTCCACTCTCCTCTTGTTTTCTCTCTCGCTCTTGTTTTCTCTCTTTTCCTTTTTTTCCACTCTTCTTATTTTCTCTCACGCTCTATTTTTCTCTCACCGCTCTCTTTTTCACTCTTTTGCTCACATATTTACTTTTCTCTCATTTTAAAATCTCTTATAATTTTCTCTTGATCTTCACTAGCTTCCCACGGTTTAAGTGGCTTGAGAATGATTGTCTTACCATCTCGAACAAAGCTATACTCATTCTTGAACCCATTATGTTTGACTTTTTTATCAAATTGCCATGGTCTTCCTAATAAAATGTGTTGCTTGCATAGGAACCAAATCACAAAGAACCACATCATGATATTTTCCAATGGAAATAGCAATTTTCACTCGTTTAGTAACTTTGACTTCATCGCAATCGCTAAACCATTGTAGCTTGTAAGGATTTGGATGCTTTTCGATTTCCAATCCCAACTAATCTACTAGCAAAGTACTAGCAACATTATTGCAACTCTCACTATCAATTATAAAATTACATACCCTGTTATTCACGTGGCATCTAGTATGAAATATGTGTTCTCTTTGTACTTCATCTCTATCGTCCTTGGCTTGAACGTTAAGCACGCGTCTTGTGACTAAAAATTCACCTCTCATGGGTTTCTCTACCTTCACATTGCTACAATCTTGTAGTGAGGGCATCTCGCCATCACTTGAGTTCTCCCTTTCAACATCCTCATTGTCAAGTATTACCATTGTTCTTTTATTCGGACAATTTAAAGCTAGTGGCCGAATCCTTGAGAACTAAAACATTTAATTTCTCAATGATAATTACTAGGAACATATCTCTTACGCATAAATGTTTTCATTTCTTCCCACGTGGAAATTTGTCTTTCGTCGTGCCTTCTCCGAATTCTCACTAGTTGATTCCAGCATGTACTTGCATAGTCCATCAATTTCATTGAGGCCAATTTGATTTTCTTTTCCTCAATATAGTTGTAACAATCATAAATATGATCAACCTTTCTTACCCATTCCAAATATAATTCGGGATCACTTTTACCATGAAAAGAAGGAATCTTCATCTTGATGTTGCTTAGATTGCCATCTTCTCGGTTTTTTCTAAGATACCGCTCCTTTTTTGTAACTGTTGCTCTCATTCTCGGACTCAACATTAAATTGACTTTCAGCCATACTCATTTATCAAAATAAGAAGCGAAAGAAATTGTTAGCAAATAAATAACAAAATATACGGACCTCACTCACTCCCTCACGTGTTTACACTCAACCAATGTCACTCACACTCGTATTTGACTCAATTAATGACTTTTATAAAATAGTCCCACACTCTTGCCTTTTTCCTCTTAATTTTCACTTTTAGTTCTTTATGTAAAAACTCAATTGAGGAGAAATATTCAGCAAGTAAAACAATCAAGATCAAAATTTTAAGCCAAAAATTCAAACTTCCAAGATTATCAAAGTCAAACTATTTTGAAGAAATAATGCGATCCAAGGAAAATATGTGTATAATGATGAATGATGATAATGAAGTATTGCTCTAATGATGTAAGAGCAATAAAGGCAAGAAATAACTTTGAAGTCACAAAAATTAAAAGAAATAACTTTGAAACAAATATTGATGACGGAAGTTAGTAAGCACTTTTTAAAGTAACGAGATTTTTTTTATAATGGTATTAACAAAGACAATAAGCAAAAAAAATCTTTCTTTTTTTCACTTTTTTATTTTCCGTGCTTTTCCTTTTTTTTTGCACAATAATTCTTTTTTCACGTTTTTTTCAGACGATTTTTTTTTTCTGATAGAAACATAGGAAGTAATGAAATAATAAAGAATACCAAAAGATAGACAGATAGAAGATAGGAAGTAAGGAAATAAAGAAGAATAAGAAAGCTTAAATAAAGATAGAAACTTGAATAAATGAGCCAAAGCTCTAATACCAAATGATGAGAACCACAGGTATCAAACTCGAGACCCTTCAAGAATGCGAAAAAAAATACCTGGATCACCTTTAAATCAAGTACGAGGAATTTGACCCCAATCAAATCTTGCCGACGGAACCTAAGTTATTAAACAAGGAGCTTGACGTAGACCAAACTTGTCGGTAAGAACGAAAGCTATCAAATTTGATCTATCAAGAATTAACTTGATGAAGATCGAGTTCTTCACAAAGAACCAAAAAGAAAATCTCTCCAAAACACACAAGGTGAATTAATTATAAAAGTTATCCCCTATTCCAATAGCTTAAATGCCTTTTAATAGGCTACACACTTTCTAAACTAATAACAAGTAAATTAGGAAATAGAAAGTAATTAGGAAACTTAATAAAATAAAAGAAAGAATTTTCAGAATTGTTGCAAGGTACTTCTATTTCGGTAAGTTCTATATTTTTCCAGGCCAACGACGTTCGATTTTTATGATCCAGGCCATTCCGAAAAAAGGTCTTGAAAGCAGCTACGACTTCAATGAAAAAAACGTTTTAAAATAACTTTGGGAAGATTGTCGAATCTGCCAATATATTCTTGTTAGTCAAGTAAAAATTTAATTTAAGGAAAGTTCCATGTCCTTTCCTATTTCCTTTGTCCATTCAATATCTTTTATTAGGCTTGGGCTCTTGGGCTTGTGTGCTTGACCACCTTGTATGATGTCAATATCTTCTTCAACACTTAACATAATAAGCATTTTATTCTGATGTTCAATTGATTCTTTCATTTCAATTTCTTCCACTAAACAACATAGTGCTTCATGCATTTTCTTGGTTCTTGACCTTGTCATTGGGCCTCATATTCCTTTCAATTGGTCTTTCTTCTTGGGATTGATTTGTGTCATCACTTGATCCACATCATTAGTAGTTTGAATTGTTTTTGTGTATATCAAGAGTTAACTCCTTTGCTTTTCTTCTTAATTTGGTGCTCCACTTTGAGTGCTAATTGTATCACGTAATCCATGGAATCATATGTATACAACTCAATTGTATCTTCAATCTCTTGATGTAGGCCTCAAATAAACCATGTCATTATTTGTTCCTCTGGTTCTTCAAGTCCACACCAAATGCAAAGTGATTCAAATTTGGTTATATAATCTTCCACAGATAGTTATTTTGCCACAAACCTTGCAAGAGTAGAAAAAGCTCTTGTCTATAGTGCTTTGGTACAAATTTCTTTTCCATAATATCGAGTAGTTCTTGCCAACTAAGCTCATCACCTTAGTTATCATGTCTTTATTGTAGACTTTGCCACTAAAGGCTTGCATACCCTTTGAATTTCATTGTAACAAGTTGGATCTTAGCATGGTCGGAGTATTTATAGCAGTTAAAATATCGTTCCATTTTATCCAACCAATCTAAAAAGAAATCACCATTGCATACACCATTGAAAGAAGGCATGTTCACCTTGACATTCTGTAATTCATTGTTATAGTTGTTCCTATGTCGGTCAAACTCATGGGAATTACCCTCTGAGTCATAATCCCAATAAGTTTTGATGGAATGCTTACCATGATGTTCACCTCGGCCCTTTAGATCCCAGGCCTCTCCTAGGTGGTATTGGGGAATGTCTTCTTAATTTTTTCCACCTCATTACTGCCCACCCTTAAGGTCATTACCATTTTGTTCGAGCATTGTGAAGCAATGTGGCCTAAACTGAGGCATTTGAAACATTTGATTTATCGTGCTCTAGGCCGAGTGTTCTCTACAATTGCCTTAACTTCTTTATTTTTCTTTTGAGGCCATGACTTGATAGATGTAGATTTGTCTTCTAAATTTGCTGGAAGTGTATAAGAATTGTTAGTTTTAGGAGTGTACCGATTGAAAATGCCTTACCTTTACTCTTTACTTGCCACTCCACTTTCATGGCAAGTTGTATGGCATTATCCATTGAATGTAGTGGTTGCAACTCCACTATGTATTTGATTTCTTTATTTAAGCTTCTTAGAAACCTGGCTATAATTTTTTCTTCATGTTCATTAAGATCACATCGAGTTCTAAGACTTTCAAACTTGGTTAAATAATCTTCCACTAAAAGGTTAGCTTGTTTTAGTGATTGAAGTTGTAGAAAGAGCTCTTGCTTATAGTGACTCAGAAAAAATCTTCTTCTCATCAACATCTTTAATGCCAATGCACTCTAATTTTCCATATCACAAAGCTTCTTGCAACCATCCTCAAGTAAAATATTTGTAGAATCTAAGTAGGCTGAAATTATAGCCACATTTGGTTGAATGAATCAACCCAAATTGAGTGACTACATTCAACTTGAAAATTAAAAAAAAAACTAAATTCTAGCATTTTTTTAGAAGCTAACTAACATGACATGGAAGAAAATAACCTTCCTCAATGTGAAGAGTGAGAGTTGGCTGCTAATCAAAAAGTAGAAATTTATTAAACCCATAAGAAACCCATAAAACCCATAAGAAACCCAAAAATACCCATGTCATACCCATGCCATTCCATTTGCAAGAAATTAAGCATGGAATGAGCTAATACTGAAGATAAAGTTTGTAAATGAAATAGTATTGCATGGGCCATGCAATGCTAGAAACCGGGTGCACTATCTTCTCGGGCTAGAAAACTGGGTGCACCATCTTCTCAGGTCCATTTCACTTCTTCTCCTTGATCCATCCATGAAATAAGATTCTTGGGCTACTCTTAATCATTAGAAGAAGGCTCCATGAATGATATTCCATTAGATAGGATCCCTGCCAAATGAACAAACAAATTAGGAAATCCTTTGGTTCGGCTTCAGGTGATGGCACCTTGAGGAAGGAAAACCCGAGGCATGTCATTTAGTGTTCAGGATTCCAAGGTTCATGGTTCCAAGGTTTGGGTTCTAGATATCCAAGTTTGGGGTTCGAGGTTAAGAATTCTTGGTTCCAAGATTAAGAGTTCAGGATTCCACGGTTCAACGGTTAATAGTTCATGGTTCATGGTTTAATGTTCAAGGTTTAGGATTCAAGAGTTTAGTATTCAAGATTTTGGGTTTTGGGATCTAGGGTCTATGGTTCATTGTTAGGGTTCTAAGGTTTAACGTTTCAGGGTTTAGTGTAAAGTCTAGGGTTCTAAGGTTGTTTCTAGAGTTCAATGGTTCCACGATTACGGGTTTGGGGTTCAAGGTTCAGGTCTAAAAGTTCAAGGTTCTAGGATTTAAGATTCATGGTTCTAGGATTCAAGATTTAGGGTTCTAGGGTTAAGGTTCTATGTTCTAAGGTTCCAGGTCTCCAGTGTTCAGGAATTTTTGGTTCTATGATTCAAGGTTCAAGGTTCAGGGTTCTAGTGCTCTGGGTTTCAGGGTTGAGTGATCCAAGATTCCATGGTTCAAGATTCCAAGGTTCAAGGTTTGGGATTCTAGGTTTTAAGGGATTTAGGGTTTAAGAGTTTAGATGTAACTCCCATAAAGAAAATTGTTTACTTTTAAGATAAATTAAGATAATTATTTAAATGTGAAAGATGAAAAAGTAGGGTTAGACAATTAGCATAAACATGATAGTAACTGAAATTACATTTCATGCTTTAAGGATATGTCACCTCCACCTTATGTTTCTTCCTTAATCAATGATATAATTTTAATAAAATTTAATCAAAGAATATTATTAGATTTAAATTGGGATTTTATATTTTAAAGTTGTGAAATAATAAGAAAGTGTCACGTGTCACTATTAGATTAGTGACTAATTGTGGGTAGGGTGTAATTTGTGAGTGATTAAAGGGTAATTAAGGTTTACCAATCATGATTAATTAAGTTAATCTTAAGAATTATCATAGTACTAAAAGAATAAGTTGAACTAAAAGGTAAATTTATCCTAAAATCTATCTGAAAAATGTGAGAAATGGATGAGGATCAACCATTTTCTTGGCTGCAGAGAGAGAAAGGCAGAAAAGGAGAAAAAATGGAGAAAGGAGTTTAGAGAGACAAAGTAAAAATTAAAGGTGAAGAAGAGATATTTAGCCTCAATTCCTTGAGAAGAAATGTTCATCTCATCAAGAGAAATATATTGAGCTAAGAATCTTGTGGTAAGAATCATTTCATACGTTGTATAGATTAATCATGATTTAGTTAAAGAACAATTGTGATTTTGAGTATTAAAGAATGGTAAGAAAATTAGTTATTTAAAGTGCACAAATGGAATTTATGGTTACCGAAAATTAGCTCTGTAAAAATGATATCTAATCATGTTTTAAGTGCTTAGGTGTGGATATATATGAAAGATAAAAGGAATTAGTTCATCATGTTATGCAAAAGTTGTTAAAAACAGTAAAATCTGTCCAGTTTTGAGTTTGTATTCAAAACTTAGGCTACACTAATCAATTAAACAAGGTCTTTTACCATGTGAAAAAATACACCTTGGCCGATATTTGAGCTCTGGAATTAAGACATTTTGAGTTGTCTATAATAAGTTATGATACTTTGAAGTTGCTGCAAAACAGTGAACAATATTTCAAGGTACCATTAATAGTTGTTTTATTTATAGGTTATGAAGTGATTAAAATAAATTGATTATGTGTTTCATAATTTCCAAAGACCTAAGGTAAGTAATTTTATGGTTGTGCTTTGCCTCCTTGGGCCTACATCATCAAGTGTTAGGTTATACTTGTTTTTATGACATAAATTGTTTAATGATTAGATATAATAAGTTGAATGATGGTATTTAGCTCAACAATATATTTTGAAGTGTTAAATCTGATTTATTTATGAATGTCATGTTTTTAAATAGAATGATGCAAACATGTTAATATCACAAAGATTTGTTTTATGTTGGAATAGAATAACTATATGCCCTTAGCAATTGTGAAGTAGCTTACAAAATGTAATTGGAATTGATCTTTAGTATGATGTGATGAATTATTAAGTTGATGTTACACATGTTAATGATGTGTTTGGTACATCTATATTATGCATGTTCACCGACATCTCAGGCACCATGTTTTCAAGAAAGTTATGAACTATTTACATGCATGAGATTTCATATGAAACAGAATATGAAAATGGTTGTTTTGGGTTGAGTTCGATTAAACAACGAATGATGAAGATAAAAGAAAGAAAGAGAAAATTACGTAAATGTCATTGGGAAGAAGTTTGAGTTGGCTGTCCCCTTAGGTGGACTCAAGTTTGTGGTCTCTCGTTTCTTGCGAGGAAGCCCCAATGACAAATATTACATGGAAATTAAAGAAAATAATGACCCAAAATAAAACAAAAGAAAATCTTTTACTAATTCATATCATGTTAGCATTCTTGCATTTAATGATTTACTTACTGAGCACTAGGCTCATAGATGAACTTTGTGGTGTAGGTGATGCTAACGTTCAGTGGATGAAGTGCTCCCATGACCGTGGCTACGTGGCTATTAGAACGATGTTGTTCAAGCAATAAATGACAAGAATATATGGGTTTCAAAGTCTTCCGCTACAACATTTTACAAATGTATGATCGAACCCTAAATTTTACCATCTTTTTTATGAAAAGCAAAGTTTTAGAATCTGTACGCTACATGACGTTACATTAGAGGTTCAACAGTTCAAGTGTTCTAGGATTTTAGGGTCCATGGCCCAAGATCCAGGGTTGAAAAGTTTGACGTTCAAATGTTCAATGTTCCAGATTCAATATCAAAGGTTCATGGTTTAAATGTTCAAAGGTTTAGGGTTCAAATGTTGAAGGGTTCTTGAGTCAAGAGTTTTGTGTTCTGGTCTCCAAGGTTTAGGGTTCCAGGGTTCTAGGTTTCCAAGGTTAAGGGTTCAAGGTTCGCAATACAAATTCCAGAGTTCCAAGGTTTCATAGTTAAGGGGTTCAAAGGTTTAGGATTTAGGATTTAGGATTCCAAGGTTCAAGGTTCCAAGATTTGGGTTAAGGATTCCAAGGTTCAAAGTTTAAAGGTTCCAAGGCTTCAGGGTTCTACGGTTCCAAGATTCTAGTTTTTAGGGTTCAAGGTTTAGGGTCCTATGGTCTAGAGTTAATGGTTCAAAGGTTCTAAGGTTGAAGGATTAAGGTTTAGCATTCCAAGGTTAAGGGTTAAGGGTTCTGGGTTCTAGGTTTCATGGTTCAAAGGTTCTAAAGTTTCAGAATACCAGTATTTTAGGTTAAAGATTAAAGATTTTAGGGTTCATGATTCAAGGTTTCAGGGTTCAACTGTTCAGGGTTCTAGGGTTGATGGTTCTAGGGTTCAAGGTTCCAAGGTTTAGGGTTGAAGGGTTCAGCACTCAAAATTATAGGATTCAAAGGATTCAAGTTTTTCACGGTTTGAGGTTAAAAAATTCAAGGGTTAAAGGATTCTAGGGTTCGTGAGATCCAGGATTAAGGGTTCAGGGTTTAAAGGTTTAAGGTTAAAGGTTCAAGGGTTCCTGGGGTTTTGTGGTTCCAAGGTTTAGAGTACAAGGTTCATAATTTAGGGTTCCACGATTTCACTGTTAAAGGCTTCCTAGGTTCAAGGGTTTCAGGATTTAAGGTTCAAGGTTTAGTTTTAAGGATCTAGAGTTATATAGGGTTTCAGATTTCAAGGTTCAGTGTTCAGAGTTCTAGGTTCAAGGGTTCTGATATGATCCTTCCCGGAATAGGATTGATCAGTCATTGGATATTGAGTTGAAATAAAGAAAAGATAAGTATGAAACCTTGACCCAAAGCTGACGAGTATTTGAACCTTAGCTTAGAAAAGCTACAGACCCGAAACAACAACGCGACGAAGAACCTTGGTTGGGGAAGACGCCACAAACAGAGGAATTCTGCATGATAAGTCAGAAAATAGCGTTGCTGGACTTACCGATGAAAGTCCGAACAACGCTTGTTAATTGGGAGAATATCTCTCATAAAGGATAACACTTTCATTCAATTCAAGTTGTCCCAAATGTACAAGTTCAACTCCCAAAAGTGTGAGGTGTTCAAGTCATTACCTCATACTCTACCGACCCAGAAAGAGTGACGTGTACAAGTTTCTAATCTTGTAAACTCCCACCTACCCTACCTACCACAAATGAGTGAGGTGTACAAGTTTGCAACCTCACACGAAATTGAAAATTGAGGGATGGTTCCAGAGAAATGCCAATGCACTCTAATTTTCAATATCACAAAGCTGATTACAATCATCCTCAAGTGAGGTATTTATAGACTCTAAGTAGGCTGCAATTATAGCAATATTCATTTGAATAAATCAACCCAAATATAGTGAGTACATTCAACTTGAAAAAAAAAACTAAATTCTAGCAATTTGTTAGCAGCTAACTAACATCACATGGAGGAGAATAAACTCCCTCAACGTGAAGGGAGAGAGTTGGCTGCTAATAAAAAAGTAGAAACCCATAAGAAACCCATAAAACCCATAAAACTCATAAGAAACCCATCAAACCCATAAGAAACCCATAAAAACCGATGTCATACCCATGTCATTCCATGTGCACGAAATTAGACATGAAATGAGCTAAAGTTTGTAAATGAAATAGTATTGCATGGGCCATGCAATGCTAGAAACCAGTTGCACTATCTTCTCGGGCTAGAAAACTAGGTGCACTATCTTTTGTTGGTCCATCAGATTGTAGGTAATAAGTGGTAGCAAATAGAAGTTTGATACCTAATTTACCCCATAATATTTTCCAGAAATAACTCAAAAATTTTGCATCTCTATAAGATATGATGGTTTTAGGAATCACATGCATCTGAATAATTTCTCAAAAAAATAATTCAGCAACATGGGTCGCATCATCAGATTTGTGACACGGAATAAAATTTGACATTTTAGAAATCTATCCACTACAACAAAAACTGAATCATTACCTCTCTTACTTCGAGGAAAACCTAGTATGAAATCTATCAAAATATCTATCTAGGGAGAATTAGGGATGGGCCTACATTTACAAGCCATTGGGTTGGATTTTAGATTTTGCTTGTTTACACGTAACACATTTGTTAGAAATCCTTTCGACATCCCTTTTTATACGTGGCCAGTAAAAGTGGTCTTCACCTAAGGTCTTTGCTATCCCAAAATATCCCATAAGACCTCGTCCATGTGTTTCCCTCACTAAAAGTTCTCTAATCGAACAATTAGGAATACATAATTTTTCTTTCTTGAAAAGAAAACCATCTTGCTTGTAGTATTCCCCATAATTAGTTTTTTTCACACCCTATATAGCCTCTCCTTAATCTTTTGGAATGCTTCTTCGTGCACTTTTGTTAACTTAAACACTACATTCTTTTTATAACCTCGGTGAGTGGGGTAGCAAATGGTGCTGAAACCTTTAACAAAACGACGATAAAAACTTGCAAGTCCGTGAAAGCTACAGACTTAGCTAACATTTTTGGTGTCGGCCATTCTTGAATCACCAAAACTTTCTCTTGAACAACCTGTACTCCTTTGTGACTAACAACAAAATCCAAAAACACCATGTGATCTGTGCAAAAAGTGCACTTGTTTTTGTTAGCATATAATTTTTCTTTTGCAAGTACTAGAAATACTTATTTCAAGTGTAAGATATGATCATTAATACTCTTGCTGTAAATTAATATATCATCAAAATAAACTACAACAAATTTACGTATAATTGGATGTAACACATGATTCATCAACCTCATGAAAGTACTAGAGCATTTGTCAAGCCAAATGACATAACTAACCGCTCGTATAATCCATGCTTTGTTTTGAATGCAGTTTTCCACTCATCGCTTTGTTTCATTCAAATTTTGTGGTAACTAATTTTCAGGTCAATTTTGGAAAAGAAGCATGTACCATGCATTTCATCTAGCAAATAATCTAAATGAGGAATAGGGAAGCGATATTTTACCGTGATGTTATTGATAGCTCTACTATCAACGCAGATCTTTGATTCTCCTCCTTTCTTTGGGACTAGTAAGGCAGGAACTGCACAAGGGCTTAGGCTCTCTCTAATGTAGCCTTTACCCAATAGTTCCTCCACTTGTCGTTGGAGCTCTTTCGTCTCTTCAAGGCTGCTACAATAAGAAGGTCGGTTAAGCAATGTAGCTCCTAGTACCAAGTTGATTTATGTTTGATGCCACGAATCAGTTGTATTTCTTTAGGTATTTCTTCTATTACGATGTCTTGAAAATCCTGCAAAAGAAATTGGACAACACTAGGTACAATATGGTTAAAAGTGTAAGTAAACATCGTAGTGTGTTTGTGCAATAAGAATATCATGGATTGTCCCTCGGAGTGCGCTCGACTCACTTTACTCCCTTTTATAAAGAAATTTCTTTTTCAATCTCTCTATCTTTTCTTCTTTCCTTTCTTTTTTTTCTTCTTTTGCTCTCTTTCTTTCTTCTCTTCGTCTTCTCTCTCAATCTCTTTTTTTCTCTTTCGTTCTTTTTTGCTTGATTTCTTTTTTTGATAACTTTGTTAAAGTCTAAGTTGATCTTCGTATGCTTCCCTTGGTGACATAGGAACAAGGTTAATTGGCCTTTTGTTGAATATAAATAAGTACTTATTTGTGCACCGTCATGCGTCACTCGTCAATCATATTTACAAGGACGCCCAAGTAGAATGTGGTTAGCTTTCATAGGAATCACGTCACATAATACTTCATTCTCATACTTGCCTATATAAAAAGTGATAACACTTGTTTGTTGACTTTAACTTCTCTACTTTGGTTGAACTATTGCAACTTATACGGTTGTGGATGCTTCATTGTGGATAAACCTAATTTGTCCACCAAAACAGTGCTTGCAACATTAGTACAACTCCCTCCAACAATTATCATACTACATACCTTATTTTGAACATGGCATCTAGTGTAAAAGAGATTCTCTCGTTGTACTCCATCATCACCTACTTACGGTTGAGCATTCAAAGCTCACCGTGTTACTAGTAACTCTCCTTCTACAACATACTCCTATTCAAATTCGTCAATGCTATCAACTTCAGAGTCACCATCCATCTTGATTTCTCAATTATCTCATACTACCATAACCCTCTTGTTAGGGCATTGGCTAGATATGTGACCCCTTCCCTGACATTTAAAACATTTGATATCACAATTTCTAGATGTAGATGAATCGAATTTACCTGAGATTCCTATACTAGGTGTTCTCACTTTTTTATCTTAATTTTTTTTAGCAATTTGTTTGTCTTCTCTTTTCATGTAATTAGGCTTCTAGTTAGAAGAACTATTGTCCAAAGAAAAATGGCTGTCACTCTTTCTTTTAAGTTGTTCTATTTTAATTGCTATGTGCAACATATCTTCCAACTCCACGTAATGTTGCAGCTCGATCTTATCTTGTATTTCTAGATTGAGTCTTTCCAGAAATCTAGCCATGGTGGCTTCTCTATCTTCTTCTATATTTGGTCTAATCACGATTATCTCCATTTCTTGGAAGTATTCTTCTACGCTCTTTGTACCTTGCTTTGTGCAAATGTTGCCATAGATCTTGATAGTAGATTTTATATCGTCTCGTGTATCAAATAGCTCTCTCCCCATTTCTTCTCTTGCTTAAGGTTAATTGATCCCACCAAGTAATAGCATAATAAAAAAAACTCAATAGCAGCGAGTTTTACCATTTTTTCTTTTGAATAGTTGTGGCAATCAAAGATTAATTCAACCTTCTTTTCCCACTCAAAATATGTATCCGGATTATTCTTTCCCTTGAAAGATGGGATTTGCATCTTGATGTTGTTCAAGCTACATCCGCCAAGTTAAGGGTTTCTCTATAATTTCTTCGATTCTTCCAAATATCATAATCTGAAATGTCATTTTCACTATCAAGAGTATTAATTACAGAGTCATACCTTCCTCTTTGGGGAGGATTTATATTTCAATTGCTTGGTTGTCAATGTTGTTGTTGAGCATTTTGAACACTATTCAACCGCTCATTGAGATGGTCAAACTGGTCTTTCATTAGCTTTCTCGCTTCACCAATCAAGATGTTAAATTGAAGGTTCTCATTGCATTGTGGTGCAACACCTGTAATGCTCAAAAATAAAATTGCTTACTTTTAAGATAAATTAAGATATTTAATTAAATGTGAAAGATGAAAAAGCTAGGGTTAGAAAAATTAGCATAAAAATGATAATAAGTAAAATTACACTTTATGCTTAAAGGATATGTCACATTCACAAGATTTCCTCCTTAATTAATGATATTATTTAAATTAACCTTAATCAAAGAATATTATTCGATACAAATATGATTTTATAATTTAAATTAGAGAAGCAATAAGAAAGTGCCACGTTCCATATTTGATTAGTGACTAATTGTGATTAAAGCATAATTAGTGAGTGATTTAGGGATAATTAAGGTTTACTAATCATGTTTTATTAAGTTAGTCTTAAGATCTAGCTTAGTAGTAATCTAGATTAATTAATTAAAGTATGTATGATGAAATTATGGTAATTGAAGTATTTTCGCAATTAGAGAGACATATAAGGCCAAAATGGTAAACCAAAAAGAATAAGTTGCACTAAAAGGTAAATTCATCTTAAACTCTATCTAAAAAGGGATAGAAATGACAGAGTATCAGGCATTTTTGTGGCTGTGGAGAGAGAAAGGGAGAAAAGGAGCAAAAAAAAAGAAAGGTTTTTAGAGAGAAAGAGTGAAAATTAAAGGGGAATAAGTAGAAATTAGCTTCCAAACCACTGAGGAAAAGTGTTCCTCTCATAAAGAGGAATCTATTGAGATAAGAATCATGAGCTAATATTTATGTTATGGGTGGAATGTAGCACCCGCACTTTTTGAAACATGAGTAAATTATCAAAGTACATTACTTGGTGCAAAACGTTTTATAACCAAATTTTGTTGAAGTTAATTTGGATTGTTTAAAGTTGGTTAATAATGATGTTTCAAATTATGGATATGTTGATTGTTGGAAGTTGGTTTAGTGTAGGTAAAGTTTGCGAGTGAAATAAAAAAAGTGAATGTTAGATTATTGGATGATCGGTTGACCCTTAAAGGAAGTATAGATCGACACATTATTTAGAGGTCGACACTTTAATGTGTTCTTGTAACACCCCACTTTTCTGGGTAATACCTGACCCTTTCATCATAATTCAAAGTCTTATAAGTATATCATCTTATATATATCAACTATGATTAAGGGTATAAAATGACGATTAACTTGCTAGAATTCAATTGTTAGAATTGGTAGTTGATAAAGTAAGGTCAATGTGAAAGTTGGACTAAATCAGTTTAAGTGTTGAATGGAAGTTTGAGAAAATGGAAATGGAAGGTTGTGAATGAAGGACCGGTCAACCTATGAATAATATCGGTCTACACTCTGGTCGTGAGGAACTTGGTCCGGTCGACCTACGTTAGAAACCGGTCGACCCTTCCAAGGTGAACCACCTTGACACAATATTAAGATTAGCCAATTTCAGAGATTTTACATTCTTAAAATATGATGTGCCCGGAACCCACCCACAACCGGAAGGAGCAACAACTCGAAGCCGTGCAAGACATTTAGCTAATATGTTTGTTGATTTTGCAGGTACATTTTTCCCTACATTGGAGCTCCTAGATATTCCTTCACATCATGATCAAGAACTCCCCAAACATTGTTTACAATGGAAGTATAAAGAAGAGATGAAGTTAGCAGAAAATCCAAGATCTTCCTTTCCAAGTTCACCACCCGGGACATAACTACACTCGGTTTCGAGGAAAATGACCAAGTAATGTTTGATTTTTGTGTTTGTAAAATACTAAAATATTTGGGATGTTTTGATGTAGACAAATTGGTTCGGTTTGAACCAATTTTGTTGGGATTTGGGTTCGGCTTGATCCAAACCAAGCCCCATTTGATGGAGCTTAGGTCCAATCCTAAGTCTCTATTTTTCATTCTTCTTTTGTTATGTTAGGAACGTGGAGTTTTTGCTGAAGACTCCATTGTCTTGGTTTAGGAGGTTTGGTGGGGCCCATTCTCACCTAACTCCTATTCTTAGCCACTCATTAGTCCTAATTTTAGGTCTTTAATTGTTTTTGTCTTTTGTGAAAGTTTGTAGGGGTATGAATCCCTCCTCCCACGTCTGATGGGGGGAAGAAAAGAATAGAAGAAATTTGCAGAAGCCAAGTGCTCTCAATCTCCATTCCTTTCTCACGGCAATTCAAGGTTTTGGTGAGTAACATCCTCAACCTTCTCTTGTCTTGGTGCTGGTGATCTTGCTAGGGTCATTAAACCTTATTTCAACCTCCCTTCCTCACTTGTTAGGATCAAAAGGCTAGTTTGGAACCCCCATAGCCTACCTTCCATTTGCGTTTTCATTTGTTTGTGTTGGTTGTGTTGTTTGCTGTTTTTGAACCTTCCCGAGTGGACTTTGAACTCCAACAATCCATTCCGTACCATTTTTTGTTCCCGTGAGCATAAGCCCTAAATTTCTAGCAGTGAGTCCCACCTTCATGGCCTGAAACAGTGGTTATTTCCGTTTAGCCAAAGCCCCCCCCCTCTTTAAAAGTTATGCTTGTGTTTTCCCACTGCTTCCTACCCGAGTTCCTGAAATCGGGCAATTCTGTCCATTCATTTTCTATCCAGCATAACTCCTAGACTACCTATGATTTTTCTTTGAAACCACTTGCATTGTCTTCCCCTTTGATTGAAGTTTTTATCTGCTTATTTTTACGATCCCAGACTCCCTGCATTGGAAGTTGTGTAGAAGTTTCCCCATCACCCCTGCACTGTTTTCTTCATGTTTGTCTGTTTGTGCATTTGAAAGTGTCTCCATGTATTTTAATGTTCCGCACGTGCTTGTAAGCTGCAATTCGGGTCAAACTTAGTCCACGCCCTTAAGTTTAAGTTTGGTGAATTTTATAACCTAAACCTGTATGCGTTTGGAGAACTAAGCGTTGCACTCCCCTGTTCTGCCTTACTCCCTATCCTTTCGGGCAGATTGCAATCTTCACCCTTATTTCCGGCATCTCCGCATTTTGGAGCATGTCATTTGGTATAAGAGCACAGCTCTTCTTTCCTTTGTCCCTTACCCTTAATCCATCCTTTTCCCTACTCTTTTATGGCACATAAAAGTGGTGGTATGACCATTAGAAGTGGGGCTGTTTTGCAGCCTAGCCGAGACCTTCCATCAACGAGTGAACCACCTCCCCCACCAACATCATCCCAAGAGCGTGAATCCGATTTTCAGAGCCAAATATATTGCATCAACAGAAGGTTGAACGTGTTATTGCAAAGGATGGAGACCCAAAATCCTCCACGGCCACCTCCCCCGGTTACTCCCGATAATAGAGCCGGAGGTGCTCGAGGCCGATTGTATGAACTAGAAGATTCGGAGGATGAGTTTCAGCCACGGGAAAGACAACCCCGTGAGGATGATTTCAGGCATGTGAAGCTAAGTATTCCTCCTTTTAATGGCTCTTGTGATGGAGATACATATTTGACTTGGCTGGATAAGGTGGATAAAGTTTTTGATTGCTATAACTATTCGGAGAAATCTAAGTTACAACTAGTAGCTTTGGAGTTCCATGGCTATGCAAGCTTATGGTGGGATAGTTTGAGAGCCCAAAGGAGGCGTGACCGTGAAGAGGAGATCACCGCTTGGAGGGCAATGAAACTGCATATGAAGAGGAGATTTTTCCCGAGCCATTATAGACAAGAGTTATTCCACCAACTCCAAAACTTAAAGCAAGAACACCTCTCGGTTGAGGAGTATTTAATGGAGTTCGAGACTTTGAGGATCCGGTGTGACCTTGAGGAGCCAGAAGAGCAGATCCTAGCCCGGTTCCTAAGAGGATTGCACAAGGACCTTGGTAATGTAATGGAATTGCAGCTTGTTGAGTCATTGGATGCCGCCATCCAATTGGCATTGTGGGTTGAAAGGCAGCTCAAAAAGAGGAGCAAGAAAATTGTGGTGAAACCGAGTCCGGTTTATAACACTCCATACAAGCCACCCCCGAGGCAAGAGAATAAGCCATACCAACCTAAACCATGGACCCCAAAGAAAGACATCCCTCCAAAACCCATTGAAGAAGCCAACAAGCATCGGTCAAGAGACATCAAATGCTTCAAGTGTCTCGGATTGGGGCACATTGCAGCACAATGTCCGAACAAGAGGGTGATGGTACTTCTTGAAGCTAGTCGAGAAGTTGTTAGTGAGGATGATCCGATGGAGGATGAAGAAGAGCAATTGGCCGAGCCAATGGAGGAGGTGTGCCGAGCTCAAGAAGGCCCCCTCCTCATGGTGATCCGAAGGACCCTCACAACAAATGGCCGACGCGAACCTAGCCAAAGAGAGAACATCTTCCATAGCCGATGTTTGATCAAGGATAAAGTGTGCTCCCTAATCATAGATGGGGGGAGTTGCACCAATGTAGCATCCACCGAGCTTGTTGAGAAGCTAGGACTTCTAACCAAGGAGCATCCACATCCTTATAGACTCCGATGGCTAAATGATGAAGGAGATCTTAAAGTGACCAAACACACAAAAATTGAGTTCTCAATTGGGAGTTACAAGGATGCTGTAATTTGTGATGTCCTACCAATGGATGCAAGCCACATTCTACTCGGGAGGCCGTGGCAATTTGATAGGTGTGCTTGGCACAATGGATTGTCAAATGAATATTCATTTGAATGGGAGAACCAGCACATTAAACTAGCACCTCTAGCACCCTGGGACATAGCTAGAGATGAGAGAATGAAAAGGGAGAACTCCTCCAAAAAGGTGCTGATTATTAACAAAAAGGAGCTCTCCCGGGAGTTACTTCAAGTAGCACCAATTGTGTTGATCTTATTCCGGGAAAGAGTGGAAGAAATAGGAGGTGCCCCAGAAGAAGTTTGCGCACTCATAGAAGAGTATGGGGACGTGTTTCCCGAAGAGCTGCCAATCAGTTTACCTCCAATCCGAGGTATTGAGCACCAGATTGATCTCCAACCGGGAGTGGTTCTTTAACCGGCCAGCATATAGAATGAACCCCGAGGAAGCTAAAGAGCGTGATGATCAAGTACAAAAGCTCTTGGAGAAGGGGTACATCCGGGAGTCTCTTAGTCCTTGTGCGGTTCCTACACTCTTGGTGCCAAAGAAGGATGGCTCCTCTCGGATGTGCATTGACAGCCGTGCAATCAACCAAATAACCATCAAGTACCGGTTTCCTATACCACGGCTGGAGGACTTATTGGATGAGCTAAGTGGTGCTGCCTACTTCTGAAAGATCGATCTAAAAAGCGGATATCATCAAATAAGGATGCTAGAAGGAGATGAGTGGAAAACCGCCTTCAAAACCAAGTATGGACTTTATGAATGGTTAGTTATGCCATTTGGCTTATCTAATGCCCCTAGGACTTTTATGCGTTTAATGAACCATGTGCTGAAAGATTACTTGGGAAAATTTGTGATAGTATACTTTGATGATATATTAGTCTATAGTGCACAGTATCTGGATCACTTGGGACACCTTCGTATATTATTTGATGCACTTAGACAGGCTCAATTATTTGGCAATTTGAAGAAGTGCTCCTTTGTCCAAGAAAGAGTGCATTTCCTTGGCTTCATTTTGTCCAAGAATGGGATAGAAGTTGATCAAAGCAAGATAGAAGTAATTCGGGAATGGCCGATCCCTAGGTGCATTTCGGACATTAGGATCTTCCATGGCCTTGCTTCATTCTACCAGAAGTTCATCAAGGGTTTTAGTAGCGTTGTTGCTCCCCTCACGGATTGTACAAAAAAGGGGAAGGAGTTTGAATGGACACCGGTTTGCCAAGCAAGTTTTGATCGGATCAAAGAAGCTCTTTGCAATGCTCCTCTCTTAGTGCTCCCGGATTTTCATAAGGTTTTTGAAGTAGATTGTGATGCCTCGGCCCTCGGCATAGGAGCGGTTCTCATGCAAGAAGGGAGGCCCGTGGCCAACTTTAGTGAGAAGTTAAAAGGGGCAGCCTTGAATTACTCCACTTATGATAAGGAGTTGTATGCTTTGATAAGAACCATTGAGGTTTGGCAGCATTATCTCCTTCCTAAGGAATTCATTATACACACGGACCACCAAGCATTGAAGCACATTAAAAGCCAAGGGAAGCTCAACAAGAGACTTGCAAAATGGGTGGAGTTTCTTGAGAGATTTCCTTATATTATTAAGTACAAGAAGGGTGAAGTGAATGTGGTGGCCGATGCACTTTCAAGAAGAACTATGTTGCTTACCGAGCTCACTTCCCGAATCTTGGGATTTAAGTGGATCAAAACCTCATATAAAGAGGACCCCGACTTCAAGGAGTGTTTTGAAAGGTGTTTAAACAAGGAAGGAGGTGCCTATCACTTGACGGATGGCTACCTATTTAAAGGGGGACAGCTTTGTATTCCCAAGTGCAACCTTAGAGAGTCACTAGTAAAGGAAATTCACGGTGGAGGATTAGCCGGACACTTTGGGGAAAAGAAGACCCTAGAAGCATTGAAGGAACATTTTTTTTGGCCACATATGATCAAGGAGGTCCACAAGTACATAGAGAAATGCATTATAAGCAAGAAGGCTAAAAGCCGATTGCTCCCTCAAGGTTTGTATATGCCATTGCCGGTACCTTCTCAACCTTGGACGAATGTGAGCATCGACTTTGTTTTGGGGTTGCCTCGGACTCCTAGGGGAAAAGAGGCCATCATGGTAGTTGTTGACCGATTCTCCAAGATGGCTCACTTCATTGCTTGCAACAAAACCGATGATGCTAATCAAGTGGCCGAATTGTTCTTCAAAGAAATTTTTAGGCTTCATGGAGTTCCCACCACAATTGTCTCGGACCGGGACACCAAATTCTTAAGTTCTTTTGGAAGACTTTGTGGAGAAAGCTTGGAACTAAATTATTGTTTAGTACTTCCTTCCACCCTCAAACAGATGGCCAAACGGAAGTGGTAAATCGCACATTGGGAGCAATCCTAAGAAGCATAGTGGGAAAGAGGCTCTCGGATTGGGATGCACAATTGCCATATGTGGAGTTTGCATACAATCGTAGTGTGCATAGTGCAACTCAAACATCGACATTTGAAGTAGTTTATGGCTTCAATCCGTCCACTCCTTTGGACTTAATACCATTGCCGAGTTATGAACTAACCAATCCGGATGGAGCACAAAAGGCTAAGCAAGTCCAAGCCATGCATGCTAAGGTGCGAAAGGCCATAGTAAAGAAAAATGAAGCCTATGCAAAATATGCTAACCGGGGGAGGAGAGATGTGGAATTCAAGGTGGGCGATCTTGTGTGGCTACACCTAAGGAAGAAAGATTTCCTAACCAAAGAAAGTCCAAACTTCTCCCTAGGGCCGATGGTCCATTCGAAGTCACCGAGAAGATCAATAAGAATGCCTACAAGTTGAAGCTTCCCGGGGATTATGGAGTTTCAGCATCCTTTAATGTACAAGACCTTTCACCATATTTGGGGGATGTACCGGAGGAAGAGGAGGAGCAAACCGTGGATTTGAGGACAAATCCTCAATCACCCGGAGGGGATGATGTGCCCGGAACCCACCCACAACCGGAAGGAGCAACAACTCGAAGTCGTGCAAGACATTTAGCTAATATGTTTGTTGATTTTGCAGGTACATTTTTCCCTACATTGGAGCTCCTAGATATTCCTTCACATCATGATCAAGAACTCCCCAAACATTGCTTACAATGGAAGTATAAAGAAGAGAAGAAGTTAGCCGAAAATCCAAGATCTTCCTTGCCAAGTTCACCACCCGGGACATAACTACACTCGGTTTCGAGGACAATGGAGACCGTATGCACCACTACTTGGGGAGATGAAGTCTTCCAAGGAATGACCAAGTAATGTTTGATTTTGTGTTTGTAAAATACTAAAATATTTGGGATGTTTTGATGTAGACAAATTGGTTCGGTTTGAACCAATTTCGTTGGGATTTGGGTTCGGCTTGGTCCAAACCAAGCCCCATTTGATGGAGCTTAGGTCCAATCCTAAGTCTCTATTTTTCATTCTTCTTTTGTTATGTTAGGAACGTGGAGTTTTTGCTGAAGACTCCATTGTCTTGGTTTAGGAGGTTTGGTGGGGCCCATTCTCACCTAACTCCTATTCTTAGCCACTCATTAGTCCTAATTTTAGGTCTTTAATTGTTTTTGTCTTTTGTGAAAGTTTGTATGGGTATGAATCCCTCCTCCCACGTCTGATGGGGGGAAGAAAAGAATAGAAGAAATTTGCAGAAGCCAAGTGCTCTCAATCTCCATTCCTTTCTCACGGCAATTCAAGGTTTTGGTGAGTAATATCCTCAACCTTCTCTTGTCTTTGAGTTGGTGATCTTGCTAGGGTCATTAAACCTTATTTCAACCTCCCTTCCTCACTTGTTAGGATCAAAAGGCTAGTTTGGAACCCCCATAGCCTACCTTCCATTTGCGTTTTCATTTGTTTGTGTTGGTTGTGTTGTTTGCTGTTTTTGAACCTTTCCGAGTGGACTTTGAACTCCAACAATCCATTCCGTGCCATTTTCTGTTCCCGTGAGCATAAGCCCCAAATTTCTAGCAGTGAGTCCCACCTTCATGCCCTCAAACATTGGTTCTTTCTGTTTAGCCAAAGCCCCTCCCCCCTCTTTAAAAGTTATGCTTGTGTTTTCCCACTGCTTCCTACCCGAGTTCCTGAAATCGGGCAATGCTGTCCATTAATTTTCTATCCAGCATAACTCCTAGCCTACCCATGTTTTTTCTGTGAAACCGCTTGCATTGTCTTCCCATTTGACTGAAGTTGTTGTCTGCTTATTTTTACGATCACAGACTCCCTGCATTGGAAGTTGTGTAGAAGTTTCCCCATCACCCCTGCACTGTTTTCTTCCTGTTTGTCTGTTTGTGCATCTGAAAGTGTCTCCGTGTATTTTAATGTTCCGCACGTGCTTGTAAGCTGCAATTCGGGTCAAAATTATTCCACGCCCTTAAGTTTAAGTTGGCTGAATTTTATAACCTAAACCTATATGCGTTTGGAGAACTAAGCGTTGCACTCCCCTGTTCTGCCTTACTCCCTGACCTTCCGGGTAGATTGCAATCTTCACCCTTATTTCCGGCATCTGCGCATTTTGGAGCGTGTAAAAATGGGTTTAAGTTCTCCTCATGAAATTTAATAGACTTGCTGTTGGAATTATAGCAACAAATATTACTCAATTTGGAGGTATGTAGAGAAAGTTATGGGATTTGGAAATTTATAGTTAGTAACAACAATAAGGTTAAAAATGGATAACTGGGTAGTTTTGGTTTTCCTATTTTATCATGATACATATGAGCTTAAGTGGCAAATTAATCTTCTCTTAAATTATAGAAGACATCAAAAGGAGAAGATTGATAGGTTGAACAACTCAATTGAGTTGTGGTGCGAAAGTTATACATGTTAGAAGTTGACAAATGAAAACTGGACTAAGGAAATATAAACTTTTGAGCAATGTTTGGTATTTTGTATAATTGATACCTTTAATCTATGAATATGACGTTTACGTCTTCTACAAAGTTAAAATAGACTTAATAAGAAAACGAATGGTGTTTGAATCATATAAATTTAAGTTGTATAACAAAAGTTATGAAAGTTTCAATTGCCGGTCGACCCCAGGAATTAGGTGGGGTCGACACAATTGTGTGTTTGGGTCGACCCCAAGAATTAGGTGGGGTCGACACAATTGTGTGTTTAGGTCGACCCCAGGACTTAGAAAGGGTCGACACAAGTTGCTCTCTGGAAAACACTTTGGGTCGACACATGGACGAACGGTCGACACAAAATAGTCATTTAGCATACTTTGGGTCGACACATGGACGAACGGTCAACACAAATGACTTTAGGTCACTCTCGGGAAACACTTTGGGTCGACACAACTGACTTTGGGTCGACACATTCCTGATTTAAGTTGAAAAGTCAGCCAAAACGTGGAGAAACTCGATTGGTGAACATAAAAGAAAGATTGATTTTGTTTGATTAAGAAATAAAAGAGCATGAGCTGCCATATCCTTCTCCCAACCACGAACTCTCTTCCATTCTTCTCCCGTTTTGTTGCTCGAAGCTCAAAGGAAAGTGAGATCTGTCAAAGAAGAGAGGTGTTGAGAAAGAGAGGAGTTATCGTGAGAGAAAAGAGTGAGAAGGTGAAGAGAAGTGGAAAACTCTAAAAGCTGAAGTTCAAGGTAATATTTTGCATCCTCTGAGTTTTCTTTTAAGTTCAGTAAGGATAATATGATGGTAATATTTGAATTGGGGGATAAAAACGAGTGATTTCATGCTAAGAGATAAGAAAAGAGTTAAGTATGAACAAAGTTAGAGTTTTGGAGATTCGGTCATTATGAGTTACGAATTGGAGTTTGAGTCCTTTATAAGAGTTAAAGTAGGCTCTTAGAGTAATTCATATCCGTTAGAATCACTTGATTCCAAGTTATGTAGGAAAAGATATGGACGTCGCAAGTTGGTAGACGGAAACTGGGAGAGCATCGGTTGACACATTATCGACCGGTCGACACAAAATAACTCTCTGTAAATGATTCGGTCGACCGCATGAATAAGTGGTTGACACATTATGCTAAGTTAGGTCGACACCTATAGGTTATGTTGACCGATTCATGAGTTCCAGAAATGCATGCTCTCTGTTTTGTCAACATCGGTCGACACATTGTCAAGCAGCAGTCGACCATTGTCAGTAAAACAGTCAATACGTTATCCTACGTTAGTTTTCTGAATTTGGTGTCTTCTAAGAAGTTGTACTAGACTCCATAAGGAACAATTTTACACTTAAGTATCACAAATGGATCAATATTGATGAAGTTATGAATTTTGGAAGTTATAGTGAAAATAGTTATTCATGGTGTAAAACTTATTCGAATGGTTGGCAATATAGGTTCTCAAGCTTCTAGTCTGCATTGCCAAGTTAAAACCAAAGACATCAAAACTCAAGGTAAGTATGTGTTGTATGCGTTTGTCCTATTAGAGGTCTACATTGCAAAGGTTATATATTTTTATGATTGATTGATAAGTTTCTATGAGATTCCTTTATTGATATGTTTATATGACTTATGTTTGGATTAGTTAGATTTTCTTGCATTAAGGATAAGATTGTATGTGACATGTTATGGAGATCATGCATCATGTTTTCTACGAATGACAACGAAAATGAATTTTCATGCATGAAGACATCTACGATATAGGAGAATAAAGACATCCTCGGCAATGGCTATGGATCGCTGTTACCGTGCCCAGTGGAGATCGAAGGTAGGTTGTTATATCTCCTAATGATACAAGTTATGTAAAGGAGAGTAAAGATGCCCTCCGCAATGGCTATGGGTCCATGTTACCGTGAGACCAATGGGGATTGACGGTAGGTTGTTATATCTCCTAATGAGATAAGTTATGTAAAGGAGAATAAAGACGCCCTCGGCAATGGCTATGGGTCCAAGTTACCGTGAGCCCAATGGGGTTTGACGGTAGGTTATTATCTCCTAACAATATACGATATGTAAACAATCAAGTTTTGTGGATGGTCGTCATATGGGGGGCGGATCCACACCACGAAAATGAAATAAGCTGAATAGTTTTAAATCATATCATTCATTACATCATGCATGTTTTATTTGCACTACTTACTGAGCTTTAAGCTCATTAGTTAGACTTTGCAATGTAGGCGATGACTTGAATGTTGAAGAAATATCACATGAGGATTAAATATGAAAGAGGAGGAGAATGTCTTCTGTGGAGCCTTGTCATTGTTAAGCGAGATTTCGACCGGTGGAGTAAGCTCACTAAAAGACACGTGTTTTGAAGAGAACTTGTAAAGTTTTATATTTTGAGAATATGACCTATGTTTACCTATTTATAAGTGTAATTTGAAATGTTAGCTTCCGCTATGTATGTACAAAAAAAATATGTATAGATTTGATAAAAGAATTTTCAACGAAAAGCTTTTAAAAGTACACAAAAAAAATGGGATGTTACAGTTCTGCCCAAATTGCAATCCACAACCAATCTTCAGAGATATTAAAGAAAGGGCCAAAATACACTGACCTCAAGGCATTTGAGGATTGTTTGTGTGCATGTTTGCTATTGATTGATTGTTTGATACATTGTATTAGAATTTAATGTCATTACTTGAGGGTATCTACAAATTGTATGTCACCATGTTCATGCATCATGTTTTCATAAAAGTACAAAAATATTTTATATTTTATATGCATGGTTTATATGATGTAACCCAACTGAGTGTTGAAGGTGAAATTGAGTAAAGCTACCTTAAGGGAGGCCATACGGTGCTAATCCTCAATTTTCTCATACTTTCAATATTTAATGCATAATGTAATTAATTATCTAATGTTCTAGGTGAGATTGAACTTGGCTGTCCTATACAGCAGACTGTACGGTTACCATTACTTTGGCTGTCCTGGACCATATAGTGCCTTTCATCCCTGTACGATGTGTTGCCCACACTAAAGTAAATTCGTGAAAAGAGATAAAATAAATGTATATTGAAAATTGCATGGTTTTATAAAATGCATAGCCATATAGTTCATGTTTAAGACATTTTATGTTACTTACTGAGCCTTAACCTCATTAGATTAAGCTTCGTAATATAAGTGATGCTAACATTCAGTTGAGGAAGTGCTCCCATGACTGTGGCTACGTAGCTATTAGAACGATGTTGTCCAAATAACAAACGGGAGAAATTTTATTTTAATGTATCATGTATTCCTCCAAAAGAGAATTTAATTATAAACGTGTTTCGAAGTCTTCCACTACTACGTTTTACAAATGCATGATCATAAACCAATATTTTTACCATCTTTTTTTGAAAAGAAAAGTTTACGAAATGGTACGCTACGGGGCGTTACAGCACCATTGTCAGAGTTTGACATTTGTAAGAAGTTAAACCTGCAAGAAAATGTTAGAGCAAAAAAATGTAATAAGATGGACCTCACTACACTCCCTAACATGGTTTTCACTTCAATTTGTCACTCGTGTTTCGCTCTGATAAGTTTTTAACTCCAATTTGTCACTCGTGTTTCACACTTGTCAATTGGCTTTTATCCTTTAATAATCTCACATCTCTTGCTTTTTTACCTCACTAGTTCCAATTATGCCAAGAGTTAAACGACCTAACAAAGAGTCTTTTCACGTCAAAACTATATTATCAATTGGAAGAAAATAATGGTGAAGGATATTGATAATTGAATTGAACAAAGTTGAACATGAGATTAACCAATAAGACACGACCAAGATAGCTGAAATAAAAAAGAAGATAGGATTAATAATAAAAAATGTAGTGGTTTCAGATGTAATGCAAATGGCTAGTTTCTTGATTTTTTTTTTCAAACTGAATACTAGAAGATGGCTCCAATTTATTCCAAATAAGAAGATTTTTTTTGTTTTTTGTTTTGTTTTTTTGGTACCCAAATACTCAAATGTAGATTTGGCTTAAATAAAATAAGGAGACACTTTTTTTTAAAACAAGATCGCCCAAGCGGCTCTGATACCAAATGATATGATCTTAACTGATATAGAGTAATCAGTGATCGAGTGTGGAATATAAAAGAAAGTAAAGATAGAAATGGAACCTTGACCCAAAGAAGAAGGACGTTTGAACCTTAGCTTAGAAAGAGCTTAAGACCCGAAACAATACAGCGACTAAGAACCTTGGATAGGAAAGACGCCACAAACGAAGGGATTCCGTTTGACAAGTCAGAACGACACTGCTGGACTTTCAAAGAAAGACCGAACAATACGTTGAAAAAGAAGAAGTTCGCTCACAATATGATTCACAAAACTCAAGTTGATTTCAAATGATAAATCTAGTACATATTTATAGGACTCATTTCTCATCTAATTTCTCTTCTTTCAACCTCAACCACTTTCTCACCCACTTTTTTACAATCTTTCTAACCTACTTTTGATATGACATGCAATGTATATTATGAATAATCTATTATAATACATAAGGTAAGTACATAGTAGTCTAATCTATAATAATGTCATCTTGTCCCATGTACGCTTGAATGTATGTCATGCATTTAAATTTGATATTGTGAGTAACAATAATGCCGTCACAATTGAGAAGTTCTTGGATATATATATTTAGTTTTTCACCAAAATTCTTTGCTCGATTTTGTGTCATATTTCTGTCAATGCTTGTGCCGGTTACATTTAATTATTTTCCTTTGCTCTTCGTGATGTCCACATCAATGAAGCTATAGAAGAGATAGAAAAAGAGCAAGAGAATGAAGAAGAGACATGTTTTTCTTAAGAGGGTCCCTTACTTATAGTTATTCATCGAGTATTATCTTCACATGCCCGAAGTGAAGATCAAATAGAGAATATCTTTCATAGTAAATGCCTCATCAAGGGAAAGGTATGCTATCTTATTATTATTATTATTATTATTTTGATAAATAATTGTATATAAAAAATAAAAAGCGAAAAAATTTCACACAAGCTCTACGGAGGGATCGACATGATGGAAACTTATCCAACATAAACTTGAGAAGGCCAGAACCGGCCCATCCATATAATTACAAAAATGGGCTAGCGGGAAGCTCATTTGACACTTACTTGGGGCAATCCCGAGACTCAAGGAGCAAAAAGGGAGGGATCCACTAGATGGAAACTCATCCAATATAAACTCAAGAGGCCCAGGGTTGGCCCAACCAACCATTTATGAATTTGGACTAGTAAGAAGCCCATTTGACACTTACTAGAGCTAATCTCTTGACTACATTTGTAGAGCATAAAAGCCCGACTTATGGCATTGAGGAGGAAGGAAAAACTGCACCTGCAGTAAAAGGACCAAGAGGGAAAAGCCAGACAAGCCAACAACAAGAAGCCAAACCAAACATCAAAACCCCGCACTAGAACAAGCCTAAATGGTCAGCCAAACAAAACAAGCAATACTCGTTGCTAGAACAAGCAGCCCAGCCAAACAAGAAAAAACCCGATGCTAGAAACTAGCCAAAACAAGTAGCTAAACCAGATAAGCAAAACATGTTGCCAGAACAACCAGCCCAACAAAAAAAGGCAAAACCGAGAAGAAAAGCCAACAAATCAAGAGAAAGGCACATCAGAAACAACAAGGGAGAGAAGACAATAAAGAAATCTTAAGGCTCCTGGGGACTTAACTGGGAAGACTAGCCAAGATTTTTGAAGCTTGATACGAGCATTTGTTCCTGGATGAGAGAGACGGGAAGATCTGAAAAAGGATTTTGAAGAATTTTTGCTCGATGCATTCAGCCACATGATCCGGATGAGCGTGGATGTTCTAAAAAATTTTGGCGTTTCTTGCTGCCCAGATGTGATAAATCGAGGCTGCAAGGAGATTTTTAATGATGGAACCTCTTTTTTTACTACATTTCTTTTCTTACTTTATCGACCACTTAAGGGCACTCTTTTTGGGTAGCCAAATCTTTGCTTTACAATGCTCCAGATTTCTTGAGAGAAACAACACTCAAAGAAAAGATGCTTAGAAGATTTAGACTGGGAGTTACAGAGGAGACAGTTCCCCTCAGCTTCTGTGAAAGATAGCCTGTCTTTAGTTGCAAGTTTATAATGAAAAGCAATCCATAAGATAAATCTATGCTTCGGGACTAGATTTTGATTCCAGATAGCTTTGAAAGAAGGCTTAATAGTACCTGCCGGGGAAAAAAGAATCATACACTGACGAGTGACTTTTTGAATGGGATGCATTACTCCAGGATACCAGAAGGGAGTCAGCTTTGTCCATTGATCCTGCTTTAATTCAAATTAAAGTTCTAATTTGAAGCAACTTTTTTATCAAAGGAGAGGCTCTTATTATTAATGTCATTGAGAAGGGGTTTGAGTTGGTTGTCCCCTTAGGTGGACTCAAGTTTGTGGTCTCTCGTTCTTTGCAAGAAGCCCTAATAATGAGAATCATGGAAAGTAAAGTAAAGAAAGACCCATAATAAAATGAAAAGAAAACATTTTATTTATGCATATCATGTACGCATTCATCCATTTCATGCTTCACTTACTGAGCACTAGGATTATAGATGAACTTTGTTGTGTAGGTGATGCTAACGTTCAGTTGACGAAGTGCTCCCATGACCGTGGCTATGTGGCTATTAGAACAATGTTGTCCAAGCGACGAATGAGAGGATTTTTATAATAATGTATTTTAGAACGATCATGCAATCATAATTCCTCCAAAAGAGATTTTAAATTATAAATGTGTTTCAAAGTCTTCCGCTGCTACGTTTTACGAATGCATGATTGTAAACAAAAAATTTTACCATCTTTTTATGATAAGTGAAGTTTACGAAATGGTACGCTCTACGTAGAGTAACAAATATGGTATCATAGCAATAACTTGGTCAACATAGTTTTTATAGACACTAACAACACTAGCCTCATCATGGGAAGCTTGTTCAATTGTAAGCAAAGCATGTATTCTTTTACTATTTATGTTATTTGATTGCTTTGTTAAATAAGAATTTTATTAAGAGAAATTGGATATAATATTGAAATTTTTATTGGTAGATATAAATTTCCCTCGATATTCTAGAAGCTATTAAGGTAAAGTCATTGAATGATTTTATGCCTAGAATTTACTTGTGATTAAATTTTGAGGACAAAATTTATTTAACGAGGGGAGAATGTAATACCCAAAAAGAAAATTGTTTACTTTTAAGATAAATTAAGATAATTAAATAAAGATGAAAGATGAAAAAGCTAGGGTTAGACAATTAGCATTAACATGATAGGTGGGTGAAATAACACTTGATGTTTTAAGAATATGTCACTTCCACCTTACATTTCTTCCTTAAATCAATTGTATAATTTGAATAAAGTTGTAAATTGTGATTTTATAATTTAAAGTAGTGAAGCAATAATAAATTGCGACGTGTCACTAATTAGATTAGTGACTAATTGTGATGAAGATGTAATTTGGGAGTGATTAAGGGTAATTAAGGTTTACTAATAATGATTAATTAAGAAAATATTAAGGATTAGCTTAGTACTAATCTAGATTAATTAGTTAAGGTAAGTATGTTTTCAAGACACTTATTAAGGTATTTTGGCAATTAAATGGATAAAGAAAGATGAAATTGTAAACATAATAGGATAAGTTGGACTAAAAGGTAAATTCATCCTAAACTCTCTAAAAAGGGAGCAAAATGGCAGAGTATCAGCCATTTTTGTGGCTGTAGAGAGAGAAAGGGAGAAAAGGAGAAAAAAAAATGGAGAAAGGATTTTAGAAAGAGAGTGAAAATTGAAGGGGAAGAAGTAGAAATTTGTTTTCAAGTTTTTTAGAAAAAGTGTTCCTCTCTTCATCAGGAATCTATTGAGCTAAGAATCTTGTGGTAAGAATCATTTCATACGTTTGTATTGATTAATCACGATTAACAATATGATTAGTTAAAAAATAATTGTGATTTTTGAGTATTAAAGAAAGGTATGATAATTAGTTATTTAATGTGCACGAAATTCGGAAGTTATGGTTTATTGTTCTGTAAAAATGGTATGTAATCATGTTCTAATTGCTTAGGTGTGGATATATATGAAAGATAAAATAAATTAGTTCACATTTGTTCATGTTATACGAAATTGGTTGAAAATTGTAAAAGCTGTCCAGTTTCGGGTTTTGTATTCAAAACTTAGGTGAGACTAATTCACTAGCCAAGGCATTTTACCACATCAAAATCGACACCTTGGGCGCGATTTGAGCTTTGGAATGAATACATTTAGAGTGTATATAATAAGTTATCACGCTTTGAAGTTGCTACAAAACAATGAAGACTATTTTTGACACGCTCCAAAGGATGCGAAGGTGTCGATAGAGGTAGGAGGAATGGTAATCTGCCGAGAGTCAATGAAGGAATGCAGAAATAGGGGAATGAGTCCAATTGAACTCCAAATGCATGCGTGCGTTTGGATTAAAATTTTTCTGGACTTAGACTTAAGGGAATGGACCAACTTTGGTGAAACTTTCAGAGGGGTAGCACGTGAGGAACATAAAATGGCACGAGGTCACCTTTAGATGCACAAGTGGACAAACATGGTTTTGACAGTGCAGTAGATGAAGAGAAAACCTCTGCACAACTCCAAATAGAGACAAGCTGAGAACGATAAAATTGGCAGAAAACTTCCTCTATGGAAGGGAAATCAAATGGTGAGGGTTTGGGAGGAATCAAGCGGGTAGTTTAAAAGTTATGAGAGATTAAATTTTTGTCGACAGAATTGCCCGATTTGAAAAGTTCGGAAGAAGGGAGGAGGAAAAATGCATGCACAACTTTTAGATAGGACAAAAAGGGGACGCAATGACAAACCAAATATCTCAAGACATGAAAGAGGAACTCACAGTCCGAATTTTAGAAAATTATCACACGGGAAACAGAAGTTTACACGGATGGCACTTTTGTGACCCAAACTGGAATTAGGTTAAAATATAACCGGCAGCAACCAACAAGAACAATAATAATCCCCAAACAAACAAATGGAAGGATGGCTATGTGATTTCCAAGCTTATCTTGACCCAAAAAAGTGTGGAGGAAGATTGGAATAAAGGCTAAGTGACTCTAGCAAGACACCAACACCAAAGACAAGGAAAGATTATGGATATTACTCACCAAAATCAAATCTTGCTGTGAGAAAAAGGAAGGATTGAGAGAGCTTCAAGCTTCTGCAATTTACCAAATTCTTTTCTGCCTTCATTAGACCTGGGAGGATTGATTCATAACCCCTCAAACTTAAACAAAAGACAAAAACAATTAAAAACCTAAAATTAGGACTAATGAGTGGCTAAGTAGGAGGTAGGTGAGAAAAAGGGGCCCACCTTCCACTTGCCTCCCAACTCAAACACTCTCTAGACCTAAACCACGTCTAAAAGACTTTACAAACTCAAGTTTCATGGGAAATAATATTTCCCTTAAGCTCCAACATGATGGAGCATAAATTGGTTCAAACCGAACCAATTTCCAGCAAATTGATCCAAACCGAAGCAACCTCTATACATCATTTCAAGCTACTAGAATAATTACAATTTACAAGTACTCTAAACAAGCACAAAATCTCCAAGTGGGAAACTAGCAAACCTCCCTTGTAGGACCAACCTCTCCTTTGATTTATTGGGCTCCGATCCATGCTCAAGGTGAAGAGGATTTTAGGCAAGGTTCGGTCCATCACTTCACGGATTGTCCATTGAAAAATGGATATGATCGTTTGCATCCTTCTTGGACTACACTTGAAAAGAATTCTCTCCCATGGTGGACAAAGTGAAGTCGGCTTTCCCTTCTTTTGGAGTTGGACATGGCCGAGGCTCGGATAGGTTGTCTCGACAAGAAAGGCTTCGGGCATCGGTTGTCAACTTCTCCTCTTCAAATTCCCAATGCAAACAATGTTTGGGAAGCTCTTTGTCAAGGGGTGAGGGATAATCTAAGAGGTCCATTAAAGGAAATGTTACACCTGCAAAATCAGCAAACAAGTTAGCAAATTGTCTTGCACGGCCTCGGGTTATCATGCCCTCCTGGTGGTGGTGGCTCTCGGGCATGTCATCCCCTCCGGGTGGTTGAGGATTTGTCCTCAAATCCAGGGGTTACTCCTCTTCACCCTCTTCAATCTCCCCCAAATAAGGGGAAAGGTCTTGGACATTGAAAGAGGCGGATACTCCATAGTCTACCGGAAGCTTCAACTTGTATGCATTTTTATTGATCTTCTCGGTGACTTCAAATGGTCCATCGGCTCTAGGAAGGAGCTTTGATTTTCTTTGGTTAGGAAACCTCTCCTTTCTTAGGTGCTGCCACACAAGATCTCCAACCTTGAACTCCACATCTTTACAGCCACAGTTGGCAAACTTAGAATAAGCTTCATTCTTCTGCACCTTCGTATGCATGGCTTGGATTTGTTTAGCCTTTTGTACTCCATCGGGATTGGCTAATTCATGACTTGGCAAGGGGATCAAATCGAAGGGAGTTGAAGGGTTGAAGCCGTAAACAACCTCAAAAGGATAAGCTTGAGTTGCACTATGCACACTTCGGTTGTATGCAAACTCCACGTGAGGTAATTGTGCATCCCAATCCAAGAGCCTCTTTCCCACAATACTCCTTAGCAAAGCTCCCAATGTTCGATTCACAACCTCCGTTCGGCCATCTGTTTGGGGATGAAAAGATGTGCTAAACATCAACTTAGTTCCGAGTTTCCTCCACAATGTCTTCCAAAAAGAGCTTAGAAATTTTGTATCCCGGTCCGAGACAATTGTAGTGGGAATACCATGTAGTCGGAAAATTTTCTTAAAGAACAAATCGGCCACTTGGTTGGCATTATCGGTCTTGCGGCAAGCAACAAAATGTGCCATCTTGGAGAAACGACAAACAACTACCATAATCGCCTCTTTGCCTCTAGGGGTCCGAGGAAGTCCCAAAACAAAATCCACACTCACATCCACCCAAGGTTGAGAAGGCACCGGCAATGCACATCTCAATCCACTTGTGTACATCTTTAATCATGTGGGGCCAAAATAAGTGATCCTTAACTATCTCTAAGGTTTTCTTTTCCCCAAAGTGACCGGCTAAGCCTCCACCGTGAGCTTCTTTCACTAAGGATTCCCGAAGACTATATTTATGAATGCAAAGTCGTCCCCCTTTGAATAGATATCCATCCGCCAAATGATAGGCACTACTTTATTTGTTCAAACACTTTTCATACCATTGTTGGAAGTCAGGGTCTTCTTTGTAGGAAGTCTTGATCCACTCAAACCCCAAGATTCGGGAATTGAGTTCGGTGAGCAATACAATCCTTCTTGAGAGGGCATCAGCCACCATATTTACTTCTCCTTTCTTGTACTTGATAATATAAGGAAACCTCTCAAGAAATTCCACCCACTTCGCATGCCTCTTGCTGAGTTTCCCTTGTCTTCTAATATGCTTCAATGCTTGGTGGTCGGTATGTATAATAAACTCTTTAGGGAGGAGGTAGTGCTGCCACTCTTCAATTGTTCTCATCAAAGCATACATCTCCTTGTCATAAGTGGAGTAATTCAAGGCTGCCCCTTTTAGATTTTCACTAAAATAAGCCACGGGTCTTCCCTCTTGCATTAGCACAGCTCCTATGCCTAGTCCCAAGGCATCACAATCAATCTCAAAAACTTTATTGAAATCCGGGAGCATGAGGAGGGGAGCATTGCAAAGAGCCTCCTTGATCCGATTGAAACTTTGTTGGCAAGCCGGGGTCCATTGAAACTCTTTCCCCTTTTTAGTGCAATCCGTGAGAGGGGCCACAATTGTACTAAACCCCTTTATAAACTTCCTATAAAATGAAGCCAATCCATGGAAACTTCTAATATCCGAAACAAATTTTGGAATTGGCCATTCCCTTATTGCTTATATTTTGCTTTGGTCTACCTCCATTCCCTCAGAAAGTATGAATCCGAGGAAGTGCACCTTCTCTTGGACAAAGGAGCACTTCTTCAAATTGCCAAACAATTGTGCTCTTCTAAGTGTTTCAAATAGTAATCGAAGGTGTACCAAGTGTTCCAAATAACTTCCACTATAAACCAATATATCATCAAAGTAAACTATCACAAATTTACCCAAATATTCTTTCAGCACATGATTCATCAAACGCATAAAGGTACTAGGGGCATTAGATAGCCCAAATGGCATAACTAACCATTCATATAGGGCATACTTGGTTTTGAAGGCCGTCTTCCATTCATCTGCTTCATGCATCCGTATTTGGTGATAGCCACTTTTTAGATCTATCTTTGAGAAGAATGCAGCCCCACTAAGTTCATCCAACAGATCCTCCAGTCGTGGTATAGGAAACCTATATTTGATAGTTATGTGGTTGATAGCATGGTTGTCAATACACATCCGAGAGGAGCCATCCTTCTTTGGTACTAAGAGAGTAGGCACCGCACAAGGACTAAGTGACTCTCGGATGTATCCTTTCTCCAAGAGCTCTTGTACTTGATCATCAAGCTCTTTAGCTTCTTCGGGGTTCATTCTATATGCTGGCCAATTAGGAAGGACAACTCCCGGTTGGAGATTAATCCGGTGTTCTATCCCTCGGATTGGAGGTAAGCCGTTTGGTAGTTCCTCGGGGAAAACATCCCCATACTCCTCAAGGAGAGCTAAAACTTCCTCTGGAGCTCCTCCTATTTCTTCCAACGTTTCCCAGAACAAGATCAACACAATGGGCCCCACTTGAAGTAACTCTCGAGTGAGCTCCTTCTTGTTTATGAGCAAAAATTTCTTGGAGGAGTTCTCTCTTCTCATCCTCTCATCTCTAGCTATGTCCTCGGGTGCTAGGGGTGCAAGTTTGATGTGCCGGTTCTCCCACTTGAATGAGTATTCATTGGACAGTCCATTATGCACGGTATGCTGATCAAATTGTCATGGCCTCCCGAGAAGAATGTGGCTTGCATCCATTGGTAAGACATCACAAATAACAACATCCTTGTAACTCCCATTTGAGAATTCAACTCTTGTGCGTTTCGTCACCTTAAGGTTACCTTCATCATTAAACCACCGGAGCCGATATGGAGAGGGATGATCCTCGGTTTTAAGTTCTAGCTTCTCGACAAGTTCGGTGGATGCCACATTGGTGCAACTCCCTCCATCTATGATTAAGGAGCACACTTTATCCTTGATCAAACATCGGCTATGAAAGATGTTCTCTCTTTGGATATAATTAGGCCGGCCATTGGTTGTGAGGGTTCTTTGGATCACCATTAGGAGGCGGCCTTCTTGTGCTCGGCACACTTCCTCTATATGCTCGGCCAATGGTTCTTCCACTTCCTCCATAGGATCATCTTCACTCACAAGCTCCCCACTACTTTCAATGAGCACCATCACTCTCTTATTAGGGCATTGGGAAGCAATATGTCCTAATCCAAGACATTTAAAGCATTTTATTTCTCTTGACTGGCTTATTAGCATCTTCAATTGGTTTAGGAGTGATGTCTTTCCTTTGTGTCCACGGTTTTGATTGGTAAGTCTTGTTCTTCTATCTTGGAGGTGGCTTGTAAGGTTTGTTGAAGGTCGGAGCTGGTCTCACTACATTCTTCTTGCCTTTCTTCTTGTGTTGCCTTTCCACCCGTAAGGCTAATTGTACAGCGGCATCCAATGAGTCCACAATTTGTAACTCCACCACATCTCCTATATCTTTATGTAATCCCCTTAGGAACCTGGCTAGAATTTTTTCTTCCGGTTCCTCAAGATCACAACGGATTCGCAAGGTCTCAAACTCCATCAAATACTCTTCCACCGAAAGGTGTTCTTGTTTCAAATTTTGGAGTTGATAGAACAATTCTTGTCTATAGTGGGTAGGTACAAATCTCCTTTTCATAATCATTTTCATGGCCCTCCAAGTGCTAATTTCCTCCTCATGGTGACGCCTCCTTTGAGACCTCAAGCTGTCCCATCATAAGCTAGCATAACCGTGAAGTTCCAAGGCCACTAGTTGTAATTTAGACTTCTCCGAATAGTTGTAGCACTCAAAAACTTTATCCACCTTATCTACCCAAGTCAGAAATGAGTCTCCATCACAAGAGCAATTAAAAGGTGGAATGCTCACCTTTAAATGCCGTAAGTCATCCTCACGGGGTTATCTATCCCGTGGCTCAAATTCATCATCTGAGTCTTCCACATCATATAACCGGCCTCGAGCACCTCCGGCTCTTCTTCCGGGAGTAACCGGGGGAGGCGGTCTAGGAGGATTTGGAGTCTCCATTCTTTGCAAGAGCATGCTAGATCTTTGGTTAATGCCATTTATTTGGCTCTGAAAATCGAGTTCACGTTCTTGGGATGATGCTAAGGGTGGAGGTGGTTCACTTGTTGAAGGGAGGTCTCGACTAAGCTGCAAAACAGATCCACTCCTAGTTGTCATGCCACCACTTTTGTGTGCCATTGAAAAAAGGAATTGGATGGATTAAGAGTAAGGAACAAGGGAAAGAAGAGCTGTGCTCTGATACCAATTGACACGCTCCAAAGGATGTAAAGGTGTCGATAGAGGTAGGAGGAATGGTAATCTGCCGAAAGTCAATGAAGGAATGCATAAATAGAAAAATGAGTCCATTTGAACTCCAAATGCATGCGTGCGTTTGGATTAAAATTTTTGTGGACTTAGACGTTAGGGAATGGACCAACTTTGGTCAAAATTTCAGAGGGGTAGCACGTGAGGAACATAAAATGGCACGAGGTCACCTTTAAATGCACAAGTGGACAAACAGGGTTTTGACAGTCCAGTAGGTGAAGAGAAAACCTCTGCACAACTCCCAATACAGAAAAGCTGAGAACGAGAAAATTGGGAGAAAACTTCCTCTATAGAAGGGAAATCAAATGGTGACGGTTTGGGAAGAATGAAGCGGGTAGTTCAAAATTTATGAGAGATTGAATTTTGGTCGACAGAACTGCCAGGTTTCAAGAGTTCGGAAGAAGGGAGGAGGAAAAACTCATGCACAACTTTTAGATAAGAGAAAAAGGGGACGCAATGACAAACCAAATATCTCAACACATGAAAGAGGAACTCACAGTCAAAATTTTAGGAAATTAGCACACGGGAAACAGAAGTTTACACGGATGGCACTTTTGTGACCCAAACTGGAATTAGGTTAAAATATAACCGGCAGCAACCAACAAGAACAATAATAATCCCCAAACAAACAAATGGAAGGATGGCTATGTGATTTCCAAGCTTATCTTGACCCAAAAAAGTGTGGAGGAAGATTGGAATAAAGGCTAAGTGACTCTAGCAAGACACCAACACCAAAGACAAGGAAAGATTATGGATATTACTCACCAAAATCAAATCTTGCTGTGAGAAAAAGGAAGGATTGAGAGAGCTTCAAGCTTCTGCAATTTACCAAATTCTTTTCTGCCTTCATTAGACCTGGGAGGATTGATTCATAACCCCTCAAACTTAAACAAAAGACAAAAACAATTAAAAACCTAAAATTAGGACTAATGAGTGGCTAAGTAGGAGGTAGGTGAGAAAAAGGGGCCCACCTTCCACTTGCCTCCCAACTCAAACACTCTCTATACCTAAACCACGTCTAAAAGACTTTACAAACTCAAGTTTCATGGGAAATAATATTTCCCTTAAGCTCCAACATGATGGAGCATAAATTGGATCAAACCGAACCAATTTCCAGCAAATTGATCCAAACCGAAGCAACCTCCATACATCATTTCAAGCTACTAGAATAATTACAATTTACAAGTACTCTAAACAAGCACAAAATCTCCAAGTGGGAAACTAGCAAACCTCCCTTGTAGGACCAACCTCTCCTTTGATTTATTGGGCTCCGATCCGTGCTCAAGGTGAAGAGGATTTTAGGCAAGGTTCGGTCCATCACTTCACGGATTGTCCATTGACAAATGGATATGATCGTTTGCATCCTTCTTGGACCACAGTTGAACAGCATTCTCTCCCATGGTGGACAAAATGAAGTCGGCTTTCCCTTCTTTTGGAGTTGGACATGGCCGAGGCTCAGATAGGTTTTCTCGGCAAGAAAGGCTTTGGGCATCGGTTGTCAACTTCTCCTCTTCAGATTCCCAATGCAAACAATGTTTGGGAAGCTCTTTGTCAAGGGGTGAGGGATCATCTAAGAGGTCCATTAAAGGAAATGTTACACCTGCAAAATCAGCAAACAAGTTAGCAAATTGTCTTGCACGGCCACGGGTTATCATGCCCTCCGGGTGGTGGTGGCTCTTGGGCATGTCAATTTTGTGTTACGATTAATAGTTATTTTATTTATAGGTTATGAAGTGATTAAAAGACATTGATTATATGTTGTCTAATTTCCAAAGACCTAAGGTAAGCAATGCTATGTTTGTCTTTTGCCTCCTTGGGCCTACACCATGAAGCATTAGGTTATGCTTGTTTCTTATGACATGAATTGTTTAGTGACGAGATAAAACATGTTAAATGATGGTATTTAGCTCAAGTATCTGTTTTGAAGTCTTATGTTTGATTGATTTTTGAATGTCATGGTTTTAGATAACATGCTACAATTATGTTAGGTTATGCTTGTTTCTCATGACATGAATTGTTATGTTTATGCTACACATGTTAATGATGTGCTTGGTGCATCCATATTATGCATGTTAACGGACATCTCATGCATCATGCTTTCAAGAAAGTTACAAACTATTTACATGCATGAGATTTCATATGTAACAGAATATGAAAAATGGTTGTTTCGGGTTAAGCTCGAACAACCAACGAAAAACAGATAAAAGAAAGAAAGAGAAAGTTACGTAAATGTCATTGGAAAGAGGTTTGAGTTGGCTGTCCCTTTAGGTGGACTCGAGTTGGTTGTCCCCTTAGGTGGATTCAAGTTTGTGGTCTCTCAACCCTTGGAATCGAGATGGCAGTTCCCTTAGGTGGACTCAAGTTTGTGGTCTCTCGTTCCTTGCCAGAAGGCCTCAATGATAAGGATCATGGAAAGTAAAGTAAAGAAAGACCCAAAATAAAACAAAAAGAAAATATTTTGTTTATGCATATCATGTATGCATTCATGCATTTAATGCTTTACTTACTGAGCACTAGTCTCATACATGAACTTTGTTGTGTAGGTGATGCTAACATTCAGTTGACGAAGTGCTCCCAAAACCATGGCTATGTGGCTATTAGAACGATATTGTCCAAGCAACAAACACAAGGATTTTTATGATAATGTGTTTCAAAATTTTACTATCTTTTTATGATGAGCAAAGTTTACAAAACAGTACGCTCTACGGGGCGTAATAGTTGCACTATCGTAGCCTCTCATGACCTTGTAGGCAAGTTGGGGCTTCAAATTATGGAACATCCAAGTCCTTACAAATTGAGGTGGCTGAATGATAAGGAAGACATCAAAGTGACCAAGCAATAGAAATGTGAGTTCTCTATTGGAGGCTACAAGGACAAAGGTATTAAGGGATGTGGTACCTATGAGTGCTAGCCACTTACTTTTGGGAAGACCGTGACAATTTGACCAAAAACTTATAAATGATGGCTACACAAATCAATATTTATTCAAGTTTGAAGGGAGAGGCATCAAAATAGCACCACTAAATTCAAAGCAAATTGCTAAGGATGAGGTTACAAGGCGAGAAGGTATGGCTAAAACAAATTTTCATATGTCTAAAAAGGATTTGTTTAAGTCTATCCAAAATGGTGTTCCCTTTGTGATGATCTTGTTCTGAGAAAGAGTTGAGGAGAATGGAAAGATTCCAAAGGAGGTTTTAGGAAGCAAAGGAGGTACAAAATTAGATACAAGAACTTCTATTTAGAAGTTGTATTCGTGAATCAATTAGTCCTTGTGCAGTTCCTACTCCTTTGTTGCCTAAGAAGGATTAGAGTTTTCGCATGTGTGTGGGTAGCCAAGCCATCAACCAAATTACTATCAAGAATAGTTATCTGATTCCTAGACTTGAAGAATTGTTAGATGAACTTAGTGGAGTAACTTACTTCTCTAAGGTGGACTTGAAGAGTGGTTATCATCAAATACGAATGAAGGAAGAAAACGAGTGGAAAACCACATTAAAAAAGTATGGCCTCTTTGAATGATTAGTGATGTCTTTTAGATTATCTAATGCTCCTAGTACATTCATGAGATTGATGCATTTTGTGGTGGTATATTTTTATGACATTTTAGTTTATAGCTCAGATTTGAATACTCATCTTAATCATCTTAAAATGTTATTCGATACTCTTTAGGCTACTAAGTTATTTGGAAATTGGAATAAGTGTGCCTTTGTGCAAGAGAAGATTCACATTCTAGGGGTCATCATCTCTAAAGAAGGCATTGAGGTGGATGATTAAAAAATTGAGGCTATAAAACCTTGGCCTCATCCCAAGAACATCACCGAGATTAGATGTTTTCATGGTCTTGCTTTCTTTTATAGAAGATTTATCAAGGGTTTTAGCTTTATTGTCTTCCCTTTAACCGATTGCACTAAGAAAGGAAATGAGTTTGCATGGACTCCCAGTTCCCTGTTTCTTTGATCTGCATAGCTCTTTTGTCAGCTTTGAGCTATCTTGATCCTTTCTCAGATCACTCTTACTTGATCATTGGTTTGTTGTATGATCTCAGAACCATAGAATTGGGCTTCTCTGACTTCGTCCTAATATAATGGCGACCTGCACCTCCGGCCATATAAAGCTTCGTAGGGCACCATTCCAATCATAGATTGGTAGCTGTTGTTGTACGTGAATTCCACTAAGGGTAGCAGCTTGCTCAACGACACTTGGAATTTCAATACGTATACCCTTAACATATCCTCGAGGATCTGAATCATTCTCTCTGTTTGGCCATCGGTTTTGGGATGAAATGTTGTACTTAGGCTTAACTCGGTCCTCATTGCTTTTTGTAAACTCTTCAAAAATTTGGAGATAAATTTTGGATCTCTATCGAAAACTATAAACATTGGAACTGCGTGTAGCCTTATAACTTCTTGGATATAAAGTTTTGCATACTTATCCATACCCGATCTTAATTTAACTGACAAGAAATGGGCCAATTTGGTGAGCCTATCCACCACAACCCATATATTGTCATGTCCTTTCGTTGTGGTTGGCAATCCGATTATGAAGTCCAACGCTATGTGTTCCCAACATTCCGGCAACTTTTGGTGTTCAGTCTTGACCTGTTGGCATACGTGACATAATTTGACATGTTTTACTACATCTCCTTTCATGTCTGCCTTAAATATTGATACATTTTCATGCTTCCCGGATGCATCAAGAATACAGAAGAATGAGCCTCGATTAATATATCCCTCCTTAGAGTTGAATCTTTCAGCACATACCGCCAGTTTTTATACTTCAATGTGCTATCTTTGGAGCAATGCAATTAAGAGGAAATCGGCTCCTTCCTCAGTTCATACTTTCTGTATAGAGGATCGTCCCGTTGGGCTTCCTTAATTTTCTCCAAGAGGGTAGGTTTGATCGTTAGAGACATGAGAGTGGAAGTTAGATCCTTCACCATTCCAAGCTCAAATCTCTTCACCTCCTTTCGTAGTTGCACCAGCATGGTTGACAATTTTCTACTAAGGGCGTCAACAATTACATTCACCTTTCTCGGGTGGTACTTATTCTCAAAATCATAGTCTTTCACAAATTCAAGCTACCTCATTTGCCTCATATTCAGTTTTTTCTGGTATGATAAATACTTTAAGCTTTTGTGGTCAGAGAAGATCTCGTACGTTTGACCATATAAATAATGTCTCCACATCTTCAAAGCAAAATCTACCGTGGCTAGCTCCAAATCGTGCGTAAGATAGTTTTGCTCGTAATTCTTCAATTGCCTTGATGCGTAGGCAATCCCCTTTCCATCCTGCATGAAGACGCAGGCCAATCCAACTTTGGATGCGTCACAATATATGCTATATTTTCCTTCTTTGGTCGGAAGAGTCAATATTAGTGCGGATGTCAATCTTTGCTTCAGCTTCTAAAAGCTCTTCTCGCATTCATCGGACCACCAAAACTTTACATTTTTCTTCGTTAACCGGGTCAAGGGGATTGCAATCTTAGAGAATCCCTCAATAAATCTTCTATAATATCCGGCCAAACCGAGGAAACTTCGCACTTTTCTCACGTTCCTTGGTTGTGACCATTCTATAACGGCTTGTACTTTTGCTTGATCCACTGAGATTCCTTTCTTGGATATGACATGCCCAAGGAAGTAGACCCGATCTAACCAAAACTCACACTTGGAGAACTTAGCATATAACTTGTGCGTCTTCAAAGTAGAAAGAACAACCTCCATGTGCTTGGCATGTTCTTCTTCCGACTTTGAATAAATCCAAATATCATCAACGAACACGATGAAAAATTTATCCAAGAACTATTTGAACACTCGATTCATCATGTCCATGAAAGTCGCTGGTGCATTTGTCAATCCAAAGAACATTACCATGAATTCAAAATGTCTGTATCTCGTTCTGGACGCTGTTTTTGGGATATCTTCTGTTCTGATCTTTAATTGGTAATATCCCGATCTCATATCAATTTTTGAGAACATATGAGCACCGATCAGTTGGTCGAACAAATCATCGATTCTTCGCAAAGGGTATTTATTCTTTATCGTCAGCTTGTTCAATTCCCGATAATCGATGCACATTCTTAGGGATCCGTCTTTCTTTTTAACAAATAACACTGGAGCACCCCATGGTGAAAAGCTAGGGCGTACAAAGCCCTTGTTTTCCAATTCTTCTAGTTGCATTTTTTGCTCCTTCAACTTGGCTCGAGCCATTCTTTACGGATTTTTTTATACCGGTTCAGCTTCAGGATACGTATCGATCATAAATTCAATTTCCCGATCAGGGGGTAAACCCGAAAGATCATCCAAAAATATCTTGGGAAATTCTCAAATCACTTGAATTTCTTGAATTTTCATCTTGGACTGTCTTTGTACATCAATTACGCTTGCCAAATACTATTCACATCTTGTTTTCAACAACCGTCAAGCTTCTATGCTGGACACAATAGGCATCTTCCGAACATTACTCATCGCTTGTTAGAGTATGCCTCTTCATTCGGCGGCGGATAATTGACTAATCAAGTCCGACAATTAAAGGAAAATGTCAAAACAGCTAATCCATGCCCAATATAACTTCGTATCCTTTCATTTCCATAACTATAAAATCACCGTATTCATACAACTAGGTAGTATATAATTGAGATGCAATCGTTCGCCAGACGGTAACATCACATCATAAAAATGTTCAGCTATCAATGGCAAACAATTGAGTTTGACCATTAATGCAATCGATATGAACGAATGTGTGGCACCAGAATCAATCAATGTATATGCATGCACACTATTGATTAGAAGTGTACCTGAAACAACTGCAGGTTGCTCCTCATCCTCTGGCTCGATCATGGCGTATACACAGGGATTAGCCTTTGGTTTCTCCCTCTTCATTTGGGGGCAATCTTTCACCATATGTCCCATCTCCTTGAATTTGAAACATTGCCCTTTGCCAACAATGCATTTCCTAAAATGTATTTTCCCACATCTTGAGCATACACCATTCTGAGGGGGTCCTTGTAACGTCCTTCCTAGCTAGAAATATATTCTTTATTTTTTTTTACTTGCAGCAAAAAATATTTTCTTGTAAAAATCATTTAAGGCATATATGAAAACTAAAGTTACTTAAAACATATTTACAACATGTTAGGTTTCTTAAACATATTTACAAGTTATATGTACAAAGTTAAAAACTTCTTCTCCTAACCATAATTTACGATTCTTCAAAATCCTTGCCCACAGGTCAAAATCCGCTCAAACAATATCGACCACCTCCATGAACAAAGCGATTCATCTCGTACACCTCTCAGTGTACGTCTCCCTCACCTACATCATAAAAATCATCTATGAGCATAAGTCTCAGCAAGTAGTATATATATGCATGAACATGTACCTGATATGCATAAGTAAAACTTTTCTTTTCGTTTTATTCTCGGTCTTGCATTTCTTTAATTTCTATCATTCCTTATCATTAGGGCTTCCTGGCAACGAACGAGAGACCACAAACTTGAGTCCACCTAAGGGACAACCAACTCAAACCCCTTCCCAATGATATTTACATAACTTTCTCTTCCTTTATTTTATCTTTTCTTTCGTTGTATTTTGAGCTCAACCCGAAACAACCATTTCATTTATGTTTCATACGAAATCTCATGCAGGTAAATAGTTTGTAACTTTCTAGAAAACATGATGCATGAGATGTTCATGGTATGAAACGTGTCAAGCAATTAAGTAATATTAATAACATTAAACACAACAGTCCATCATATCATAAACAAAATTATGCTTTTGTACATCATTTTATACTTGCATCTCATCTCAACATGTAAAGCATAAAACAACAGCAAAGTCCTATTATTCTATGATGTAGACCCAATTAAGGGCAAAACATACACAATACTACTTACCTTGTCTATACTTAGCTAGGCTTTCTAGTAGTAGGTACTTTTGTGAATCACCTTCATCTCAATAACTTAATATCATTCAAAATTTTTGGAATTAATGTTTTGTTTTGTAATAACTTCAAAATACCATAACTTTTTATATACACCATAAAATGCTATGATTCCAAAGCCTATACGTCACTCAAAGTGTCTAGTTTAACGTACTAAAACATTTAGGGCATGGGATTAGTCTATCATTGGTTTCAGATACGAAATCTTAATTTGTACAGAATTGACACTTTTATGGTAACTTTGATAAAATATGCACAACTTCTACATATCCAAATTTCCATCATCATAAAATTATATATGATATTGCAACATGATTTGTTAACCAGTAAAAAGAACCATGGATCAAAACTTTTAATTTTCGTGTATCACTCATAACCAGCTTACAAAGTCATTGATAATCCTATAATTCTCACTTATCCTTAATGTAATCATGTGAATAATCAACTCTAAACCACGTAACATAAGGTCATACCTCTTGTTTTTTTAGCTCAATAGATTCCTCTTGATGAAAGGAACACTTCTCCTTGAAGGATTGGAGGCCAATTTAAGCTTCTTCCCTTTCAACTTTCACTTTCTCTCTCTAATTTCTTTTATATCAAATCCTCCCTCTCATTCACCCCTTCTCTCTCTTCAGCACGAAAATGGCTAATCATCAGTCATCCTCTAATATTTCTAGATGGTTCATGGGGTGAAATTACTATTTTTCCAAATTTATCTATTTACTTTTATCCTTTTACCATAACCTGCTCTATTAATGGCTAAAATACCTCCATTATCATTATTTAAATCATGCTTAACTTAACTAATTAATTCACATTAGTTCTAAGGTAATCCTCAGGGTTAACTTAATTAATCATGAGTAGTAAACCTTAATGATCCCATAATTTTTACTAATTATGTCTTAATCATGATTTGGTATTAATCCTTCAGTGACATGTGTTATACTCAAATTCGCCTTCTTTTCTTACTCATAATTCAGTATGTATCACTTTAAACAAATTTCTAGTTGAACCATTAGATAGCGTAAAAACACTTAGTTTGTACACTGGTATTAGAGTCCTTGAACTCGTTTTCCCTTGTCATTATCCGGTTGGTCTTTCTTAGGCCGCTTTGTCCCCCTTTGATTTTGCAACCCTTTTCCCTATTGTTGGGGTGTATCGCACTGGATCCGCCTCCTCCACACATGATTGTTACATCAAACAGGGAGGGCTAAGTCCCTCACCTTCATCTTCATCACCTACATCACAAAGCATAACATATGAGCCTAAAGCTCAATAAGTAATCGAATGAGCCTATCTGCTTAACATGAGCATGACGTTTATTGAAAAACATACACATTCATTTCGTTCTTTATTGTTGTCTTGACTTAACTTGACATGTGTGGGCGTCACATCGTATGAAGGTGAATAGGCACAATATGGCCTCCATGAGGCAGCCGATTCTACCTTCTCCCATAACTTGATCTTGACTTTACATACATTTATGCATTGGATGATGATTGTGTCTCATACCACCTTCATCATCCGTTGGGTGACATTTTAAAAACATGCATGAAAATTTTTTTCGTATCTTTCATAAAACATGATACATGGACATGATTCATATATATGCATGACATGATACCATAATTTAAGTACAAACAACATAATACATCAAACATCTCACAAGTTAACCGTAATAAACATTCATAGTATACTTGACTTAACTTAATGTCAATCAAGCACCAATCAAGCCCAAAGCACATGGGTCAGTGTACGGTGCGATACACCCCAACAGAATATCATTAATAACATTATTATAAAAACAACTCCTAAGACATTCTTACTTAATGGATATTTAAGTAATCAAACACATTATCATTATGTCCTATCCTTTGTGATGTAGTCCCACAAGGGGCCAAACATATGCAATGATTACTTACTTGGATTTCTTAGCTTTAGCTTGGTATTTTGAATCCTTAATGATCCAATGAGCTTGCTTATATACCTTAACATCGTAAAATAAAAAAATTATAAGCCAAACTCGAAATATCATGTTTCACTAGAAACTTGTGGCATCCATAACTTTGTCGAGAACTCTTTGATCAAAACAATTAAGGTACCAATTTCAACCTTAAAGTGTTGGCTATCTTTACAATTTCATGTATTTTTAACCATATATGGCAATTTCCATAACTTATAATCTAACCTAGAATAAAAGTAGGTGCTGTTGAATAAGAAACTCTATACCTCAAGGTTAAGTTCATGGTGTTCCTTCCTCTTTGCACTTTTAATCCTTAAATACCAAAATTCTTGTACAAAACACTAAAACCTCATACTTTGATTTCAAACCCTAATTTTTCTCACACGAATTTTGAGAGGATTTTAGAGAGGAGAGAGAGCTACAAGAGAAGAGCTGAGAGAGAGAGCTGAGGGTCGTGATGGCTATTAGCTGAAGACTCTAACAAATTTTATCCCTTTGGAAGGTGAGTCATGTGGTTCAAGCATGAGGTGTGACCATCCAAGCTCACTACCTCTTCATGCATGAGGTGTCACCATCTTTTTCACGTGAAACTTCCCTATTGGTCCATCCTTAATTAATCATGGATTGACTTTCCTAAAATTTTATCCCAATCGAGTCTCGTGTAACTTTGTAGAAGACTTAAACTTCAAATTATGCATTTAACATAATCAAATATACGAAATACCGAACATCGCTCAAAATCTATAATTCTACAATCCGGGTTTCCTTCACCAACATAAAATAAACATAACTTCCTCTCCAAAACTCCAATAAAATTGATCTACCTATCAATATTCTTATCTTGACGTCTATTATAACTTTACAGAAGAACACTTTGCCAGTTATGCTCTTCTAAGGCATGATTTGATTGTAACACAGAAACTGTTGTGTTACGAAATTCTAACCCAGTATTTGTTCCAACCTTTGCGGTCTAAGATTCATAACTTTCTCTATATATTTTTAAATCAAGAAATTCTTGTTGTTGTAGTTTCATCAACTAACCTATCAAATTCCATTATAAGAAATCAACTCCATGCTAAGACCCTAAAACCTCAGAATTAGGTAAATACCAATATTGTTTTTGATTCGTCAATTCATTACTTGTAAGATGTAATTTCATCTCCATATTCATCTTGTTTTCTCTTCTTAGCAAATTTCATTCTTTAACCATAAAAAAATTATATTCACATAATGTTATTGTACACACACTATCTATTATCTAAAGAATTTATCATACACACTGATCACCAAGCTCTCAAGCACATCAAGAACCAATGCAAGATGAATAGGAGACATGCCAAGTGGTTCTTAGAAAGATATTCATACATCATCAAATACAACAAGGGTGAAAGTAATGTGGTGGCCGATGCGCTTTGAAGAAATGTGTGTTCTTTTTATGGGAATTGACTACTAATTTTTTTGTTTTTATTCGATAAAGGAAGCTTACAAAGGAGATCCAGATTTTAGACATTGTTATAAGTTAAGTTTGAAGAAAGAAGTTGCGGTTTTTATTTGAAGGATTACTACTTACTCAAGGGTGGCAAGCTTTGTGTTCCTCATGGGGGAATTCGTGAATCCCTCATCAGGGGAGCACATGGTGGTTGACTAGCTAGCCACTTTGGTGAGAAGAAAACCTTGGAAGCACTCAAGGAGTATTTCTATTGGGCTCATTTGTTGTGGGACGTGTATAGAGTTGTGAAGAAACCCATTTGCATCCCGAGATATCTTTCCTCCATTGTACCCTTGTATTTAACCTATCTGTGTGACTCCCTCTAAATCGAGTGCTGGTTTTTCCTTCCCTTCCTGTCACATCCCATTTTCATACTTGCTTTTTATGCATAAGAAAATACTATTTTAACACATTTTATAAAAACTACAGTGGAAGACTTAATGATAGTTAAATCCATTCCATAAGAACACCAATTAACCATATAAAATTTCTTAATCAAACATTGCATTCGTTCAAAACATAAGGTTAATTTACAAACTTTGATAGATATGTATTATCAATCTCTTTTAAACATTACACATTTCAAAACATTTTTTTTTTCAAAACACTAAACATCAAAATACATCTCCCACCGGTCGTCACTTAACGATCCAAGCATCTGCACCGGCTATACCTCCTCCACCACGTTGTATCAATGATAAGGAAAAACATCCTCACCACTAATCTCATCACCTACAATACAAAGCTTAATCTAATGAGCTTAAGGCTCAGTAAATAACCATACATGATTCCTTAATGCCTATATGAATATGCATTTCTTAAAATATGTTCCATTTTCGTTTCATTTGATTTCTTGATACTTATACTTTGGTGTGGGCGTCACTACATACAGGGAGGGAAAAGCACCATTTGGTCTTCTTCACGGGCAGCCCAATGAACACCATTTGGTCTATTTAGGACAGTTCATGAGCACCATATATCCCGATCCGTAAGACACCTCATTCCATCCCACCCATAGCTCAACTTACATGCTTTATATATCGAATATTGAAGATTACAGAATAGAGGGTTGGCACCATATGGCCTCCCTTGAGATAGCCATACTCTACTCCCTCCACCATATCCGGTTGAATCATCATGAAAACCATGCATGTAAAATAATTTCGTTCTTTTCATAAAACATGATGCATGATCAATTGTACATTTGCATGACATACAGCATTCATATAACCTATAATGATAATATTAAATTAAACTTAACATATCAATCATCAAACAATTGCAAACAAGCACCCAAACAATTCCAAGAGTTTGGGTCGGTGTATTGTGCAATACACCCCAACAGAATATTATCCATACTTAATCTAGCACCTAATCAATTCAATTCATAATCCATAAAGTCTACTCTTTGTATTGTAGTCCCAATTAGGCCAAAGACATTCAGAGTTACTTACGTGAAGTCCTTAGCTTTAAGTTGATCACTTAATCCCTTAATCTTCAATACTTATCACTTGGTAACCTTAATACATAAAAGAAAATTGAGTGAACAATCTCGGATATACCCTGTTTTGTAGTAACTTCCAATAACTATAACTTGAGATAAACAAGTCCCATTACGATGATTCAAGTGTCATAACTTTTTTGAAGATGTCTACTTTAAGTCATCTGAAGAGAGTAAAATAAAATTACCACTTGAAAACCTTGTAATAATTCAAGTTCTAAAACTGTGCAGATTTGTCTGAAATTGGGAAATCTTGATACAACTTTAAAATTCATGCACTAGCAACTATTCTGAACCAACCCAAGCACATAGATATCAATATAGGGTAATAATGGATACCTTAGAGGAAAGAAAACTTGCACTAAAGTTTCCAAATTCGTGGCTTCCTTGTTTTCCTCTTTTCTTGCTTCAATAGTGCAGTAAATCTCCCTTTTATGCACTAAATACCATCACACACTTCAACCATCCTTAAATCTTCACTTTTCTCCTACAAAACTAGAGATAACTTGAGAGAAGTAGATGAATTTCGTGGTTTTCCCCATCTGAATGAAAACCCTCTTCATAAAAAGCTAAGGAGGAGGTGGAGAAAGCATGAGGTGTTTTCTTTTCACCCCATTTAAGCTGCTCCTCAAATTCACCAATCATATTTATTTAACTTTAATAATGACATTTTGATTTATATTATTTTTACACAGAAAATTAAGGTGGAGGTGGAGGAAAGCATGAGGTGACCTTTCTAATAATCATTAATTAACTTAGGTTAATCTAATGATTGAGAGTTTTTTTTATTCTAACTTTCCATCAAACTCTTCATACACGTAATAATTTTTTTCCCTTCATCGATCACAACTTCTAATTTACCGTACCATCAAAACTAAATCACAAGATCATTGTACCATACACAAAAGCAAGGGTGTTACATTTCCCTTTGATATTTTATCATTTGGTATCGGAGCCAAACATTTCCTTCCACCCTTGCCCTTCTCCTCTATTTTTTTTGGCTAGCTTGAAAGTTGGAGCATGACTATTCGAAGTGGAGCAAACTTTAACCACAACCGATAGTCCATTCCACCAAGCAACCCGAGTATTCAATCTTCTCAAGCCCCAAGTCCAGACCCCGTGGAATCTAGCTTCCAAGGCCAGATAGATGAGCTTAAAATAAAGTTTGACATGCTTCTCCAAAGGTTGGAGGTAACCAATCCCCCAATGAGGCCCCTCCAACTTCTGCTCCAATAAGAAGACCCAGAAACAGCTTAAGGCAACTCCGGCAAAAAATATTTGATGATTTCGATGATGACTTTGATCATAATGAACCACAGCCCCAAAATGATGAAATGAGAACTATCAAGGTAATCATTCCACCTTTCAATGGTTCCTGTAATGGAGATGTTTTCCTTGATTGGGTTGAAAAGGTTGTAGAGTTTTTTATTGCTATAATTACTCAGAGAAATTTAAATTGCAATTGGTATCCTTGGAGTTAAACGGGTATGCTAGCCTTTGGTGGGATAGTTTGCAAGCAAAAAGGAGACGTGACGGTGAGGATGAGGTCCCCACTTGGAGGGCTATGAAGTTATTAATGAGAACACGGTTTGTGCCGAGTCACTATAAGCAAGAGCTTTTCCTCCAACTACAAACTTTGAAACAAGAATCCCTATCGGTGGAGGAGTATTTGACCGAGTTTGAGACCCTTAGGATTCGATGTGATCTTGAGGAACCCGAGGAAAAAATCATAGCAAGGTTTCTAAGGGGCGTTAACAAGGATATTGGTGATGTAGTAGAGCTCCAACCAATCGATACGATGGATGCAGTAATACAACTTGCCATGAAAGTGGAGAGGCAAGTGAAGAGAAAAACAAGGGGGTAATGAACCGATTTATCAACAAGACCACCCCTCCCTATAAACAAACCCCAAAAGTGGATAAAAAATCACCTTATGTGAAGCCATGGACACAAAAGAAAGAAGGTGAGATCAAATCAGCCATTGATAATACCCGGCCCCGAACAAGGGAGATAAAGTGCTTCAAATGTCTTGGCTTAGGTCATATTGCCTCCCAATGCCCCAACAAAAGATTCATGATCCTTCGAGAAGATACAAATGAAGTGGTAAGTGAGGATGAAGTGATGGAAGAAGCAGGTGAAAACTAAGAGCCCGAGGAAGAGATTTGCCACGCGCAAGAGGGTCCCCTCCTAACGGTGATCCGAAGAGTTCTTACATCCCAAGTCTGAAATGAAGATTTTCAAAGGGAGAAAATATTCCATAGTAGGTGTCTTATCCAAGGGAAGGTTTTATCGGAGGGTATTTCAAGATGGTTTCACCAACCATTACTCTTTCAAATTTGGAAGGAAGTCAATCAACTTCACTCCCCTTGGTCCGGATCAAGTACCAAAGGATGAAGTTGCAAGGAAGGAGGGTGCAACTAAATCAAACCTTTTTTTATGACAAAGAAAGAGTTATTGAAGACCATCTTAGAAGATGGACCTATGGTACTGGTAATGTTCTGAGAGAGAATGGAAGAAATTGGAGAAACCTCCATGGTGATCCGAGAACTCCTTGAAGAATATGAAGATGTATTTCTGAAAGAACTTCCACAAGGATTGCCGCCACTTTGAGGGATCAAAGACCAAATAGGTCTTCAACCGGGTGCGGTACTACCTAACCGGCCTTCTTATAGATTAAATCCCGAGGAGGCCAAGGAGTTACAAAGGCAAGTCCAAGAGCAATTAGAAAAAGGGTACATTCGGGAATCCTTGAGTCCTTGCTCGGTCCATACCCTTTTGGTTCCTAAGAAAGATGGGAGTTTCCGGATGTGTGTGGATAGTCGAGCCATCAACAAATTACCATCAAGTATAGATTTCCAATCCCACGGCTTGAAGACATGTTGGATGAACTTAGTGGGGCCTCTTTCTTCTCCAAGGTCGATTTGAAGAGTGGCTACCATCAAATTTGAATGAAGGAGGAGGATTAATGGAAGACAGCCTTCAAAACCAAGTATGGACTCTTTGAATGGTTAGTAATGCCTTTCGGGCTGTCTAATGCTCCAAGTAATTTCATGAGACTCATGCATTTCGTGCTTAAGGATTTCTTGGGAAAATTTGTGGTTGTTTATTTTAATGACATCTTGGTTTATAGCTTTGATTTATCTAGCCATCATGAGCATGTTAGACTATTATTTGATACACTCGGAAATACTAGACTTTTTGGAAATTTGAAGAAATGTGCTTTTGTGCGAGAAAAAATTCAATTCTTAGGGTTCATTATTTCAAGGGATGGAATGGAAGTTGATGATGCCAAGATAGAAGCTATTCGGGATTGGCCAACCCCTCGAAATATTTTAGATGTGAGGAGCTTCCACGGACTTGAATCCTTTTATCAGAGGTTTATTCAAGGTTTTAGCTCTATTGTGGCCCCTTTAACCGATTGCACCAAGAAGGGAAGAGAATTTGAATGGACCCAAAATTGTCGAGAGAGTTTCGAGCTCATCAAGAGAAAGCTTTGGAATACACCCGTGCTTAGTCTTCTGGACTTTCAAAATATTTTTGAAGTCGAATGCGATGCTTCCAGAGTAGGAATAGGTGCTGTTCGTATGCAGGAGGGACGCACCCGTGCTTAGTCTTCTGGACTTTCAAAATATTTTTGAAGTGGAATACGATGCTTCCGGAGTAGGAATAGGTGCTTTTTGTATGCAGGAGGGACGACCCCTAGCATACTTTAGTGAAAAGATCAAAGGTGCTGCTTTGAACTATTCAACATATGACAAGGAATTCTATGTGGTTATTTGAGCTTTGGAAGTTTGGCAATATTATCTCTTGTCCAAGGAATTTATCATCCATTCTGACCATCAGGCTCTCAAGCACATCAAGAGCCAAGGCAAGTTGAATAGGTGACATGTTAAGTGGGTGGAGTTCCTCGAGAGATATCCCTATATTATCAAGTACAAAAAGGGGGAGTGCAATGTGGTCGCCGACTCCCTATCAATGAGGTTTGTTCTCCTAACTGAGCTTTTCACTAACTTCTTTGGTTTTGAGTGGATTAAGGAAGCCTACAAGGATGATCAAGATTTTTGAAAATGGTATTATTTGAGTCTCAAGAAGGATAGTTGTGGGTATCACATCGTGGATGGCTATTTGTTTAAAGGATGGAAGCTTTGTATACCAAGTGGAGGAATCTGGGAATCACTAATCAAGGAAGCCCATGGTGGAGGATTAGCAAGCCACTTCGGTAAAAAAGAAGACGTTATAAGCTCTCAAAGAAGACTTTCATTTGCCTCATTTGCTTCGGGATGTCCATAGGGTGGTGGAAAAATGCATTATTTGCAAGAAGGCCAAGAGTGCTTCCTCAAGGACTCTACCTTCCCCTACCCATGGCTACGCATCCTTGGGTAGAAGTAAGTATGGATTTTGTCCTCGGTCTCCCTAGGACTTGTAGAGCAAAGGATTCTATAATGGTTGTGGTGGATCGGTTCTCCAAGATGTCTCACTTCCTAGCTTGCTCTAAGACCGATGAAGCTTCTCATGTTGACGAGTTATTTTCCAAAGAAGTAGTGCGCTTGCATGGCATTCTGAGGACCATAGTGTCAGATCGAGATACTAAGTTTTTAAGTGCATTTTGGAAGACACTATGGAGGAGGGTAGGGACGAAACTACTCTTTAGCACATCCTTCCATCCCCAAACCGATGGGAAAAAAAAAGTGGTGAACAGGACTTCGGGAAGTTTATTGAGAAGTGTGGTTAGCAAAAAGCACTCGAATTGGGACATTCAACTCCCATACATAGAGTTTTCTGACAACCGAAGTATGCATAGCGCAACCCAAATGACTCCCTTTGAGGTAGTATATGGGTTTAGCCCATTAAGTCCCCTTGACTTACTACCAATTCCGTCCAAAGAGGTTACCAATCCGGATGGGGCCAAGAAGGCCGAGCTAGTAAAGAACATGCACGAACAAGTGAGCAAGTCTATCAAAAAAGCTAATGGGAGTTATGCCAAGTATGCAAATCGGGGAAGAAAGGAAACCAACTTCAAAGTGGGAGATTTAGTTTGGCTTCATCTAAGGAAACAAAGGTTTCCAAGTCAAAGAAGATCGAAGCTAGCACGTAGAGCGGATGGCCCTATCAAGATGTTGGAGAAGGTCAATCCTAATGCATTCAAGCTTGAACTACCCGTGAAGTATGGAGTCTCGGCCACATTCAATGTTCAAGACATATCGCCCTATGTTAGTAATGAAGTGGAGGGGAAGGAGGAGGAGAAGCCACCCTTGGATTTGAGGGCAAATCCTCAAATACCCCGGGAGGATGTCATGCCTTGGATTCACTTGAAAAAACCTGAACCTACCATAGTCATCACCCAAGCCCGAGCTAAGGAGCTTGCTAACGAATTTTCTCTTTTTGTAGGAAATATTTTGCATGAACTAAACATCATGGAACAAACTTTAATGGACCAAGAGAAACACAAGCATCTCCTAACTTGGCAAGAGAGCTTTGACATTTCGGCGATGGACGGCAAGGGAGAGCCGATGCATGTTGGGGAAATTCACGGAGCCTTGAAGATGGATTGTGAAGGAAAGAGCCCACTACTCAATCAGCCCAAGATCACTTAAAGGAGAGAGAGTTGTCTCATCTTATTTTAGGTGTTACTTTTGTTTTTTTTTTTGCCCAAAATACTCAGCCAGCTTCGTGTGATTGTGCATGAGAATTGAGGGCTCTCTTAGGGTAGCCTTTAGGAGCTGCAACACCCTCATGTAGGCTGTATTTTGGTGGGCTCTAGGGTGGCTCATGTAGGTAAAGGTTGCACCCTAGTGTGTCCTTATTTCGGTTAGGTCAAAGGAAAACTTTCCCTTCCTTTTTGGTTGCTTGGCCAAATCAGGTAGCTTCTTTTAAGCCATCTGATTTGAGCACTCTGCCCAATAAACTTGGTAGATGTTTGATGCTCTTTGCTTGGTTTTTGTAAGGCCCCCTTTCAGTTTTTGAAAATCAACAGAGTGCTTAGCATTTCTCTCCTCCTTGGACGTTTTTGCCTCCAAGACTCGGTGTGCTGCGACGATCACTCCGGCGACCGAGGGCTCTCCTTATGTGTTGACTATTGTCCAAGCTAAAATAGTTAAACTGTGCTGCATTTCTCCAACGACAAATCGTGGCCTTGAGGGTGAGAGTGCAATCCATCAGATCCTTCATCCATAACCCTACCGAAACCCATTTGCATCCCTAGATATCCTTCCTCCATTATACCCTTGACTCCCCCTAACTCGAGTGCTGGTTTTTCCTTCCCTTCCCCTTGACATTCTATCAAAATATCACTCGGTCTTGTTGACTAAATGATTTGTGTTACTTGGGGCACGAAATTAAGGATGGGATTGGTGAACAAAACGAAGATGAAGATGAAAATACGAAATGAAATAAAAACTCTTGGATCTGACTCACCAAGATTTGCTGCAAGAACACAAATGATGAATACCCTCGGATATGACTTACCGATATGAATAAACAATCAATGGTGATGCACTTGACTGATTGAATAATATGTGAAAATCACACTCAACAACAATCACTCAATGTTTATTACAGATTGCAATGCCTTCTATACATAGACTCCTAAAGGCATTATTTTGTGACTCTAAAGAAAAGATAATGCGAATCAAGTAGTGATGCAAGACCAATTGCAAGGAATTGGAGGCCTAATGACAAGGTCAAGAATCATGAATATGCAAGAAGCGTTATGTGGTTTAGTGGAGGAAATCAAAATGAAAGAATCTATTCAACATAAAAACAAAATGCTTATTATGTTAAGTGTTAAAGAAGATATTGATGTCAAACAAGGTGGTCAAGCACACAAGCCCAAGAGCCCTAGCCTAATAAAAGATATTGAATAGACAAAGAAAATAGGAAAGTACATGCAAGTTTCCTTAAATCAAACTTTTACTTGACCAGCAAGAATATATTGGTAGATTCGACAATCTTCCAAAAAAAATTGGACATTGTTTGCTTAGCAAAATACACAACTTACCAAAACAGAAGTGCCCAAAAAAACAATTCCAACAATTCTTTCTTTTATTCTATTATTTAGTTAAGTTTATTAATTACTTTCTATTTCTTAATTACTTGTTGTTAGTTTAGAAAGTGTGTAGCCTACTTAAAGGCATCCAAGCTATTGTAATAGGGGACAACTTTTATGATTAATTCACCTTGAGTGTTTTGGAGAGAATTTTCTCTTTGGTTCTTTGCAAAAAACTCGATCTTTATCAAGTTAATTCTTCATAGAACAACTTTGATAGCTTTGATTCTTACCGAAAAGTTCGGTCTGAGTGAAGCTCCTTGTTTGATAACTTAGGTTCCATTGGCAATGTTCGATTGGGGTCAAGTTCCTTGTACTTGATTCAAAGGCAATCCAAGTATCTTTTATCTGCATTGCTGAAGGGTCTCGGGTTTGATATACCCGTGGCTCTCATCAAAATATACAACCTTTAAAGAGAGACAACTCTTTAATGTTACAATTCTATAAATAGATATAAAAGAAAGACACAACCTTTGAAGAGAGACAACTCTTCAAAGTTACAGTTATGTAATTAGATATAAAAGAAAAACAAAACATTTGAAGATAGACAAGTCTTCAAAGATACAACTCTTACAAGGTTACAATGTTTCAAAAGTCACTAAAGTGATATCTTTTGGAAACATTGCAATCTTATTATGACTCCAGCAAATGAAACATTACATAATATTAATATAACATGCTAATTAAAGACACATCTTTATTATTCAACTTATGGGGTTGCTTCTTCAAGAGTGGCTCATTCATGTAACTTCTTTATCTAAGTCCCAATGTAGTGTATGCTTAGGAAGCTCCATGTCCATAATTGAAGGGTTCGTCTCCATATTATGCTTCATGTACTTTGCTGCAAAATGAACAAGTTTGTTAGCTAAAGTCTTAGCTCTTGACCGTGTAATTGCACCATCAGGAACATCATTCTCATAAGGTGATAGATGTAACACCTTTTTCTTTCTTCCTTTTTTTTTACACTTGAAAATCCGTGGTAAAATTGTTTTCTTTTCTTTGAAATCTTTAATTCGTATAAATCTTTTTTCTCGAAAACACAGTAGAAGTAATTAAGTAAATAGCAAACTTATTGTTACCATAATTCAAAATGCATTTTCAAAACGTGTTTCATTCATACATAGGGTTAGTTTACATATGTAATTAACATTTCACAAAACACATCTTAAAACATAATACTTTCAAAATACATCAAAACTTCTTTTTTTCGTTCATTCCCACGGGTCGTCGCTTAACAGTGCATGCACGGCCCGAGCAAGCCTCCTCCACAACATTACATCATAGGGTGATAACTAAGTTCTTCACCTTTTTTTTCATCACCTACATCAAAACGCTTATTTTAATGAGCTTTTAAGGATCAGTAAGAAATCGTATGAAGTTACATGCGTAACTTGAGCGTGATTTTGTAAAACATACATATTCATTTTGTTCTTTATTGAGTTATTCTTGCTTATTGATCAAGTTTTCCACGTCGTGGTTCTACCAAGTCCTCGTGACCGAGCTTTCCACCTCGTGGTTATACCAGTCATTTACATGTTCGGCTTTCCACCTCGTGGTTCTACCTAGTCCTCGTGACCAAGCTTTCCACCTCGTGGTTCTAAACTATTCATTCGTTACGTCCATTCATGCATAAAACTTTGAGGATTTTCAGAACGAGAGTTAGCACTAACGGGTTCCACCGATCCCACCCTTGCCATTCGGTTAGGTGACATTTGAAAACATACATGGAAAACATTTTTGTTCTTTTCGTAAGACATGATGCATGAAAATGTCACACGTGCATAACGTGACATTCATAACATAAACATAAAAGTGTAACAACCTGATTCCCGAGCCGCCGCTTACTGCTGTTCTTACTTACTTACTTACTCACTTACTTTCTTTTTTGCTCTTTGGCGACCCGAGAACCGGTCCGTTACTGGGTTTCTTACTTACTTACTTACTTACGTTGGTGGAAAACTCGTTACTTTAATTTCTAAAACTATATTTAGTTTATATAACAGTTTACAAGGAAAACCGTCGAATAATAAAAACATACATTTGAATTCCACCCTTAAATAAAATCCATAAGCATTTCATAACTTAAAACTGCAGCGGAAGACAATTACTTCAACTTAAAATACATTCATTTCCAAAAGCTCTGTAATCCATCACACCAAAATAAGGGTATACATTTTAATTACATCTTCAAAAAATTCAAAATATTTTATAATATAACTCTGTGTGTGTGTCATGCATAACTCCCCGTCGGTCATCACTCAATAAACTGTATCATTTGGACACTCTTCTGCTCTAACTCCTTGATCAGTCACTTGCACCCTTTCCTCCATTATATTTCCTACATTGCAAAGCCTAAACTATGAGTCTAAAGCTCAGTAAGAAGCATAACTATAAAATACAATGCATGAGTATGCTATGTTGTTAAAACAATGCACAATTTCATTCACGTTTCTTAGGTTTCATATCTTCTTTATCTTTGGAAATATTACAGGATCTCAAGAACACTCCCTCCACCTACTTCAACTTATACTGATCTTGGGCCCACTTACTACTTGGAGTGCTCAGGCCTGTAATAACCATTTACTTTACTGTTCTGATATTCAAGTTCTTAATTCATCGAAGACGAAACATAATTGGCGTCCCATACCACCAATCATACCTCGTTTACCTCCAACTACGTTGTAAAACAATGCATGAAATCATTTCGTTCATATTTTGTAAAACTATGATGCATGACCATGGGACTATGAAACATCACTTAAATCACATCAAACATAACATGAAAATAAGCATACAACACCAAACATGTCATGAAAACAAACATGCAGCACACATCAAACATACATCCTAAACTTTGCAATGTAGTCCCATTTAAGGGCCAAAACATCTTAATACTAACTTACCTTCATAACTAGATTGAGTTGATCCACCTGACTCCCTTTTTCAATCCAATCGATGACCTAAACCTACAGATCATTTAAGGATAAGAAAGCGGGTAACATGACTTGTTTTATGACATAAAGTCACAACTTACTATTCCAACTTTGAAAAACTATAACTTCCTCTACATTGATCCATTCATGATGCTACGGGTGTCAAATTATTCCTTAAAGGGTCTACTATAACTTCTTAGAAGACGCCAAGTTCTTAAAACTATTGTAGCATAAAGTGTTGATCAATGTTGACATAACAGTGAGTATGCAACATTGAAAATCCAGGACCGGTAGACCAAACCTTGAAGGGGTCGACCCATGTTCAAAAATAGAGAGCATACATTTCTAAAATTAGGAATCGGTCGACCCTAACGTATAAGAGGTCGACCGCAGCTCTCCCCAATTTTTGTACACTGATTTATAACGTTCATAACTTTTGATACATAACTTCAAATTGTGTGATTCAAACAAATATAGATCACTATAAGAGTTTACTTTAACTCTTATGAAGGATACAAACTCAAATTCGTGTTAAAATTTGACTGAATCACAAAAACCCTAACTTTGCGCATAATTAACCGATTTCACAGAAATTAACATGAAATCATTCATATTTATCCACCAACCCAACCAATACATCATATTATCCTTATTGAACCTAAAAGAAACTCAGAGGTTAGAATAATACCTTGAACTTCAGCTTCCACAAAAGCTTTAGAGTTTTCTACCTCACCTCTCTTGAGATAACTCACTTCCTTACTCTTTTATCTCACAAAATCTCTTTTCTTTCTCAATCTCACTCTCTCTTTGATCAAGACGTGAGAGCTAAGAGGAAAATAGGGAGAAGAAGTCGTGCTAGTAGGGGAATGGCAGACCATGCCTTCTTATCCCCTTAATTAAACAAAAATCAACATTTCCTTTAAGTCCACCAATGAAAACTCTACATGTTTTTGTTGACTTTTCAACTCAAATTGGGGAAGAAGTTGTTTGTGTCGACCGCTCGATCTTTGTGTCAACTTAAGGAAGTTTCCTAGAGTCATTTGTGTGAACCCCTCTTAAATCCTGGGGTCGACCTAAAGTATTCAATTGTGTCGACCCCTCCTAAATCCTGGGGTAGACCTAAAGTACACAATTGTGTTGACCCCTCCTTAATCATTGGGTCGACCGAAAGTATTCATTGTGTCGACCCCTCCTCGATTCTGGGGTCGACTGAAAGTTTCAATTGTGTCGACCCCTCCTAAATCCTGGGGTCGACAGGTAAACAAAGTGTCGACTGCTAATCCATAGCGGTCGATCGGAAATCACTTATTTCCTTCATCACCTTCGACCTACTAATTTACTAATATCCAAAATACCTTAACACTCTAATATTCAAGCAACGTTCATAAAAATAATCTTAAACGTTTCCATCTTAAAAGCACAAATTCTTAAAATAAAATGAGGGTTGTTACATAAAGCATGCATAAAACTGTTAGCTTTAAAAGTATTTTCAAAGCAATCAATTATTTTTTATGATAACTATGTAAGATGACCATGAAAGATAAAATAGATAAAATAAACAACTTTACAATGCTTAAATTAGACTTAACGATTCATGAGAAATATCCTCTTTGAAGGGTACAATTAAAGTCTAACAGTTTGTTTAAGTGTTGCAGAAATTTCGAAGATATATGCAGTTTGTGTCGACCCATAGATATTTGTGTCGACCCTTTTTTTCAAAATAGAAGCTGAGTCTATCATTCTTTATGTTGACCCATAGTGTCCTTGTGTCGACCCTTAGATAATCCAGAAACTCAGCTATACATAGTTTGTGTCGACCCATAGAGTTTGTGTCGACCCATAAGAAAATCCAGAAGCCAGCCTTTCAGTGATTGTGTCGACCCTTACAACATTTGTGTCGACCCCTGTTCTAAACAGAGGAGAGCCATTTCATTTGTGTCAACCCACCTATAAATCTCGTGTCGACCCAAAAAGGCAGTAAAGCGTGCTAATGTGTCGACCCATCCAAACTGTCTATGTCGACCCCAGATATAACACTATGTCGACCTTACCCAAATCCGTGTGTCGACCCATCCAGCATTTTACATGTGGACCCAGATATAATGTTTAAGCCAACTCGCACGAATTTGACTTAGCAATTAAAAATTTTAGTTAACCTAATTATACAACCTTAATCCTACTCTTTGTGATCTAGTCCCCGAAGGGCCAAAGAAATGTAAGATTAACTTACTTGGATTCCAAGCTGCAAAGTACTCCTTAATCCCTTTACCTTCTTCACTTAATTCCAAACAACCTTAACATCACAATTATGCTATCATTAGAATTTCCCGAATTTACCTACCATGTTTTTGACCCAACTTACGAGAGCCATAACTTAAGTTAAAAAACTCAAATTCTTATGAACAAGGAACCAAAATCACTCGTCTACTACAGTTCATTAGTAGACTTTAAATTCAATTTCTTAATCAAAGATCATATAAAATCTATATTTTTAAAATCAGACATATTATCCCTGCTTTTGTATGGAAATGGTAACACTATGTTTTTCATGCCATTTCCATCAATCAAACCATACTAAAACTCTCAGAACTCCAATATAAGGTATAGAAGAACACTTTAATCAACCAACATCATACCTTAACCCCAACTTCGTGCTCCTTCTTCCTCATTATTCAAACTCACAAAAACACATTTAATTTATGACTCTAAAGAAAAGATACAACCTTTGAAGAGACACAACTCTTCAAAGTTACAACTCTGTAAATAGATATAAAAGAAAGACACAACCTTTGAAAAGAGACA
>QAOC01053415.1:182549-194553 GCA_003255005.1 Begonia fuchsioides | reverse complement strand
TTTTTTAGAGGATTTATTGATGGTATGATGATTAGCTATATTCAGTGCACAAAATTTGGACGTTATAGTGTATGGTTCTGTAAAAATGATATACAATCATGTTATAGGGGCTTAGGTGTGGATATATATGAAAGATAAAATGAATTAATTTATATTTGTCAATGTTATGCAAAAGTGGTTAAAAATTGGAAAATCTGTCAAGTTTCGGGTTTTGTATTTAAAACTTAAGTTAGACTAATTCACTGTCTAAGGCCTTTTCCCACGTTAAAACAGACACCTTGGGTGAGATTTGAGCTTCGGAATGAAGACATTTGGAGTTTTATATAATAAGTTATGATACTTTTAAGTTGCTGCAAAATCGTGAATAATATTTTGGGTTTCAATTAATAGTTGTTTTATTTATAGGTTATCAAGTGATTAAAAGGCATTGATTATAAGTTTCCTAACTGCTAAAGACTTAAGGTAAGTAATGCTATGTTTGTGTTTTTCCTCATTGGGCCTACACCATGGAGTATTAGGTTATGCTTGTTTGTTATGACACGAATTGTCTAATGATGAGATAGATTATGTTGAATTATGATATTTAGCTCAAAGATATTTTTGAAGTGTTAAGTATGATTTATTTATGAATGTCATGGTTTTTAGATAACATGTTGCAATTATGTTAATATCACAAAGATTTGGTTTATGTCAAAACGGAATAAGTATATGCTCCTAGCAATTGTTAAGTAGTTAAGCTAATGTAACTTACGAAATGTTATTTGAATTGATATTTACTATGATGTGATGAATTGTTATGTTTATGCTACACATGTTAATGATGTGCTTGGTACATCCATATTATGCATGTTCATGGGCATCTCATACATCATGTTTTCAAGAAAGTTACGAACTATTTACATGCATTAGATTTCATATGAAACAGAATATGAAAATGGTTCATTCGGGTTGAGCTCGAATAACCAACGAAAGACGAAGATCAAAGAAAGAAAGAGAAAGTTACATAAATGTCATTGGGAAGGGGTTTGAGTTGGTTGTCCCTTTAGGTGGACTCAATTTTGTGGTCTCTCAATCCTTGGAATCGAGTTGGTTGTCCCCTTAGGTGGACTCAAGTTTGTGGTCTCTCGTTCCTTGCCAAGAAGACCCAATGATAAGGATGCATGGAAAGTAAAGCAAAGAAAGACCCCAAATGAAAAGAAAAGAAAATGTTTTACAAACTCATATCATGTTTGCATTCTTGTATTTCATGCTTTACTTACTGAGCACTAGGCTCATAGATGAACTTTGTGGTGTAGGTGATGCTGACGTTCAGTTGACAAAGTGCTCCCATGAGTGTGGCTACGTGGCTATTAGAACGATGTTGTCCAAGCAACAAACGTGAGGATTTTTATTTGAATGTATTTTAGAACGATCATGTAGTCATGGATTCCTCCAAAAGAGATTTAAATTATAAATTTGTTTGAAAGTCTTCAGCTGCTACGTTTTACAAATGCACGATCGTAAATGAAAAATTTTATCATCTTTTTATGAAAAGCAAAGTTTAAAAAACAGTACGCTACATGGCGTTACACAACTCTTCAAAGATACAACTCATACAGGGTTACAATGTTTCAAAAGTCACCAAAGTGATATCTTTTGGAAACATTGCAATCTTATTATAACTCCAGCAAATGAAACATTATATATCATGCTAATTAAAGACACATCTTTATTATTCAACTTATGGGGTTGCTTCTTCAAGAGTGGCTTATTCAAGTAACTTCTTTTGCTAAGTCCCAATGTAGTACCTTCTGAGGAAACTCTGTGTCAATAAATGAAGAGTTCGTCTCCATATACTTTTCTGCAAAATGAACAAGTTTGTTAGCTAAAGCCTTGGTCTTGACCGCATAATTGCACCTTCAGGAACATCAGGGTATGACATGGGTTTTATGGGTTTCTTATAGGTTTTATGGATTTCTTATGGGTCTTATGGGTTTTATGAGTTTTTACTTTTTGATTAACAACCAACTCTCTCCCTTCATGTTGAGGAAGTTTATTTTTCTCCATGTGATTTTAGTTAGCTTCCAAGAAGTCCCTAGAATTAGTTTCTTTCTTTTTTATTTTCAAGTTGAATCTAGTCACTCAGCTTGGGTTTATTCATTCAACCAAATGTGGTTATAATTTTAGCTTACTCTTAGAGTCTATAAATACCTTAGTTGATGATAGTTGTAATTAGCTTTGTGATATTGGAAATTAGAGTGCATTGGCATTTTTTTGGAATTTCATTCCTAAGCTCCCTTCCAATCGAACGCCGATGAGTCATATCTGGCCGTCTGAGAAGAAACTTCAATTTAGCTTACTTCTAGCTAGTAAGTTGAGTTTTTCTTATTGATTTCCATAATCCTTGCAAGGAAGAAAGGTTAGTAGCAAGTTCAATTTAGCTCTTCACTATATTTCGTGACCATTATCCTCCGTCAAACTCTCCAAAAATTAGCCATAAATTCATCTTCCCCGAACACATTCCGACCTCCATAAAATCGGCCAACCTTCACCAAAACCGGTTCATTTGTCCTTAATCTGAGAAGTAATGAATTAACTTATCCTTTCATTTAAATTTTGTGTTAGATGTCTTTATTTAAAGTTCTTTGGAGTAATCACTTAATAGAAGAAGCAACCTGGGAAAAGGAAGACGATATTTGGTGTCATAGAGCAAGTCATTGCCCTTAGTGAAGTTTACTTACACTCATTACTACTAAGCTACAATTAGTACGACCTTTATAAGGTGAATTATGATGAGAGGTTTAAATTACCCCAAATTAGATAACACTAGAGAAGCAAAATATATGATCCAAGAATGTTACAACAACTCAGGGATCGATATATATGATTAGGAAAAGGATTCGAGTGTCACGAGACCAAGATGAGGGCTATACTAGCTTAGACATGACTCAAGTTTGGTTGAGGAAGACTCATCCCAAAAGCTATTGGACCTGTCTTGAGATTGAAAAAGCAGCATACAATTTGGGAATTTCCATCAACAATGCAAGGATTATACAAGGTAGTTCTCACATCGATGTCGAAAAGGTTCATATGGATCCCAATTAAGTGAAGAGAATCAAAATGGTATAGGGAGTTTCAAGTTTGAATATAAAGGTTGAGTGATAAGAGATGAAGGGTTTGTATAGATAGAGTAGTCGAGATTTGATGATGAGATATACAAAGATGTGTCGATCAAATTTAAAAGAAGGGGAAATAGAGAGTTGAGTTATTTGATGCAATTGAGATTGAAGGGGATGTTTAAAAGGTTACGAAGGAGAAGGGACAGTAACCTTGAATAAAATAATGAAGAAAAGTGTAGGAGATATTTTGGCTACTTAGGATTTTGTAGTCGGAATGCCTACAAGAAACAGTGGAGCAGGTGAAAACCATACAACAAAGAATGAAAGCTGCTCAAGATCGTCATAAAAGCTATGCAAATTAGCGACGAAGAGCACTAGAATTTAAGGACAGAGATGAAGTGTTTTTTAAAGCTTCGGCGTTCAAGGGTATGATGAGGTTTGGACAGAAGGAAAAGTATCTAGAAAGGGTTGAGGTCTAAATTTTGAGGACAAAATTTTTATTAAGGAGGGTAGAATGTAACAACCCTCATTTTTATTTTAAGAATTTGTGACTTTAAGACGAAAGCGATTAATACCTTTTTATAAATGATGCTTAAATGTTAGAGTATTAAAGTATTGTGGATATTAGTAAATTAGTAGGCTGAAGATGATGAAGAAAATAATGTTTACCAAGTATATGGGATGATGTTATTCAGAAAGGTTTGAAAATTATGTAGGTTCGGTCGACACAATTGGCAGGCGGTCGACATAGAATAGCTTTTGGGAGTTTATTCGGTCGACCGCATGGTCGATCGGTCGACACCTTCCAGTTCGGTCGACATAGAATAACTTTTGGGAATTTCTTCGGTCGACCATGGTGTCGACATAAGTGGAAAAGTCAGCAAAATCTACAGAATTCTGATTGGTGGACATATAAGGAATATTGATTTTATTTAATAAAGGACATTAAGTGGGTCTTGGCTGACATTTTTCCCTCCCAGCCACGATCTTTCTCCCCCTTTTCTCCCTAGGTTTCGTGCTCTAAATCAAAGGAGGGTGAGATTGAGATAGAGAAGAAGTTTTGTAAGGAAAAAGAGTGAGAAAGTGAGTGACTTCAAGAGAAGTGAAGTGAAGAGCTTTGATATTTCGTGGAGGCTGAAGCTCAAGGTATTTTCATATCCTTTAAAGTTCTTGTAGGTTCAATAATGATAAAAGGATGATGTTTGTTGAATTAGTGGATAAAAATGAAGGAGCTCGGATGAAGTGTTTCGAAATCAGTTATTTACATACAAGGTTAGCTTTTTGGAGATTCAGTGGAATTTTGTTACGAATCTGATTTTTTTTCCTTCATACGAGTTATAGTAGATTTTTAGAGTAATCTATAGTCATTTGAATCACTCCAATTAGAGCTTCTTAAACAAAGTTATGGATGTTATAGTTTAGTAGACGGAAATTGGGAGAGCACCGGTCGACACATTATCGACCGGTCGACATAAAATAACTCTATGAATAAGCGGTCAACACATTATGCTAAGGTAGGTCGACACCTATAGGTTATGTTGACCGATTCTTGAGTTCTATAAATGCATGCTCTCTGTTTTGTCAACATTGGTCAACACATTGTCAAGCAGCGGTCGACCCTTGTAAAAAAAAAAAGTCAATAATTTATCCTACGTTAGTTTTCTGAATTTATTACCTTTTCAAAAGTTATAGTAGACTCTGTAAGGAACACGTTGACACCTTGATCATCACAAATGGATCATTATAAAGGAAGTTATGGTTGTTTGAAGTTTGGATAGAAAACAACAGTTGAAAATCAAAAGGTGTTAGAACCGGTTCTGGAATTATGAGTTACCCATGAAGTTATGTTGCTCCAATGAAATTATGGTCTTCTAAGAAACTTTAATAAACACCTTGAGTGATTCAATTCCACTAGAATCGACTCAAATAGATAAGTGGATAGTAAGTTGTGATGATAACTTTACGCTATAAAACAGGTAACTTTACCAGATTCCTAATCTTTGAATGATCTATATGTTTAGGTCATCAATTGGATTAAGAAGGAAATCAAGTGGCTTAGTTCAAGCTAGCTGCTAAGGTAAGTTAGCATTAAGATTATTTGGCCCTTAAGTGAGACTACATTGCAAAGATTATGATGATTGTTTGATGTGTGCTGCATGTTAGTTGCATGATATATTTGGTGATGTATGCTTAATTTCATGTTATGTAATGTGATTTAAGAGATGTTTTCATGTTCATATGGTCATGCATCATAGTTTTACAAAATGTCTACGAACTATTTTCATGCATGGTTTTACAACGTAGTTGGAGGTAAACGAGATATGATTGGTGGTATAGGACGCCAATTATGTTTCGTCTCCGATGAATTAAGAACTTGAATATCAGAACAGTAAAGTAAAGTAAATTGTTATTACAGGCCTCAGCACTCCAAGTAGTAAGATAGAGAGCTCACGATTAGTAGAAGTTGAAGTAGGTTAAGGGAGTGTTCTTGAGATCCTGTAATATTTCCAAAGATAAAGAAAATATGAAACCTAAGAAACGTGAATGAAATTGTGCATTGTTTTAACGACATAGCATACTCATGGATTGCATTTTTAGTTATGTTTCTTATTGAGCTTTAGGCTCATAGTTTAAGCTTTGCAATGTAGGGAATATAATGGAGGAAAGTGTGCCAGTGACTGATCAAGAAGTTAGAGCAGAAGGGTGTTCAAATGATATAGTTTATTGAGCGATGACCGACGAGGAGTGATGTAACACACACACAGTTAGAATATAAAGTGTTTTGAATGTTTTGAATGTTTTGAAGATGTAATTAAATGTATACCCTTATTTTCATGTGATTGATTTCAAAGCTTTTGAGAATGAATGTATTTTAAGTTGAACTGTTTTCTTCAGCTGCAGATTTAAGTTATTAAAGGTTTATGAAAGTGAATGTATTTTAAGTTAAAGTAATTGTCTTCCGCTGTATGTTTTAAATTATTAGATGTTTATGTATCTTCTATAAAGGTGGAACTAAAATCGTTATTTACAAGAATGTATGTTTTTCAAGTGGACAGTTTTCCTTTTAAACTATTTTATAAGCTAAAGATAGTTTTGGAAATTTAAAGTAATAAATGTTCCACCTAAGTAAAGTAAAGTAAGTAAGAATGTAGTAACGGACCGGTTCTTGGGCTGCCTGCAAGTAAGCAAAGCAAAGTAAAGTAAAGTAAAGTAAGTAAGCAAGTGAGGTAAAGCAGAAAGCAGTGTCTCAAAAATCTGGTCATTACAGAATCAGTGCTCCAAAATGCACCCCCGGCCACCCCATATCGTGATCAAGCTGAGTCTAGTGTTCAAGGCCAAATTGATGAGATTAATAAGAAGATTGAGTTATTGCAGCAAAGGTTGGATGCTAATCGACCTCCTATGAAAGTTCCTCCTACCCCGTTTCCAAAGAGAAAACCCAGAGGTGGCTTATTTGCTTGAAAATGTCTAGTTATTGATAAATCCGAGGGAGACTATGATGTGCATGGGCATTTCAACCGTGATGATGACATGAGAAACATTAAGGTATCCATCCCTTACTTTAATGGTTCTTGCAATTGAGATTCATTTTTGGATTGGTTTGAAAAAGTAGACAAGATTTTTTATTGGTATAATTATTTAGGGAAGATGAAATTAACGTTAGTTTCTCTAGAATTAACCGGGTATGCCAGTTTATGGTGGGATAGTATAAAGGCTCAAAGAAGACATTATGCTGATGATGAAATTCTCTCTTGGAGAGCTATGAAGTTATTGATGAGAAAACGGTTTGTTCCAATCCATTACAAACAAGAGTTATTTCTTTAACTTCAATCCTTGAAACAAGACAATCTCTCGGTAGAAGACTATCTAACCGAGTTTTAGACTTATCGAATTCGTTGTGATCTTGAAGAACCCGAGGAACAGATTATTGCAAGATTTATACGGGATTTAAACAAGGAAATTAGTGATATAGTAGAGTTACAACCCATGGATTCTATGGATATGGTTATTCAACTTTCCATGAAGGTGGAGAGGCAAGTAAAAGGAAAGAGAAAAGGAGTATTCAACCGATATCCGACCAAGACAACTACTCCTTACAAGCTCATTCCAAAAGAGCAAGACAAGCTTCAACCTACAAAATCGTGGATACAAAAGAAAGAAGGAGCCACCAAACCAATTGTTGAAGTAAGCGAACCCCGATCAAGAGAAATCAAATGCTTCAAGTGTCTTAGTTTAGGACACATTACTTCCCAATGTCCTAATCGTAGAGTGATGGTTCTTAGAGAGGACACTAATGAAGTTGTGAGGATCAAACATTGGAAGAAACTGAAGAAGAACATGAAGTTTAAGAAGAGACTTGTTATGCACAGGAAGGGCCATTATTGATGGTGATTTGTCGGGTTTTGACAACTGAAACCCGAAATGAAGATGTTCAAAGGGAAAATATCTTTCATAGCCTTTGCCTTATCCAAGGCAAGGTATGTTCTCTAATTATTGATGGGGGTAGTTATAGACTTTAATCATTCTATAACATTAAAGTATGCAAATGATAACAGTTATTGAGCTGTCTATAAAACCGACTTAACCCGGTACACTAACCCTTTCGTTCCCTTATTCACTCGTGTGTGTTTTGCTCTGATACCATAATTATAACGACCCGATTCCCGTGCCGCCGCTTTCTGCCTTACCTCACTTGCTTACTTACTTTACTTTACTTTACTTACTCGCGGGCAGCCCGAGAACCGGTCCGTTACTACACTTACTTCCTTACTTACATTGCTTTGGTGGAAAACTCGTTACTTTAATTTCTGAAAACTATCTTTTACTTTGTAAAATAGTTTACAAGGAAACCGTCAATGATAAAAAAAACTACATTTGAATTCCACCTTTATCAAAAATACATAATCATTCAATTACGTAAACTTATAGCGGAAGACTATAGTTCAAAATACATTCACTCTAAAGTACTTTAAAATCCATCACACGAAAATAAGGGTATACATTTAATTACATCTCAAAACATTCAAAACATTTTTACAAAAGACCTTTTGTGTGTCATACATCACTCCCCGTCGGTCATTGCTCAATAAACGGTATCATTTGGACACCTCTCTGTTCTAACTTGTTGATCGGTCATTGGCTCACTTTCCTCCATTATATTCCCTACATTGCAAAGCCTAAACTATGAGCCTAAAGCTCAGTAAGAAACATAACTATAAAATGCAATGCATGAGTATGCTATGTCGTTAAAACAATGCACAATTTCATTCACGTTTCTTAGGTTTCATGTTTTCTTTATCTTTGGAAATATTACAGGATCTCAAGAACACCCCCTCCACCTACTTCAACTTCTACTGATCGTGAGCTCACTACTTTATTACTTGAGGTGCTCAGGCCTGTAATAACCATTTAATTTACTTTATTGTTCTGATATTCAAGTTCTTAATTCATTGGAGAAAAAACATAATTGGCGTCCCATACCACCAATCATATCTCGTTTACCTCCAAGTACGTCGTAAAACCATGCATGAAAATAGTTCGTAGACATTTTATAAAACTATGATGCATGACCATATGAACATGAAAACATCACTTCACATATCATGAAAATAAACATTCAGCACCAAACATGTCATGCAACAAACATGCAACACACATTGAACAATCATCCTAATCTTTGCAATGTAGTCCCACTTAAGGGCCAAATAATCTTAATGCTAACTTACCTTAGCAGCTAGGTTGAGTTGATCCACTTGAGTCTCCTTCTTAATCCAATCGATGGCTTAAACCTATAAATCATATGCGGATCAGAATTTGCATAAAAGTCTTAACTTTTTGTTCCAACTTTGAACATCTATAACTTCCTCTATATTGATCCATTTCTGATGGTTAAGGTTTCAAATTGTTCCTTAAGGAGTCTACTATAACTTCTTAGAAGACACCAATTCAGAAAACTAACGCATGTTGACTTACGTGGACAAAACATAGGGCATGCATTGTTTGAACAGTGATTATGTCAACATAACCTATAGGTGTCGACCTAACTTAGCATAATGTGTCGACTGCTTATTAATACGGTCGACTGAATCATTAACAGAGAGTTATTTTGTGTGGTTGATAATATGTCGACTGGTGCTCTCCCAGTTTTTGTCTACTAACTTGTAACATCCATAACTTTCTCTAAGGAGCTCCAATTTGAGTCATTCAAACGGCTATAGATTACTCTAAGGGTCTACTATAACTCTTATGCGAGACATAAACTCAGATTCGTAACAAAATTCGACCGAATCTCCAAAAACTCCAACCCTGTACGTACATAACCGATTTCGAAACACTTAACACGAACTCCTTCTTTTTTATCCACTAATTCAACAAACATCATCCTTTTATCATTATTGAACCTACAAGAACTTTAAAGGATATGAAAATACCTTGAGCTTCAGCCTCCACGAACTATCAAAGCTCTTCACTTCACTTCTCTTGAAGTCACTCACTTTTTCACTCTTTTCCTCACAAAAGTTCTTCTCTATCTCAATCTCACCCTCCTTTGATTTAGAGCATGAACCCTAGGGAGAAAAGGGGGAAGGAGATCGTGGTTGGGAGGGAAAAATGCTAGCCAAGACCCACTTAATGCCCCTTTATTAAATAAAATCAACATTCCTTTTATGTCCACCAATCAAAATTCTGCTGATTTTGCTGACTTTTCAACTTATGTCGACATAATGGTCAACTTATGTCGACAGAATGTATTCCCGAAAGTTATGCTATGTCGACCGCTCGTCTATTGTGTCGACCGAACTTGAAGGTGTTGACCGCTTGACCATGCGGTCGACCGAATAAACTCCTGAAAGTTATGCTATGTCGACGGACTGCAAATTGTGTCGACCGAACCTATATAATTTTCCAACCTTTCTGAATAACATCATCCCATATACTTGTTAAACATTATTTTCTTCATCACCTTCAGCCTACTAATTTACTAATATCCACAATACTCTAATACCCTAACATTTAAGCATCTTTCATAAAAAGGTTTTAATCGCTGTCGTCTTAAAGTCACAAATCCTTAAAAGAGAATAAAATAAATAAAATAAAAAATAAATACGAGGGTTGTTACATTCTACCCTCCTTGATAAAAATTTTGTCCTCAAAATTTAGACCTTAAACATTTCTGGATACTTTTCCTTCATTTCTTGTTCTCTTTCCCAGGTGGCTTCCTCCACGTTATGATTTCTCCATAGAACCTTCACCAATGGAATTTGCTTGTTCCGCAACACCTTCATCTTCGTATATAGTATCCTTATTGGCTGCTCCTCATAACTCATAGTTGGCTCTACTTCTATTTGCTCTGCTTCGGTCACTTGGGATGGATCACAAATGCATTTCCTTAACATTTACACATGAAAGACATTGTGAACCCCTACCAAGTATTCTAGTATTTGAAACATATAGGCCATGTTTCCCACTCTCTTCAAAATAATAAATGGCCCAATGAATCTGGGTGCCAACATCCCTTTCTGCCCAAATCTCATCATGCCCTTGAATGGCGAAACTTTCAAAAACACCTCATCTCCCTCCTTAAATTCTAGCGGTCTTCGTCGCCGATCCGCATAACTTTTCTGACGATCTTGGGCAGCCTTCATCCTTTGTTGTATGGTTTTCACTTGTTCCACCGTTTGTTGTATCATTTCAGGTCCATAGATTTTAATTTCTCCGGCATCATTCCAAAATAATGGAGACCTACATCTCCTTCCATACAACGCTTCAAATGGAGCCATACCAATAGACGATTGATAACTGTTGTTATATGAGAATTCCACTAGAGGTAACAATATGCTCCATGACTTCTGAAAATCCATAACACACGCACGCAACATATCCTCAAGGATTTGAATAGTCCTCTCAGTCTGCCCATCTGTTTGAGGATGAAATGCCGTGCTAAACGCCAACTCTGTTCCCATGGCTTTGGTCAAACTCTTCCAAAATCTAGAAGTAAACTTTGGATCTCTATCAGACACAATGGAAATTGGAATTCCATGTAATCTTAGAATTTCTTGTACATATAACTCAGCATACTTTTCTACAGGAAATTTTTTTTTTTACCAAAATAAAATGAGCAGATTTTGTTAAACGATCAATAATTACCCAAATGCTGTCATGACCTTTAATCGTTGTTGGAAATCCGACTACAAAATCCATAGAAATATGGTCCCACTTCCATTCCTAAATCACCAATGACTTCAGCATTCCTGCGGGCCTCTGATGTTCTGCCTTTACTTGTTGGCATACAACACATGATTCAATATATTTTACTATATCCTTTTTCATTCCCGGCCACCAAAAACATTGTTTCAAGTCCTGATACATCTTTGTATTTCCTGGGTGAACCGAAAATTTTGAAGAGTGAGCTTCTCTCAATATCTCATTCCTCAGTTCTCTATTACGTGGAACATACCATCGATTGCAGAACTTAAGTATCCCCTCCTTTGAACATTGAAATTCAAAAGAATTTGGTAACTGCCCTTCCATAAACTGCATATATCTCAAATCCTCTTTTTGAGCTTCCCCAATTCTGTCCAACAAATTTGGTCTCATAGTTAGAGCAGCTAATTGCACTGTTAGATTTGATATAACTTCAATGTCTTCTCTTTGCAGCTCATTACAAATTTCTACCAAAATTTGCATCATCTCTGACTGCACTGCTACTGACTTCCTGCTCAGTGCGTCAGCTACCACATTAGCCTTTCCTGGATAATATTTAATTTCAAAATCGTAATCTTTAACAAATTGCAGCCATCACCGCTGTCTTAAATTCAGCTCTTTTTGTGTGAAAAGATACTTGAGACTTTTATGGTCCGTGAATATCTCACAATGACGTCCATATAAGTAATGCCTCCAGATCTTTA
>QAOC01053415.1:162771-181891 GCA_003255005.1 Begonia fuchsioides | reverse complement strand
CCGATACAATCGGTAATTGCTTTTTATTCCCTGTTGCTTGAAAATAAAAGGCATCTGACGTAGGAGGTTGGAAACTAACTATTCTAGTTCTGCAATTTATAGTTGCAAAATGTCGAAATAGCCAGTCCATCCCTAAAATAATTTCATACGCATTCATCTTCAGTATAATAAACTCCACGCCCAACTTACAATCATTAATTTGAACCCCACAATCTATAATTACTCTATCTAATAGTAGACGGCCACCTGAAGGTAGCATCACTTCCTACAACTGCTCTGCCACCTCAGGTATCCGGTTTAACTTCCTAGAAAACTCTTCAGACATAAATGAATGCGTAGCTCCTGAATCTATCAATGAATAGGCACTAATTCCATCAATTAATAATGTACCTGCCACCATGGCCGGATGGTCCACTTCCTCGACATTGATCATTGCAAAAACACGACCAGCTATCCTCTTCTGTTCTAGTTTGTTTGGAAGTGCCTTCGGACAATCACGCGTCATGTGTCCCATCTCCTTACATCTGAAACAGCGTCCAGATCGAGTCATACACTCTCCCGCATGCTTCCGATCACACTTGGGACACTCTAATATCGGCCCCAGACTTTTTACTTGCTTTCCTTTCCTTTGCTCGTTCGAATTTTCACTCGGCCTTTTCATCCCACGTGTTGGTTGCCATTGTTTACTCGGCTGCGGTTGGACTTCTCGAAAGAACCGTCTTTGGGATGTTCCCGGTTGTTGCTTCACCAACTTTGATTTTTCTTCCTCAAGGTCTAGAGCCTTGGAAACAACCTTTGAATATTGAGCATCCTCTGATCCCCAAGTCTTTATTCCTTTATAAATTTCTGGTTTCAATCTTGCACGAACTGCTCAACTTTATCTTCATTGGTTGCCACCAGCTGTGGAGAAAACCTTGATAGGCCTTCAAATTTTCACATATTCAGCTACTGATCCCCACTGCTTCAGTTGCATGAACTCCATTTTCTTTTTATTCTGATCGGCTCTACTAAAATATTTGTCATAGAAAATTTTCTTGAATTGAGCCCATGTTAGTTCTTGCACATTGGTAGTTACCTCAACAGTATCCCACCAATTCCTTGCATCCATAGTCAGCAAGAAGGTTGCACAGTTGACTTTTTCTCCTTCCTCAATCTTAGCATATTGAAATATCTTCTCTAGAGAACGAATCCACTCTTCAGCCAACAAAGGGTCTATGGACTGTCCATTAAATGATGGAGGATTCATCTTCCTAAATCTCTCACACCTCAGTTCTCCAGCATTATGATTTCGTCCATTTCCTCCTTGCTCTTCTCGATTCATCATTCGCTCCAATTGTTGAAATTGGCGATTAACCAACTCTGACAGTTGGTTAATAGCAGCTTCATTAGTTACCTCCTCTGGATTATTTCTTCTTCCTCCCCTCATAGTCCTTCAATTACCAATCACATTGTTAGTACTCTAAAATAAGTACCTCTAGACTTTAATCCTTCTATAACATTAAAGTATGCAAATGATAACAGTTATTGAGCTGTCTATAAAACCGACTTAACCCGGTACACTAACCCTTTCGTTCCCTTATTCACTCGTGTGTGTTTTGCTCAGATACCATAATTGTAAAGACCCGATTCCCGTGCCGCCGCTTTCTGCCTTACCTCACTTGCTTACTTACTTTACTTTACTTTACTTACTCGCGGGCAGCCCGAGAACCGGTCCGTTACTACACTTACTTCCTTACTTACATTGCTTTGGTGGAAAACTCGTTACTTTAATTTCTGAAAACTATCTTTTACTTTGTAAAATAGTTTACAAGGAAACCGTCAATGATAAAAAAACATACATTTGAATTCCACCTTTATCAAAAATACATAATCATTCAATTACGTAAACTTATAGCGGAAGACTATAGTTCAAAATACATTCACTCTAAAGTACTTTAAAATCCATCACACGAAAATAAGGGTATACATTTAATTACATCTCAAAACATTTTTACAAAACAACTTTTGTGTGTCATACATCACTCCCCGTCGGTCATTGCTCAATAAACGGTATCATTTGGACACCTCTCTGTTCTAACTTGTTGATCGGTCATTGGCTCACTTTCCTCCATTATATTCCCTACATTGCAAAGCCTAAACTATGAGCCTAAAGCTCAGTAAGAAACATAACTATAAAATGCAATGCATGAGTATGCTATGTCGTTAAAACAATGCACAATTTCATTCACGTTTCTTAGGTTTCATGTTTTCTTTATCTTTGGAAATATTACAGGATCTCAAGAACACCCCCTCCACCTACTTCAACTTCTACTGATCGTGAGCTCACTACTTTACTACTTGAGGTGCTCAGGCCTGTAATAACCATTTACTTTACTTTACTGTTCTGATATTCAAGTTCTTAATTCATTGGAGACGAAACATAATTAGCGTCCCATACCACCAATTATATCTCGCTACCTCCAACTACGTTGTAAAACATGCATGAAAATAGTTCGTAGACATTTTGTAAAACTATGATGCATGACCATATGAACATGAAAACATCTCTTAAATCATATGACATAACATGAAAATAAGCATACATCACCAAACATATCATGCGAACAAACATGCAGCACACATCAAACAATCATCCTAATCTTTGCAATGTAGTCCCACTTAAGGGCCAAATAATCTTAATGCTAACTTACCTTAGCAGCTAGGTTGAGTTGATCCACTTGAGTCTCCTTCTTAATCCAATCGATGGCTTAAACCTATTAATCATATGCGGATCAGAATTTGCATAAAGTCTTAACTTTATGTTCCAACTTTGAACATCTATAACTTCCTCTATATTGATCCATTTCTGATGATTAAGGTTTCAAATTGTTCCTTAAGGAGTCTACTATAACTTCTTAGAAGACACCAAATTAAGAAAACTAACGCATGTTGACTTACGTTGACAAAACAGAGGGCATTCATTGTTTGAACAGTGATTATGTCGACATAACCTATAGGTGTCGACCTAACTTAGCATAATGTGTCGACTACTTATTAATGCGGTCGACTGAATCATTAACAGAGAGTTATTTTGTGTGGTTGATAATATGTCGACCGGTGCTCTCCCAGTTTTCGTCTACTAACTTGTAACATCCATAACTTTCTCTAAGGAGCTCCAATTTGAGTGATTCAAACGGCTATAGATTACTCTAAGGGTCTACTATAACTCTTATGAGAGACATAAACTCAGATTCGTAACAAAATTCGACCGAATCTCCAAAAACTCTAACCTTTTGTCATTGTTGAACCTACAAGAACTTTAAAGGATATGAAAATACCTTGAGCTTCAGCCTCCACGAAATATCAAAGCTCTTCACTTCACTTCTCTTGAAGTCACTCACTTTTTCACTCTTTTCCTCACAAAACTTCTTCTCTATCTCAATCTCACCCTCCTTTGATTTAGAGCACGAACCCTAGGGAGAAAAGGGGGAAGGAGATCGTGGTTGGGAGGGAAAAATGCTAGCCAAGACCCACTTAATGCCCCTTTATTAAATAAAATCAACATTCCTTTTATGTCCACCAATCAAAATTCTGCTGATTTTGCTGACTTTTCAACTTATGTCGACATAATGGTCAACTTATGTCGACAGAATGTATTCTCGAAAGTTATGCTATGTCAACCGAATAAACTCCCGAAAGTTATGCTATGTCGACCGCTCATCTATTGTGTCAACCGAACTTGAAGGTGTCGACCGCTTGACCATGCGGTCGACCGAATAAACTCCTGAAAGTTATGCTATGTCGACCGACTGCAAATTGTGTCGACCGAACCTATATAATTTTCCAACCTTTCTGAATAACATCATCCCATATACTTCTTAAACATTATTTTCTTCATCACCTTCAGCCTACTAATTTACTAATATCCACAATACTCTAATACCCTAACATTTAAGATCTTTCATAAAAAGGTTTTAATCGCTTTCGTCTTAAAGTCACAAATCCTTAAAAGAGAATAAAATAAATAAAATAAAAAATAAAAACGAGGGTTGTTACATTAAGTGACCAAGTTTAAGCTAAGGACCTAAGGTAAGTAAACACTGCTTGTCTTTGGCCTAGCATAGGTCTACATTACAAGGAGTAGTTCTTGAGGATTTGTATGAATTGTTATAGTTAGAATATGACTTTTATAAATCATGCACGATACTGGAATGTTTGGGGGTGTAACGCACAATACACCGACCTCAAGGAATTTGAAGATTGTTTGTGTGCATGCTTTTTGTTGATTGATTATTTGATTTATTGTATTATAATTTAATGTCATTACTTGAGGGTATGCTAGAATCGTATGTCACCATGTTCATGCATCATGTTTTCAATAAAGTATGAAAATGTTTTACATGCATGGTTTATATTATGTAACCCAACTAAGTATTGAAGGTGAAATTGAGTAAAGCTGCCTCGAGGGAGGCCATATGGTGCTAATCCTCAATTTCACCATACTTTCAATATTTAATGCTTAATGTACGTAATTATCTAATGTTCTGGGTGGGATTGAACTTGGTTGTCCTATATTGCGGACTGTACGGTTGCCATTAATTTGGCTATCCTGGACATATGATGCCTTTCATCCATTTACGATGTGTTGCCCACACTAAAGTAAATACGTGAAAAGAAATGAAATAAATGTATATGGAAAAATTGCATGGTTTTATAAAATGCATAGTCATGTAGTTCATGTTTAGGACACTATATGTTACTTACTGAGCCTCAAGCTCATTAGATTAAGCTTTTTAATGTAGGTGATGACATTGAAAGTGTGGAGTTTACTCCTGGTTCTTAGATTGATGCAATGGAGGGAGTATGTCTGGTGCAGATGCTTGGGATTGTTAAGCGAATTTGACTGGTGGTGTGACATGTAAAAATGAACTTATATGTGTTTTGAAAGTTGCTTTTAAGAATGTCTTTTGGTATTTTGTAAAATAAATGTTTGTAATGGTTTGTAAAACTTATGTTTTGTTAAAATGAAATGTAAATTGTGAGTTGGTTTTATATATTGAACGGGTTTGCTTCTAATAAAGTTTTCCGCTGTCTTTTAATGTAAATGAATTAATTGACACATTTTTGTTAAAATAAAAAGTTTTTTTTAAAAAATAATAATAATAAGTATAAAGAAAGATGGGACGTTACACTATATATAGAAGACATTGCAATTTATAATAGATATTGAGTGATTGTTGTTGATTGTGATTTTCACAGATTATTCAATCAGCTAAATGCATCAACCGTTGATTGTTTATTCCGATAGGTGAGTCATATCCGAGGGTATTCATCATGTGTGTTCTTGCAACAAATCTTGGTGAGTCATATCCAAGAATTGTTATTTCATTTCGTATTTTCATCTTCAACTACATTTTATTGATCATTTCCATCCTTAATTTTGTGCCCCAAGTAACACAAATCGCTCAGTCAATAAGACCGATTGATATTTCAATTTTTCCGCGCACATTCTTTGGCTTTTACGAAGTCAAGGCGTGTCTTTTGGTATCAGAACCTTGTTGTATCCTTGTATCAGAGTTACAATGATGACGAGAAGTACAGCCACAAATCAAAACAAGGAAGCAAGTGTCTGAATAACAAGTGCACAAGTTCCATTATTGCCGATCCCTCAAGATAGTGAACCTTCTTTCCAAGCGCAGATTGATGAATTGAATCAAAAGTTCAACACAATTTATCAACTTCTCTTGGATGATAGGCTTGCTAATGCTAATGCAACCATAACTTCATCGTTAAGAAGAAATTCTCTAGCACACCAAGGAGAGGCCTGGTGTGCAGCGGGCACCAGGATCGCACACACTTTATCGGACTTGTCGCTTTTCACGTAACCGAGATGGTCGCGTGTACGGCGATCGGCAAATTGGCTCGGGCCAATTTAGAACAGAGTTTGCGGAAGCGTATTGTGATGAAAATAATGAGGTTTGGTGGCGGAAATAGTGTAATGGCTTGGTGATTTATGGAGATGGCGCGGTGGTGAGAATATGGACCGGAATCGGCTTGTGGAGGTAATTCGATGGCTCGGGGATGAAGATGGTGTAAGGAGATGGATGAAGGCAATTCAATACTTGAGCAATCAAAGTATTGAACTCGGTAGACCTTGAATGTCTTCTCAGATATGACTCACTGATGAACACTCGAGGGTTGATAACGCTCGACCGGATATGACTCACCGGAGGGGAGTTATCGAGAGGGAGCTTCGATCCTTTCGGGAAGAAGGTGCTATGAACAATTTTTACTAAAATTCTCTTTATTGAACAATGGAAACGATTACAATACTTAAAGAAATAAAGTTCAACTAAACTATCTAAAAAGAAGGAAGCTTTCGGCCTTTGGATTGATCAAACGCTTCATGTTGACTTTGGAGAAGTCCATGTCCGTGATTCTTGGTCGGAGGATCGGATGGTTCGAAAATAGACCGTGGTTGTCTTGAGGTTGACCGGTTGACCGAGAGGGTGCGTCAGTATGGGCAGAGCTCCGAACGAATGAAGGATTGGCTCGAACCAATCTGGATCCGGGGCTTCTAAAGTCTCTTCGGTGGTCAACAATAGGTAGCGCACGGTCTGGTTCTTTGATGGACCGGTGATGACTCGAGTTGGTGCGCGGGCACGTCTAGAGGGGCCGAGCCGGCGATCGGTCATGTGCGATCTTCAAGGGATCCGAGAGTTTGTTGAGGAAATCCGTTCATTGAAGATCCTCTGAAGATTTAATAGATGCTCCAAGGATTTGGTGCATGAAAATCCCTTGATAATCGTAGGTGGTTCGGTGATCGGCCATGCTCGTGCGTCCGATTGATGATCTACGGTCATCACGAAGATATGCTCGTGCCAAACTTGATGCTCTTCCTTATCTTAACCAAATAACCAAAATACTTAAAGATTAAGTAAGTTTGGCCGATAGAATTTGGCTAAGTCTTCAAATGGGCCGATGGTGGGCCTAGCCTCGTGAGAGACTCGGTCATCTTGGGCTTCTCGTCGTGCGTTGAGCGTCTTCTATCTTTAGACTTCATTCTTTCCTTCACTAAGTCTTCTAAATGCAAAAATAAACTAAGGTGGCTGGGCTCGGCGTTGGGTGGGCCGAGGAGTTGGACTCCGTGGAAGACCGCGCGATCCAAGGGGATCGGACCTTGCGTTCTCTCACGCCAGCCACTTATTGGTGGGCCGAAGCCCTAGTGGTCTTCGGATAAGCCGACGACCGAAGCTTTGGTGGTCGTCGGGTCGGGGTCGTGGAGCGCCCGTTGGGTGCGGGGCGTGTCTCGGTCATGACCTCGTTGACGAGGCTGCCGGGTGCGCCGTGTCCGAGTACGGTCAGACACGGTCCGTTGTGAGCGTCAAGGCCGGGAATGACCGACCACCAAGTAACGGAGTGCTTGGGCTGCTCCCGATCATGCTCGGAAGGTGTTTCCGAGACTAAGATACCTACAAAACGAGCAACTAAGTTAGTAAAATCGGGTGGGCTCGTTAGGTTGGTCGGGGCTTGATCCATGATGTGCTTGGGTTGCACATCAAGGCCGTGGAAGGCTAAAGGGCCGAGGTGGACATTATGGTAATCATTCCCTCGAAACTGATTGGGATTATGACTCAGAGGGTAATTCTCATGACCTTGGCCAACCTAGGCACAACTATAACAATGAATTACTGAATTTCAAGGTGAACATGCCTTCTTTCAATGGTTTATGCAATGGTGATTTGTTTTTAGATTGGCTCAATAAAGTGGAACGAATTTTTGACTGCTATGAATACTCCGACCATGCTAAGATCCAACTTGTTACAATGGAATTCGAAGGGTATGCAAGCCTTTGGTGGGAAAGTCTGAAAGTACAATGAAGACGTGACAATTTAGGTGATGCGCTTAGTTGGCAAGAACTACGCAATATTATGGAAAAGCGATTTGTACCAAAGCACTATAAACAAGAGCTTTTTTTGCTCTTGCAAGGTTTGCGGCAAAATAAACTATCTGTGGAAGATTATGTAACCGAATTTGAATCGCTTCGTATTCGGTGTGGACTGGAAAAACCAGAGGAACAAATGATGGCATGGACGGACACGGACGTGAACCCGACGAGCACAGGTGATTTTACTAACGTAGTTGCTCATTTTGCAGGTATCATTACTTCGGAACGCCCATCGAAACATGATCGGGATAGACCTAAAGTCTCGATCATGTGGTGTCCGACCGCACTCGGACACAACGAACCCGGCAGCCCGGCCCATGATGCAGCTGAGGCTCTCGACCGAGACATGCCTGGTGCCCAACGGGCGCCCCACAATAACGACCCGACGACCACCCAAGCCTCGGTCGTCGGCCTAGCCAAAGTCCACTAGGTCTTCGGCCCGTCAGAATAAGTGACCGACATGGGAGAACGCACGGTCCAAATCCTATGGATCGAGTGTTCAACCATGGACCCTATTTTCGGTCACACTTAGTCTATTTCTTTTCAGCCAGCATTTAGCCTTAGAAAAGGAAGAAAAGTCTGCCCAAGAAGAGGAGAACTCATATCATTAGCAAAGGCCCACGAAGGACCACCTCGGCCGAACTTTGACCGACCCTCGGTCAAGCCTCGGCCCACCTTCGGCCCAATAGAAGACCTTGGCCAAATCTTTTCGGCCATGATACTTAAATCCTTAAGTATTTTGGTTATTTGGTCAAGGAAAGGACGAGGTTCAGATTAGCACGAGTATATCTCTTAGATGGCCGAAGATCTTCCACCAGATGCGCGTTCAAGGCCGATCACCGAGCCACCAACAAACCACAAGGGATTCTCATGCATAAAATCCATGAACCAGCTGTTGAATCATTAGAGGATCTTCAAGCAACAACTTTGTGCAACAACCTCACGGATCCCTTGATATTCGGATATACAAGACCACCGGTTCGGCCCATTTGGATGTGCCCACGCACACGCTCGAGTCATCATCGGACCATCAAAGAACCAGACCGTGCGCTACATTAAGTTGACCACCGAGGCGACTTTAGAAGCCCTGGATCCAGATTGGCTCGAGCCAATCTTTCATTTGTTCGGAGCTCTGCCCACCCGACGCACCCTCTCGGTCAACCATAGACACCATCGATCAAGACGCAAAACCAATCGTGCCAATCCTCATGAACTAAGCCTAATGTCAACCGGAGACCTTCCGAAGCAATCTTAGGTGTTCAAGTCATCCAAGGGTTTAATTTATCTTTCTTAGCTTTTTATCTTTTACATTTTTAGTATTTAAGTGTAATACTTGCACTTGAATGAGATAGAGTGAATTTTTAGAGAACAATTGTGCATTGGACCTTCTTCCCGAAAGGTTTGAAGCTCTCTCCGACGTATACTTCTCCGGTGCATAATATCCGGCCGAGAACGTCAACCCTTTGCACGTACGATCGGTGCATCACATCCGAGTGCGGGTGAGGTCTACCGAGGAGAATACCTTGATTGCTCAGGTATTCAAATTGTTCATCCATCTCTATATTTAAACTCGCAAGAGTTTAACTATTCCATTCCCCGAGCTTTCAACCCTTCCATTACACAAAATTCACCATATTTCCACGTCCCGAGCCATTACCCTATTTGACCGAGCCATCTCCACTTTTATTCGACCATTCCCAATATTTCCCATCACCCTACGCTTCCGCAATGCAACTCCACAAATCGCATGACCCGTTTTCCCGTTTGCCGCACGAGACGTTCATCTGAGCTCCGTGTGCGTGCATTCTTCCGACCCACGGTGCGTCGACCCCCAAGGAAGGCACATCAAGGCCTACATCAAGAGATCAGAGATACAGTGGAGTAGTATACATATGAGTCTATGGATGACATCATACAATTAGCAGTCAAAGTGGAACACCAAATTAATAGGAAAAGCAAAGGACTTAACTCTCGATTTACACAAAAAAAATAATTCAAACTACTAAGCCATCACTGAAGATAGAAGACAGGAACTTACCTTCCAAAAGTTGGCCAAACAAAGCAACAGGTGAAAAGAACCCCAATCTCGATCCTAAACCAAGATCACGGGAGGTAAAATGTTTCAAGTGTTTAGGGTTGGGGCATATTGCTAATCAATGTCCTAACAAGAGAGTTATGCTTGTACAAGAAGAATCAGGAGAAATCATTAGCGATGATGAAGATCCAGATCAACAAATCAAGGAGGAGGACATTCAAGAGGACGTTTGTCATGCCCACGAAGGGCCTTTGCTAATGATAATTCAAAGGGCCTTGTCCTCTCATTTTGGAGGTACGAATCAACAAAGAGAAAACATTTTATATTTCTGTTGCTTGATTAAGGGCAAAATTTGCTCCCTTATAATTGATGGAGGAAGTTGAACCAACGTGGCTTCTACCAATTTAGTGGAGAAACTTGGACTTCCAACTACCGTGCATCCTACGCCTTATCGCCTGAATTGGTTGAATGATAAAAGCAATTTGAAGGTAACCACTTAAGCAACCATTGATTTTTCCATTGGTGGGTATAAAGACTCAGTGTTGTGTGATATTGTGCCTATGAATGCTAGCCATATTTTATTAGGCAGGCCCTGGCAGTTTGACAAGCAGGCCATGCATGATGGTTTCACTAACTACTATTCTTTTATGGAGAATTACCGTTTGGTAAAATTGGCACCACTTCAACACCAGCAAATTGTGAAAGACAACAAAGCTATGAGGTCCTTAAAAGCTAAGGCGACATTATTTCTATCAAAGAGACAACTTAAAACATCTTTGAGGGTAGGTGGTCCATTTGTGATTATTATGTTCAATGATCAAATGGTGGAAGATAAGGATATACCAGAAGAGGCGCTGACACTTCTTAGTGAGTTTGATGATGTTTTTCCGAAAGAGACGCCGCATGGTTTACCTCCACTTAGAGGAATTGAGCATGGTATTGATCTTCAACAGGGACTATACTACCTAATTGACCAGCTTATCGAATGAATCCAGAGGAGGTAAAGGAATTGCACAAACAAGTACAAGATCTTTTGGATAAAGGATACATTCAAGAAAGTTTGAGTCCCTCTGCGATTCCTTCCCTACTTGTCCCAAAGTAAGGTGGATCTATGAGGATGTTCATAGATAGCCGCGCCATCAACCAAATAACCAACAAGTATCGATTTCCAAATCCAAGAGTTGAAGACATGTTTGATGAGCTAAGTGGAGTCTCATTATTTTCTAAGGTTGATTTAAAGAGCGGATATCACCAAATCCGCAGGAGAGAAGGCGATGAATGAAAGACGGCATTTAAAACCAAGTAAGGACTATACGAGTGGATGGTAATGCCATTCGGATGTTCAATAGGGAAGATTGGTAATGTCTTCTTTATTGGCAAGAAATGGGCAGATTTTGTATGTCTATCAACAAGATCATGTCCCTTTGTAGTTTTTGGTAATCCCATAACAAAGTCCATCGAAATGTACTCCCATTTTCATTCTGGGATTGGTAAACATTGTAAAGTTTTGGCTGGCCTTTGATGTTCAGCTTTAACTTGTTGACATGTATAACATAAATTCACATGCTTCATTACATCATTTTTCATACCTGGCCACCAATAGTGTTTCTTTAAATCACGATACATCTTACTGCTTCCTGGATGCATTGAGAATATAGATGAATGAGCTTCTATCAATACGTCTCTTTGTAATTCCCAATCATTCGAAACATACCACCGATTCCTGAATATTAATATTCCATCACTTGAAAAAGTTAGTTTAGAAGAAGCAGCTCCCTTGCCCAACGTATAATGGTTGTACTTCAGATCATTACATTGAGCTTCTTTAATTCTATCCAAGATAGTTGGCTTTACCGATAATGTCGCAAGCATCGAAGTCAAATCGGATATTACCTCTATCTCAAATTTTTCCATTTCTGTTTGAAGCATTATAGACATTGCCGACAACCTTGATTGAATAGAAGTAGATTTTCTACTCAATGCGTCAGCTACAACATTGGCCATTCCAGGGTGGTATTTGATTTCAAAATCATAATCTTTAACAAACTCAAGCCATTGCCGCTGTCTCATATTAAATTCTTTCTACGTAAATAAATATTTCAAACTCTTATGGTTTAAAAATATTTTACATTATTGACCATAAAAGTAATGTCGCCATACTTTTAAAGCAAAAACCACTACAGCTAATTCTAGATCATGAGTAGGGTAATTTTGTTCGTAATCCTTTAATTGTCTAGAAGCATAGGCGATCACTTTTCCTTCTTGCATTAATACGCAGCCCAATCGACATTTAGAAGCATCACAATAGATACTAAACTTTCCATTCTCTGTTGGAATAGTTAAAATTGGAGCCGTTGTTAATTTTGCCTTTAATAACTCAAAACACTGCTCACACTCTTCGGATCACCAAAATTTCATATTCTTCTTTGTTAATCGGATCAATGGAATTGCAATTTTAGAAAACCCTTCGATGAATTTTCGATAATATCTAGCTAATCCGAGAAAGCTACGGACTTGACCAACATTCTTTGGCTGTGACCACTCCATAACAGATTGTACCTTCACTGGATCAACAAAGATACCATCCTTAGATATGACATGTCCAAGGAAGTTAATTCTATCAAGCCAGAATTTTCATTTGGAAAACTTAGCATACAACTTTTGCAGCTTCAAGGTAGATAACACAACCTTCAAATGCTCCACATGTTCCTCCTCTAATCGTGAATAAACCAATATATCATAAATAAATACGATCAGAAATTTGTCTAGAAATTCCTTGAACACCCGATTCATTAAGTCCATAAACGCTGCCAGAGCATTCGTCAAACCAAAAGACATCACAAGAAACTCGTAAAATCCATATCGAGTTCTAAATGCAGCTTTAGGAACATCCCCCGCCTTGACTTTCAATTGATAATAGCCTGATCTCAAATCAATTTTCGAAAATACACATGCACCTTGTAATTGGTCGAATAAATCATCGATTCTTGGTAGAGGGTACTTATTCTTTATCGTCAATTTATTCAACTCCCGATAGTCAATGCATATTCTAGGAGATCCATCCTTCTTCTTAACAAACAAAACTGGTGCTCCTCATGGCCAGAAGCTTGGTCGTATAAAACCCTTTTTAACTAACTCTTCTAATTGTGCCTTTAATTCCTTTAACTCTATTGGAGCCATCCTATAAGGGTTCTTTGACACTGGTTCTGCCCCAGGGTATACATCAATCACAAATTCAATCTCCCGATCATGCGGTAATCCTGGTAGATCATCTAAGAATACTTCTGTAAAATCTTGAATCACCGGAATATTTTGTAACTTCGTTTCAGACCGTTTATGCATGTCAATTAGACTTGCCAAGAAACCCTCACAGTTTTCAATAATTTCTGAACTCTAACAAATGATACGACAGACATACAAGTAACATTCCTCATTGCTTGAAAGGAATATTCTTCTGTGTCAGGAGGTTGGAAATTGACTACTCTGGTCCGACAGTTTATAGTTGCAAAATGTCAAAACAGCCAGTCTATCCCAAAAATAACATCGTAGCCTCTCATATCCATAACTATAAAATCAGCATACAATTTTCTATCATTCACAAAAACAACACAATCAAACAACACATAATTCAGACGTAACTGCTCCCCAGATAGTGACATCACATCATAATAATGCTAAGCTACCATTGGTAAACAAACATATTAGAAAAATTAACAAACATATTAGAAAAATTCCATCTAAATCCATCTTAGAAATGTATAATTCTTCAATTAATTTTCCTGCAAAATTAACAAACATATTAGAAAAATTTCGAACTCGGGTTCGGGTGATCTTGGCATGTCAATTTGTGGCATGTCATCCTCCGTGGGTTCTTGAGGATTTGACTTCAAATCTAGGGGAAAGTCATCTCTGTCTTGTTCATATTTATCAAATCCAGCAAAGCGAGAAAGATCTTGAACATTAAATGTGGCTGAAACTCCGTAATCTCCCGGTAACTCGAGTTTGTATGCATTTGGATTGATTTTTTTGACAATTTTGAAAGGACCGTCGGCTCTTGGTGATAGCTTTGAAGCTCTTTGATTCAGAAATCTTTCTTTTCACAAGTGTAAACATACAGGATCCCCCACTTTGAAATTAATTTCTTACTTACCTCGGTTTACATACTTAGCATAATTCTCATTAGCCTTTTGGATAGACTTACTAACCTTCTCGTGCCATTTTTATTATAATCTCGGCTTTCTTAGCACCTTCTGGATTGCTGATTTCCTTATATGGAATGGGCAACAAATACAGAGGAGTGAGGTGGTTAAAACCATACACCACCTCACAAGGGCTTGTCCGGGTAGCACTATAAACGCTACGATTGTATGCAAACTCAATATAAGGGAGTTGAAGGTCCCAATCCGAGAGTTTCTTATTTACCACACTCCTTAGCAAAGTTCCCAACGTTTGGTTCACAACTTCCATTTGTCCATCGGTTTGTGGATGGAAGGAGGTGCTGAAAAGTAGTTTAGTTCCAATCCATCACCAAAGAGTCTTCCAAAAAGCGCTTATAAATTTTGTATCTCGGTCCAAAACAATAGTGTTCGGTATCCCATGCAAATAAACCACTTCTTTGAAATAAATCTCGGCCTTATGTGGTGCCTCATTTGTTTTGGAGCAAGCTAAGAAGTGAGTCATCTTGGAGAACCGATCTACTACAACCATGATAGAGTCTTTGGACCTGCAAGTTCAAGGAAGACCGAGTATGAAATCCATACTAACCTCCATCCAAGGATGACTCGGCACGGGAAGTGGGACATACAAGCCTTGAGGAAGCAATCGGCTCTTGGCTTTCTTACATATAATGCACTTTTCTATAATTCAATGTATATCCCGAAACAAGTGTGCCCAATAGAAATGCTCTTTAAGAGCCTCTAAAGTTTTTGTCTCTCCAAAATGGCTAGCCAACCCTCCACCATGAGCTTCTTTGATAAGGGAATCCCGGAGGCCACCACTTGGAATACATAACTTTCCTCGTTTAAAAAAATCCATCCATGAGGTAATATCCGCAATCCACCTTGTTGATACTCAACTCATACCACTTGCTGAAATCTTGGTCATCTTTATATGCTTCCTTAATCCATTCAAAACCAAGGAATTTAGTGGATAATTTTGTTTGAAGGACATACCTCCTTGATAGTGCATCGGCGACCACGTTTACTTCACCCTTCTTGTATTTGATTATATACAGATATCTCTCAGCTTGCCTTGGCTTTTAATGTGCCTAAGAGCTTGATGATCCGAGTGAATAATAAATTCTTTAGATAACAAATAATGTTGCCATACCTCGAGGGCTCGAATTACCGCATAGAACTCTTTGTCATAGGTTGAATAATTTAGGGTAGCTCCCTTGAGTTTCTCACTAAAATATGCAAGTGGTCTTCCTTCTTGCATAAGGAAAACCCCTATCCCGACTCCAGAGGCATCTCATTCCACTTCAAAAACTTTATTGAAATCGGGAAGGCCTAACACGGGTGCATTGCAAAGCTTGTGCTTAATGAGTTCAAAACTCTTTTGACATTTTGCTGTCCATTCGAAATCTCTTCCCTTCTTAGTGCAATTCGTCAAAGGAGCCACAATGGAGCTAAAACCTTGAATGAATTGTCAGTAAAAAGATGCTAACCCATGGAAGCTTTGGACATCCGAGACACACCTTGGAACGGGCCAATCCCGAATAGCTTCCACCTTGATTTCATCTACTTCCATTCCCTCCTTGGACATAATAAATCCCAAGAACTGAATTCTTGGTTGCACAAAGGAGCATTTCTTCAAGTTGCCAAAAATCTTAAAATCTCAGAGTTTATCAAATAACAATTTAAGGTGTTCTCGGTGACTATTCATGACAAGGCTATAAATCAATATATCATCAAAATAAACCACCACAACATTTCCCAAGAATTCTTTAAGTACGTGGTGCATAAGCCTCATAAAAGTACTAGGGGCATTAGATAGCCCAAAAGGCATTACTAACCATTCGTAGAGGCCGTACTTTGTTTTAAACGCCATTTTCCATTCGTCTCCTTCCTTCATGCGGATTTGGTGATAACCACTCTTTAGATCCACTTTCTAAAAACAAGAAGCTCTGCTAATTTCTAACATGTCCTCGAGTTGAGGAATCAGAAAACGATATTTAATAGTGATTTGGTTGATGGCTCGGCTGTCAACACACATTCGAAAACTTCCATCCTTCTTTGGGACCAATAAAGCGGGTACGGAACAAGGACTTAATGATTCCCGGATATGCCCTTTATCGAGAAGTTCTTGAACTTGTTGATGTAACTCCTTAGCCTCCTCGGGATTCAACCTATAAGAAGGCCGGTTTCAGAGAGTTGCTCCCGGTTGCAAATTTATTTGATGTTCAATACCCCGGAGTGGTGGTGCACCGATTGGTAACTCTTTCGAGAATACGTCTTGATATTCTTCTAGGAGTTCTCAGATCTCTTGAGGAATTTCTCCAAATCCTTCAATCCTTTCTCGGAATAAGACAAGTATCATGGGATTTCCTGCCAAAATATTTTTCAATAATTCTTTCTTAGTCATAAACAAATTGGTTTTGGCCAAGCTTTCTACCCTCATGGTTTCATCCTTGGCCACTTGATCCGGTTCAAGATGGACTAATTTGATAGATCGACCATTGAATTTCAAGGAATATTGATTAGTAAAACCATCATGCATAACCTTCCGATCGAATTGCCATGGTCTCCCGAGTAATAAATGGCTTGCTGATGTGCCACGGATTAGCACATCTAGAAGCAGAAGCAAACTATTTTCTAATGAGATTGTTGATTTTGTAGGAAGCATGTTTTATAAAGGTTTAATCAAGAAGCCAAAGATGAAGGGCATGGTGAGCCCTAGTTGTCAAGTGGGATTGATGCATTTCATGGGCCAACCACACTTGATGAAGGAAGAGGAGTTCAAGGGTGGCACATTAAGGTGGCCCCAAATCACCGAAACATGAAGGGGAAAGCATGTTTTCCTTTTGACAACTTTGTGTAATAATTTAGTTAGTTTTATGTAATACTTAGGAGGATAATTAGTAGCTTAAATTTGTGCACATGTCAGGGTACTTAGTGTACCCGTGGCATGAAAGGGTGATCAAAACATCCATGGTGATGAAAACAACATTTCTGGTTTCGTTCCAACCTGACCTTTGAGGCTTGTGCAGCCGTTTCGACCACCTTCCAGACCTGTTTTGGACAAACGTGCTTCTACAAACATGTGACCCACATCTTAAGGTTTCCAGCATGGGGCAGAGCATAAACTTTGGATAACAACTGCCCAGCCAACGATCGCCATTACAGAGGCCTCCAGAAGATGGAGCGGCCCAAGAGCATCCAACCCATGGTGGCTGATCCATGGCCATGTTTGGCCCCAACGGAAAGGAAGGCTGAATTTCATCTTTGTCCTTCATAGGAGCAGCAGCTAGCAGCCCATTTAAGTGCTCAACCATTAGCCCAAAATATACAAGTGTTCAAGTCCATTTGATTATGGACATTCCATCATCGGTTTGGCCCATCTATTAGGTTTTTGGTTCACGTGAAAACCATGCAAGCTCCTTACTCTTTTTTTTGTTGTAAGTTAATTACGTGGCTGCAAGTGGGAGATCCTTAGGAAGCCTTAGGGGATGGGTTTTACCTACCCCTAGTGACCATCACTCTTGTTGGTGATGAAAGTCAAGGGTGGGCCCCATTTACCATACCTTGTTGTTGGTTTAGCACTTAGGATTATAGGTGATAATCATATGCCTTTTGTAGCTCGTGGGAAGGAGGGTTTTTACCCTTCCTTTCTCAGCATTCACAGAGTAGAAAATGTTGAATGTTGAAGCTTGAAGCTCTCCCATTTTCTCTCACGGCAAAGCAATTCAAAGGTGAGTAATATCCTTTGATTTTTGGTTTGTAACGGTGTTGGTGTCTTAGCTAGATTAACTAAGCCTTATTCCAACCTCCCTTCCTCACTTGTTTAGGATCAAAGGTGAGTTTGGAAACCCCCATAGCTCTCATCCCATTGTTTTTTGCAATTGTGATTGTTTGAGTGTTGTTTGCTGCCCTTGTCATCTACCCGAGTGGTTTTAGTGCAATAAAAGTCCACTCCGTGTCATTTTCTGTTTCCCGTGAACAAAAGCCCTAAAGTTTTGGCTGTGAGTTCCACTTTCCTGTCCTGAAACATCTGTTCTTCTATCTTTATCCACAAGCCCTCCCCATCGAAGTTGTGCATGTGTTTTTCACTGCCTCCCACCCGAATTCCTGAAATCGGGTAATTCTGTCCATCAATTTTCAATCCCTCATATCTTTTAATCTACCCGTGAATTTTCCCTCAAACCACTTGCATTTTCTTCCCCTTTCATTGCAGTTAGTTTATGCCAATTTCCATCTTCCCAGATTGCCTGCATTGGAAGTTGTGCAGAAGTCTTTCCATATCCACAACACTATTTTCTTGTTTGTGTCTGTTTTGTACACCGAAAAGTATCCCCGTGCCATTTTAATATTCCCATGTACATTGCCATCAAAATGTACCCAAACTTAGTCGACTACCTAAAGACTAAGTCTTCCAATTTCTAGTCCAAGTCCTTGTATGAATTTGGAGTTCTCCTTGGTCCAATCCGCTATTGCTGCCTAACCTCTCTCTCGGCAGATTGTTGCCAACTTCTCTCTTCCTGACACCTCCGCATCTCGGAGCGTGTCACTTGCACTCATGGGAAGCACATCACACATCACCTTATCTCTGTAAATTCCAATAGAGAAATCAATGCATACTTGCTCGGTAACCTTGAGGTCTTCCTTATCATTGATCCAATGTAATTTATAAGCTCAGATGCAAACTAGTTTTCAACTTAAGTTTATCAACTAAATCCTGAGATGCTGCGTTGGTGCAACTACCACCATTAATAATAAGTGAGCATATCTTATCTTGGATCAAGCACCTACTATGGAAGATGTTCTCTCGTTGAAGTTCCTCTTGTTGAATTTGAGTAGTAAGCACTCTTCAGATAACCATTAACAAGGGAGTTTCTTCATCTCCGGTTTCCAAGTTTGGTTGATGGGCGAAACCACTTTTCAAGGCCATCCTTCAAACTCAAAATCACACAAAAAGAGGTAAAGAGGAAGGTGGGGGGTGGG
>QAOC01053415.1:151858-162611 GCA_003255005.1 Begonia fuchsioides | reverse complement strand
GGGGGGGGGGGATTTATGGCTACGATACCAAATTACACGGAATGTAGGGGGATTAAATTTAGGAAGTGGGAGAATTGGGTTAGGTTATATGGAAAAACGATAATCCGATAATTTCAGAATCGGGACTTGAATTTGGACGGCGATTACTCAACGATAAGATCGAGTTCAGGCTGAATTTTTTAGAGGAACTCTAAGAAAAAAATAGTTGATAGTCCTCCAAAAATGAAGGAAATCACGTGGACGGATCGGTCGGAATGTAATGGAACAGTAACAGTGCTCAGCGGTGGCCGAAAATTGAAAACCGGAGGAAGAAAAGAAATATCAAACGAAATCAACGATGGAAGAAGGAGCTTATGGACTTCAAGCTCACCCTATGACCTTGAAGAAGGCTGGAGACTTTGAAGCAAGAAGAGAACCTGTAACGCCTGTACCGTACCGTTTCGTAAACTTTGCTTTTCATATAAAGATGATAATTTTTTTGTTTACAATCATGAATTTGTAAAACGTAGCAGCGGAAGACTTTGAAACACATTTATAATTAAAATCTCTTTTGGAGGAATACATGATTGCATGATCCTTCTAAAATACATTAAAATAAAAATCCTCCCGTTCGTTGCTTGGACAACATCGTTCTAATAGCCATGTAGCCACGGTCATGGGAGCACTTCGTCAACTGAACGTTAACATCACCTATACACCACAAAGTTCATCTATGAGCCTAGTGTTCAGTAAGTAAAGCATGAAATGCAGGAATGCAAACATGATATGAATTTGTAAAACATTTTCTTTTCTTTTCATTTGGGGTCTTTCTTTACTCAACGATAAGATCGAGTTCAGGCTGAATTTTTTAGAGGAACTCTAAGAAAAAAATAGTTGATAGTCCTCCAAAAATGAAGGAAATCACGTGGACGGATCGGTCGGAATGTAATGGAACAGTAACAGTGCTCAGCGGTGGCCGAAAATTGAAAACCGGAGGAAGAAAAGAAATATCAAACGAAATCAACGATGGAAGAAGGAGCTTATGGACTTCAAGCTCACCCTATGACCTTGAAGAAGGCTGGAGACTTTGAAGCAAGAAGAGAACCTGTAACGCCTGTACCGTACCGTTTCGTAAACTTTGCTTTTCATATAAAGATGATAATTTTTTTGTTTACAATCATGAATTTGTAAAACGTAGCAGCGGAAGACTTTGAAACACATTTATAATTAAAATCTCTTTTGGAGGAATACATGATTGCATGATCCTTCTAAAATACATTAAAATAAAAATCCTCCCGTTCGTTGCTTGGACAACATCGTTCTAATAGCCATGTAGCCACGGTCATGGGAGCACTTCGTCAACTGAACGTTAACATCACCTATACACCACAAAGTTCATCTATGAGCCTAGTGTTCAGTAAGTAAAGCATGAAATGCAGGAATGCAAACATGATATGAATTTGTAAAACATTTTCTTTTCTTTTCATTTGGGGTCTTTCTTTACTTTAATTTCCATGCATCTTTATCATTGGGGCTTCCTGGCAAAGAACGAGAGACAACAAACTTGAGTCCACCTAAGGGGATAGCCAACTTGATTCTAAGGGTTGAGAGACCAGAAAACTTGAGTCCACCTAAGGGGACAGCCAACTCAAACCCCTTCCCAATGACATTTACGTAACTTTCTCTTTCTTTCGTTCTTTTATCTTCGTCTTTCGTTGGTTATTCGAGCTCAACCCAAATTAACCATTTTCATATTCTGTTTCATATGAAATCTTATGCATGTAAATAGTTCGTAACTTTCTTGAAAACATGATGCATGAGATGCCCATGAACATGCATAATATGGATGTACCAAGCACATCATTAACATGCGTAGCATAAACATAACTATTCATCACATCATAGTAAATATCAATTCCAATAACATTTCGTAAGTTACATTAGCTTAACTACTTAACAATTGCTATGAGCATATACTTATTCCGTTTTGACATAAACCAAATCTTTGTGATAGTAACACAATTGCAACTTGCTATCCAAAAACATGACATTCATAAATCAATCCAAATTAACACTTCAAAACATATCTTTGAGGCAAATACCATCATTCAACATATTCTATCTAAACACTAAATAACTCATGTCATAAGAAACAAGCATAACCTAACACTTCATGGTGTAGGCCCAAAGAGGCAAAACAAAAACATAGCATTACTTACCTTAAGTCTTTAGCAATTAGGAAAACACATAATCAATGTCTTTTAATCACTTCACAACCGATAAATAAAACAACTATTAATCGTAATCTGGATTATTGTTCACTTTTTTACAGCAACTTCAAAGTACATAACTTATTATATACAACTCTAAATGTCTTCATTCCTAAGCTCAAATCTCACTCAAGGTGTCTATTTTAATGTGGTAAAAGTCCTTTTCCGTTGGATTAGTCTAACATAAGGTTTGAATACAAAACCTGAAACTAGACAGATTTTCCAGTTTTCAATCACTTTTGTATAACATTGACAAATATGAACTAATTCATTTTATCTTTCCTATATATCCACACCTAAGCAATTACAATATGATTAGATATCATTTTTACAGAACGATAAACCATAAATTCCAAATTTCGTGCACTTTAAATAACTAATTATTATACCATTCTTTATTACTAAGAAAATCACAATTATTCTTTAACTAATTATACTATTAATCATGATTAATCTATAAAACGTATGAAATTATTCTTACCACAATATTCTTAGCTCAATTGAATCCTCTTGATGAGATGAACATTTCTTCTCAAGGAATTGGAGGCCAAATATCTCTCATTTACCTCCAATTTTCACTATTTTCTCTCTAAAACCCTCTCTCCATTTTTGCTCCTTTTCTCCCTTTCTCTCTCTCCAGCCACGAAAATGGCTGATCCTCAGCCATTTCTCACATTTTTCAGATAGATTTTAGGATGAATTTACCTTTTAGTCCAACTTATCCTTTTAGGTTTACCATTTTGCCCTTATATGTCTCTTTAATTGCTAAAATACTACAATTATCACCATTTAATCATACATACTTTAATTAATTAATCTAGATTAGTACTAAGCTAATTCTTAAGATTAACATAATTAATCATGATTAGTAAACCTTAATTACCCCTTAATCACTCACTAATTATGCTTTAATCACAATTAGTCACTAATCAAATAGGGACACGTGGCACTTTCTTATTGCTTCTCTACTTTAAATTACCAAATCATATTTGTATCTAATAATATTCTTGGACTAAGGTTTATGCAAATAATATCATTGATTAAGGAGGAAATCTAGTGAAGGTGACATATCCTTTAAGCATAAAGTGTAATTTTACTTGCTATCATTTTGATGCCAATTTCTCTAACCCTAGCTTTTTCATCTTTAACATTTATTAAAATATTTTAATTATCTTAAAAGTAAGCAATTTTCTTTTCGGGTTGAAAATCCACCTTTTCTCCACGCCAAATTATCATGTGTTTTGGCCTTGTTTGATCCTCCAAAGTTGGCTTAGAAATGTATAATTCTTCAAATAATTTTCCTGCAAAATTAACAAACATATTAGAAAAATTCTGAGCTCGGGCTCGGGTGATAGCTCTTCTTTGGATGCCAATCCATGGCATGTCACCTAAGCCTTAAGCCCAAATTTAAAAGCCCAAGTCCAATTCTTTATGGCCAAAGTTCAAAAATCTAAGCCTTCAAACCATAAAGTAAGCCCTAAGCCATTAAACTCAGGATTAACCCCTAAGCCTAAAGCTTAAAGGCCAAAGCACTAAGCCATAAAGCCTAAGCCCTAAGCCAAAATCTGTAACCCTAAGCTCTAAGCTTAAAGGACAAATCCCTAAGCTTGAATCACTAAGGCTAAAGCCCCAAGCAATAAACTCTTAGACCTAAGCCCAAAGCCTAAAACTCTAAGCTCACAGCCCTAAGCCCTAAGCCCTAAGCTCTAAGTCTTAAGCCCAAAGACCAAACTTCTAAGAACTAAGCCCGTGTCGTAAGGCCAAAGGCGTAATCCAAAAGCAAATGATGAAAGCCCAAAGCCCAAATTTTAAAGCCCTAACACCTAACCCCTATTCAAAAGCCCTAAGCCTAAAGTGTCAAGCCTAAACCCTAAACAATAAGCCTTAAGCCCTAAGCCTAAAGGCCACAACCCAAAGCTCTAAACTCTAAGCCCTAAGTTTTCATCTTTAATCCTAATTCCCTTTCGTAAAAGTTCACTGCACTAAGTCCTCAACTCTAAGCCCACTTTCCCACTAAGACCTAATTCCTAATCCTTAAACCCGAATCCCAAATCCCTAAGCCAAAAAACTCTAATCCTAACGCCCTAAGCTCTCAACTTAAAGCCCTAAGCCCTAACACTAATCCCAAAGCTATAATCCCTTAGCCATAAGCCCTAATCTCAATGCCCTAAGCATTTACACCTAAGTTGTTTACCTTAACTTTTAAGTCGTAAGCCCAAAGCCCTAAACCATAATACCTCAATTTAACTCCAAAGCCCGAAGCCTTAAGTTCTAAGCCACAATACCGAAGCCCAAAGCCCTAATTTGGAATCATAAAGCCCTAAGCTTTAAGGCCAATGCCTTGTGCTCTAAGACCTAAGCTATAAACCCAGAATACCCAAGCCCTATGTGCTTAGCCTTTGGCCTAAAGTTCTAAGCCCTAATTCTTAAGCCCAAAGCCCTAAGGCATAACCCAAAATCTTTAACAAGCCCAAAGCCCTATCCTTAAGCCTAAAGCCCTAAGTCTTAATCCCTATGGCCTAGACGCTAAGCTCTAAGCCATAAGCCCAAACCCAAAGCACAAAGGAAAAAAAAAACCCAAACCTTAGGCCTTAAGTCATAAGCCATAAACCCTAATCTATATGCCCTAAGCCCAAAGCCCTGATCTCTAATTCCTTAATTGTGACCCTTATTCTTGAGCCATAAGCCCAAACCCAAAGAACAAAATCCCAGAGACCTAAACCAAAAGTCGAAAGCCCTAAGCCTTAATCCCTTAGCATAAAGCCTAAGCTCAATACTCTAAGCCCTTAGCCCGAAGCCCATATCCCAATGCACAAAGCCTAACGCCCTAACCACTAAACCCTATGCTCAAAGCACTAGTCCCTAGCTCTAAGCTCAATATTTAACCCCCAAAACATAAAATACTAAGCCCTAAGCTCTATCCCAAGAGCCTTAGGCCCTACGCTCTAAGTACTAAGTTGTAAGCCTTACTCCCTAACCACTAAACGCTACGCCCAAAGCCCTAATCCTAAGCTCTAAGCTCAATATTTAATCGCCCCAAACCCAAAACACTAAGCCCTAAGCTCTATCCCTAAAGCCTTGGGCCTTACACTCTAAGTACTAAGTTGTAGCCTTACGCTCTAAAACTAAAGCTCTAAGTCTTAAACCATAAGCCCATAGCTCTAAGCCTTAAGCCTTTCCTAAAGGGCAAAGCCCAATATGACCTAAGCCTTATGTCTAAAGACCAAAGCACAAAGCCCTAATCCCTAAGGCATAAGCTTTAAGCCATCAGCCTAAAGGCCAAAGCCCTAATCCCTAAGCCTGATGGCCTAAGCCTTAAGCTCGAATCCTTAACCCCTAAGCCCTAAGTCCTGATTTGAAAGCCTAAAGCAAAAAACCCCTTAGCCCTAAGCTTTATGCTCTGATCTCGAAGCCTAGAGCCAAAAGGCTAAATCTTAAAGACTTACTCCATAGGCCTAAAGCCCTAAGCACTAAGCTCTAAGCACAAAGCCCTTATCCTAAAGCTTTTAGCCCTAAGCCTTGTACACTGAGCTTTGAGCCCTAAGCCCTAACCCAAAAATTTTAAACACAAAGCCCCAAGGCCAAACCCCATGCCCAAACCACAAAGCTCTGAGGTCTAAGCCCTAAGCCATAAGTCATAAGCCCTAAACCCTCATTTGTATGCCCAAAGCCCAAAACTCTAAGCCCTAATCCCTAAACCATGACCCTTATGCTTAAGCCCTAAGCCCAAATCCAAAAGCAAAAAAGCCAAAAGACATAAGCCTAAAGCCTATAGCCCAAAGCCCAAAGCCCTAAGCCTTAAGAATAAAGCCGTAAACCAAATGCTTTACGCATGATGCCCTTATCCTAATGCACTAAGGCTAAAGCTATAAGCCATAAGCGCTAAGCCCAAAGCCCTAATCCCAAGCTCTAAGCTAAATATCTATCTTCAAATCCCAAAACACTATGCCCTAACTCCTATCCCCAAAGGCTTAGGCCGTCCGCTTTAAGAACTAAGTTATAAGCCCGACGCCCTACAACCAAAGCTCTAAGTCTTATCGCTAAGCCCAGAGTTTTAAGCCCTATGATATTAGCCTAAAAGCCAAATCACAAAGCCCTAGTGACACGCTCCAAGAGTGGTGGAGGTGTTCGGGAAAGGAGAGGGATAAAAGCCACGGCCAAAGGCCAACCCGAGAGGAAAAACCAAGAAACAGGGGAGGGTGTTGGCTCTGTCACAACTTCAATTGCATATGGCTTTAAGTCCGAAACTTAGGGGACATTAAGTTCAAGTATTAAACTCAATCTAGTCCCAAATTTCAGACCAAACGCACGTGGGGATTTTAAATTTGTACGGGGTCACTTTTCAGTGTACAGTCAAACCCCAAAATGGTGCCCACTATGGCTGGAAATGGGGTAGGTTGGTTAATGCACAACTCCCGATTGGGAAGAGCTGTGCACACGAAATTTGAGGGAAAACTTCACATAAGAAGAGAGGAAGATCTCAGTAAAAATATGGGCTGAATCGCACCAGTGCAACGAAAATGGACAAGGAACACAAGTTGAGGACCTTTGAGGGTTCTCGAGTGGACAGATTTGCAACAAACGGACATAAATGGCCAAATGGCCGTATATGGATAAAAGCTATGTGAATTTCGGAATTAACCTGAGTCTATGCAAGATGGAGGAATGCCGGAGCAATGCTGGAGGCTGCTAGCACAACTTCACCTCCTTTGGAGATCGCTCAAACTGGATATTACTCACTGATTTGGACAAACCGCCGAGAGAGAAAATGGAGCTTCAAGCTTCAAGTTTTTTTTAACAAACATTTTCTACATACAAATTACGTGAGGGAAGAGTTTCATACCCTCCCAACTTACAACAAAAGACAAAATTAGACACTAGCCTATTTTAGGAACTAATGAGTGGCTAAAATAGGAGTTTGGTGGACATAGGGCCCACCAACAACTTGCCTCCTACTCCAGCAACTCTTGGCCCTAAACCACGACCAACTTCCATTACAAATCACAAATTTACTTAGGAAAAAATAGGTTTTCCCTAAGTCCCAACGAGATGGAACTTGAGTTGGCAAAACCGAACCAACACCAAGTTACAACTACAACCCACAAATGATTGGTTACATTTTTAAACTACATAAAGCATATATATGTATATATATATATTTGATCACGTGATGATCAAGCAGCCCTCCCCTTGCTATAATATTCTCAAGCTAGAATGAAGAATGCGAAAGAGAGCAATCCACTAGGTCACGACTTGGTGCACCCTCGGGTAGGATGCTTCGGAAGGAGGAGCCTTTTGTAATTCGGTGGTTGTCACCCTCACTTCATGCTCTCATTGTAGGCAATGCTTGTGTAGCTCTTTGTCAATAGAAGTGGGAGCATCTAAGAGGCCTCTTGGAGATAATATTGTCCCTGCAAAATAAACAAACAAATTAAAAACCCGCCTTGCGTGGCTACGGGTCACCATGCCTTCCGGTGGGTGGGGGTTCTCAGGCACATCATCCCCTCTGGGAGAATGAGGATTTGTCCTCAAATCCAGGGGCTGCTCGTCCTCATCTTCTTTAATTTCTCCCAAGTAAGGGGAAAGGTCTTGGATATTAAAAGAGGCGGATACTCCATAGTCCCCCTGGAGCTTTAACTTGTATGCATTTTTGTTGATTTTCTCGGTGACTTCAAATGGTCGATCGGCTCTAGGAAGGAGCTTAAATTTTCTTTTGCTCGGAAACCTCTCTTTCCTTAGGTGCAACCACACAAGGTCTCCAACTTTGAACTCTACATCTTTACGGCCACAGTTAGCAAATTTGGCATAGGCTTCATTCTTCCTTGCTATGGCTCTTTGCACCTTTGTATGCATGGCTTGGATTTTTTAGCCTTTTGTACTCCATCGGGATTAGCTAGTTCATGGCTCGGCAAGGGAATTAAATCCAAGGGAGTTGAAGGATTGAACTCGTAGACAACCTCAAAAGGAGAGGCTTGAGTTGCACTATGCACACTTCGGTTGTATGCAAACTTCACATGTGGTAGTTGTATATCCCAATCCAAGAGTCTTTTCCCAACAATGCTTCTTAACAAGGCCCCCAAAGTTTGATGCACTACCTCCGTTTTTCCATCGGTTTGGGGGTGGAAAGATGTGCTAAACATCAATTTAGTTCCAAGCCTCCTCCACAAGGTCTTCCAAAAGGAGCTTAGGAACTTTGTATCCCGGTCCGAGACAATTGTGGTAGGAACTCCATGCAACCGAACAACTTCCTTGAAGAACAAGTCGGGTACTTGGTTGGCATCATCGGTCTTTTGACAAACAATGAAATGAGCCATCTTGGAGAAACGATCAACAACCACCATTATTACTTCTTTACCTCTAGGGGTCCGAGGAAGCCCCAAAACAAAGTCTACACTAACATCCACCCAAGGTTGAGAGGGAACCGGCAATGGCATGTATAACCCTTGGGGAAGCACTCGGCTTTTAGCCTTCTTGCAAATGATGCATCTTTCTATCCACTTGTGCACATCTTTGATCATATGTGGCCAAAAGAAATGCTCTTTAACTATCTCCATGGTCTTCTTCTCCCCAAAATGACCGGCTAGGCCATCACCGTGAGCTTCCTTTACCAAAGATTCCCGTAGGCTACATTGGGGAATACATAGCTGCCCCCCTTTGTAAAGATATCCATCCGCCAGGTGATAACCACAATTTTCTTTGTTCACACTCTTTTCATACCACTTCTTGAAGTCGGAATCTTCTTTGTAGGAAGTCTTTATCCATTCAAACCCCAAGATCCAGGAATTGAGTTCGGTGAGCAACACAATTCTTCTTGAGAGAGCATCAGCAACCACATTTACTTTTCCTTTTCTGTACTTGATGATATATGGAAACCTTTCAAGAAACTCCATCCACTTTGCATGTCTCTTGTTGAGTTTCCCTTGGCTTCTAATATGCTTCAAGGCTTGATGGTCGGTGTGTATAATAAACTCTTTAGGAAGGAGGTATTACTGCCACACTTCAATTGTTCTCACCAAAGCATACATCTTTTTGTCATAAGTAGAGTAATTAAAGGCTGCCCCTTTTAGCTTTTCACTAAAGTAAGCTACGGGCCTTCTTTCTTGTGCTAACACAGCCCCTATTCCTAAACTTGAAGCATCACAATCAATTTCAAATACATTATTGAAGTTCAAGAGCATAAGGAGGGGAGCATTGCATGGTTCTTCCTTGATCCGATTGAAACTTTGCTGACATTCTGGGGTCTATTCAAAGTCCTTCCCTTTTTGGTGCAATCCGTGAGAGGGGTGACAATGGTGCTAAATCCCCTTATAAACATTCTATAGAATGAAGCCAAACCATAAAAGCTCCTAATGTCCGAGACACATTTTTGGATTGGCCATTCCCAAATTGCTTTAATCTTGCTTTGGTCTACTTCCATTCCTTCCTTAGAAAGTATAAACCCGAGAAATTGCACCTTTTCTTGGACAAAAGAACACTTCTTCAAGTTACCAAACAATCGTGCAGTTCTAAGTTTTTCAAACAATGACCGAAGGTGTGCCAAATGCTCCAAATAATCTCCACTATAAACCAATATGTCATCAAAGTAAACTATCACAAATTTTCCCAAGTAATCTGACATGCTCGTGGTTAGGAGGTGTCGGGAGAAAAGGGAACAAATGGAAAGACAAAGCAATCTGCCGAGAGAACAAGAAGGACTGGCAGAAACAGGGGAGTGAACACACTAGAGCTCAAAATGCATATGGGCCCTTGGGCTAAGATTTGGAGGAATTAAACTTTAAGGAGTGGGCTAACTTTGGCCAAATTTTTAGAGTGAGATCACGTGGAGAACTTAAAATGGCACGGGGTGAATTTCTGGTGCACAAACAGACAAAACTGTTTTAGGCAGTACAGAAGGTATGGAAAGATCTCTGAACAACTTTTGATGTAGGTAATCTGGGAAGCCAAAAATTGACAAAAAATAACTTCAATGAAAGGGGAAGAGAATGGTTGGTTTTCAGAGGCAAACTCACGACTGATTACAAGTTATGAAAATTTGAAATCAGGTCGACAGAATGGGCCTGAATTGATTAATCCATTAGAAAGGTGGAGAAACGAACGTGCACAACTTCGAATTGAAGACATCTGGGAATGACATGTAAAAACAAATATTTCTAGATGTGAATGAGGAACTCACAGCCCAAATTTTAGGAAAACAGAAGTTTGCACGGAGTGGACTTTTGATGCACAAATCCACTCGGGTAAGGAAACAAAGACAACAATCAACACCAAACAGCAAAAGATCCGAAAACAAATGGGATGGAGTGAGGGCTATGGGACTTCCAAGCTTGCCTTAATCCTAATCAAGTGAGGAGGAAGGTTGGAACAAAGGCTTAGTGATCCTAGCTAAATCACCAACACCAAGACAACAAAGAAGATTGGATATTACTCACCAAAATCCTTTGAAGCCGTGAGAAAAGTGGGTTTGAGAGCTTCAAAGCTTCTGCAAATTTTCCAATACTTTTCTA
>QAOC01053415.1:52034-140892 GCA_003255005.1 Begonia fuchsioides | reverse complement strand
AATGGCTATGGGTCCATGTTACCGTGAGCCCAATGGGGATTGACGGTAGGTTGTTATATCTCCTAATGATATAAGTTATGTAAAGGAGAGTAAAGACGCCCTCGGCAATGGCTATGGGTCCATGTTACCGTGAGCCCAATGGGGATTGACGGTAGGTTGTTATATCTTCTAATGATACACGTTATGTAAACCCTAAGATCATGTTTTGTGGATGGTCGATATATGGGGGGCGGATCCACACCACGAAAATGAAATGAGCTACATGGTTTTAAATCATATCATTCATTACATCATGCATATTTTATTTGCACTACTTACTGAGCTTTAAGCTCATTAGTTAGACTTTGCAATGTAGGTGAGGACTTGAATGTTGAAGAAATATCACCTAAGGATTTGATATGAAGGAGGATGAGAGTGTCTTCCGTGGAGCCTTGTCGTTGTTAAGCGAGACCGGTGGAGTAAGCTCACTAAAGTACACGTGTTTTGAAAAGAACTTGTAAAGAGTTATTTTTAAATGTTAGCTTCCGCTTTATATGTACAAATGTATGTTTAAGTTTGATAAAAGAGTTTTTAACGAAAAGCTTTTAAAAGTAGAACAAAAAAAAACGGGATGTTACACTATTTCTTAGTTCTTATTTCCTAAGCTCTAACTTTAAATCTCTAATCCCTAAGCCCAAAGTCATAAGCCCTAAGTCTTATGCCCTAAGCCCTAAGACTAAAGCCTTAACCCCTAAGGCATAAGGCCTAAGCCCTAACCCCAAGCACGAAGCCCAAAGGCATAAGCCAAAATCCCTAAGCCCTAAGCCAAAAGTCATAAGACCTATGTCAAAAGCCCAAACCCCAAATTTTTAACCCCTAGATAGAAGCATAAAGCTTTATGCTCAGAGCCCTAAAGTCAAAGCCCTACACCTAAAACCATCAGCTTAAAGCCTAAAGTACTAAGGCCTAAAGCCTGAGCCCTAAGCCTATAGCCCTAAATCGTAAGTCTTAAACCCTAATATCTAAGCCAAAAGCAAAAAGCCATAAGCCCACAGCGTAAGCCGAAAGCCCTAAGCCATAAGATTTAAACCCTAAGTCAAAAGCCCAAAGACCTAAGCGCAAAACCCTAAATCATAGACCTCAATTGTAACACCTAAGTCTAAAGGCATATTCTCTAAATCTTAAGTCCTAATGCCTAAGCCCTATGCTCATAGCCCAATGCCCTTAGTCCTAAGGCCTAAATCGTATCCCCTAAGGCTTAATCTCTAAGTTCTAAGCTCAAACCACAACCCTAAGCCCTTACTCCAAAGCCCTAACCGCTAAATGCAATATCTTAAGATTAAAGGCCTAAGCTAAAAGCACTAAGCCCTTACCAAAAACCCCTATGCCTTAAACACTGAGCCCTAAACTCAAAGCTCTAAGCTTAAATCCTAAGACAAAACACTAAGTCTTATTGCAAAACCCTATGCCTTAGTACAAAAGCCCTAAGCTCTATGCCAGAAGCCTTAAGCCCTAAGGTTTGAAGCCCTAAGCCCAAAGTTCAAAGATCTAAGACAAAAGACTAGGCCTTAAGCCCAAAGCTCTAAGCTTTAAGCCCAAAGCCATGAACCCAAAGCTTAAAACCCTGCGCACTAAGTCCTAAATCCTAAGACCTAGGCCCTATGCATTGCTCTAAGCCATAAGCCGTAAGCTCAAAGCATAAACTCCAAAGCCCTAGCCCAAAGCCAAAAGCATAAACATCAAAGCCCAAAGTCCAAAGCCCAAACCACTAGCCGTAAGCCTAAAGCCAAAAGCCCTATGCCCCAAACGCAAAGTCCAAAGCCCAAAGCCTGAAGCGTTAAGCCCCACACCCTAATCCATAAGAACTAAGCCCAAATCCTAAAGCCTGAGCCTTAAGGCCAAAGTCCTAAGCCCTAGGCCCTTAGCCCTAGACTTGAAGCCCTATGCACGAAGCTATAAAATCTTATCCCTAGGTCCAAAGCCCAAACATCTAAGCTTGATGCCTAACAGGCTTTAACTATGGAATAGGGAATGAAGAAATAGGCCGGAAATGAGAGTTATTGAGGAAGGGAGTTCTCGGGTTTCATACAAAGTTTGTAATCGAGATTTGGAGGGATTGTTTGAAAACGAGAAAAGAGCTTAACCTCCAAAAATGAGGGTAAAAGCTCTTGGGAATCGGGAGATATGCAGAGGGGAATATCAGGTGCCAAAAAGGGGGTTATCGGAAAAAACGATAGGGTTGGTTGCGAAATTGGAGATAACTAGAGATGGAGAAGAGCTTATGTGGATTACACACTTACCCTATGACCACAAGAGAGGGGCTGAAGACGTGTAGCATGGCCTAGCTTACCGTAGCTCAGAAGGAAAGCCAAAACCTTGAAGGAATGCTCTCGGGTCGCCGGATATTACTCACCGGAGAGCCGAGTCTTGTAGGTCGGAAACCGGCCAAAAAAGGAGATGCAAATCACTCTTTTAGGGTTTGGTTCCCCCTTCCACCGGCTGCCATCCAAACATTTCCAAAAGTAAAAACTCATCCAAAAGATAAAACTCACTAAAAACCCATGGAAACCCACACCAAACCCATGTAAAACCCACAAAACCCTAAATAATTATTTCTGCAAATTTAAAAAAAAAATAAAGCTAGGAAAAGTGAAGGCCGATCAGGTTTGTGTCATGCTCCATGGGGCCCGACCTATACTCGACCTAGACCCGGCTTGTACCCGCTTTTCCCCCCTCCCTTGCTTCGGTTTCCACTTCCTTGCAAGGCATTCCAAGCTCGAAGATGCCTCGATCTTGACCTCCTTTTCAAACACTTCCCATGTGAGGAGATGTTTGGGTTGCTCCAAGTCTTTCAGGGCTGGTTCCTCCATAGTTATTCCGCGCTCATCACTTCCTACAAAAAGAGCAAATTGATTAGAAAACTCCTTAGCTCGGGCTCGGGTGATTGCTCCTTGAGGCATGGATCCATGCAAGGCATCCTGTGGCATGTCAATGCCTTAAGGCCTAAGCTTTAATCCCTAAGCCATAAACCTTAGGCTTCAACCCTAAGATCTAAGCCCTACGCCCTAAGCCGAAAGTCCTAACCCTTAAGCTATAAACTGTGAGCCTAAAACCCTAAACCAAAGTCAAAAGCCTTTAGCCGTGAGACCGATGTCGGAATTCTTAACCCCAAAGCCCTAAATCGAGGTCAAAAGCCTTGAGCCCTAAGACCGGTGCCTAGATTCTTAACCCCAAAGCCCAAACCCTTTAGACCTAAATTGTGGACCAAAGCCCTAAACAAAAGTCAAAAGGGCTCAGCCCTAAGAACAATGCCCAAAATTTTTAGCCAGAGCCCTAAGGCCTAAAGCCTAAGCCCTAACCCCAAGCCATAAGCCAAAAGCCGTAAGACCAATAACTTATGCCCTAAGCCTTAGCCATTAACCCTATATCAAAAGCCCTCAGCGCATAGCCTTAAGCCCATGGCCCTAATCCCAAAGCTTGAAGTCCACAGCTCTAAGGTAACTATTCTAAACCCTAAGCCCTTAATCCTAATCTCTAAGCCAAAAGCCTTTTGTCCTATGCCTTAAGGCGTAAGTCGAAAGCCCAAAGCTAAAAGTAAAAACTCAAAACCTAAAGCATTAAGCCTAAGGCCTAAAGCCCTAAGTCCTAAGTGTAAAGCCGAAAGCCCTAAACGTAAGCCTTAAGCATGATCGCCAAAGCCCTAAGCCCTAAACTCTAGGCTTTGAGCTAAAATCCCTAAGCCCAAAGCACTAAACCATAATTGACATGATATGGAGGGCCCAAAAATTCTCTTGCCATGAATGTTTATCTAATGTGTTTTCTAATTTTGTAGATCCCTATATCATTGAAGAATTCAACTTTTATCAGCTCCAATTCTTTCCTTTGAAGTCAAAGAATGGAGGTCTGATGGAAGACGGAGTCGAAGCCCCCATGCTAGTGGACCAAGCAAAAAAGCATGAGGACCACAATTTGATCCGGCACAACTGGACCTCCGAAGCTTGCTCTGCCAATTGGACACCTGACCCACACTCTAATGAAGACAACGTCTTCATAAGAAATGTAGCCAATCCTTTAAGGTTTATAGAGAGTGGTCGAACGTTCAAATCGAACACCGTTTTCTCCATCAAACGATGCAATCAAAGAGAGCCAAAACATGGCCATCCACGATCGAAGAATAACAGCACTCCTAAAGCCTTTGGGAGAATTGAAGAATAAAAGTTGTTTCCTTTATGTTTTTTGCATTCGATTTTCATTTTCCCGAACTAGGGTTTTTCTTTTACATCGGTTGCATGGAATTACATGGGATTTCTAGAGTTAGCTAATTATCATTTGCAAGGATATTTAGGACATTTCCTTGGAGCCTAATGAGCTGGAGGAGTAGCGTAGGAAGAGCATCCCATGAAGGCTCCTCATTGGTCCATCTTTCAAGCTATGGATTGATGTTCTTGGAGATGATCTAGGCCGTCTGATGAGCACTAAGCCCAAAGCCCAAAGTCCAACACTCTTAGCCTTACATAATATGCCCTAAGTCATAAGCCCTAAGACCTAAGCCTAAAGAGCTAAGCTGTAGTTCTAAGCCCAAAGCACTAAGCTTTAAACATGAAACTCTAAGCACTAAGCTCAGTGGCCGAAATCCTACACCCTAAGCCATAAGCCCTAAGCCCTAAGCCCTAAGCCCTAAGCCCTAAGTCGTAAGCCTAAGACCTAAAGCCTAAAGCCCTAAGCTCAAAGCCCAAAGCCTAAATTACTAAGCCCTAGGCCTAAAGCTCTAAGTACTAATCCCAAAGGCCAAAGTCCTACACCTGAAGCCCTAAGTTCTTAACCCTAGGCCCTAAGCTCTTATTTTTTAAGTTGTGAGACATAAGCCGAAATCACTAAGCCTTAGTCCAAAGCTCTAGGCCCTAAGCCTTAAGCCTTGAGCTCTATGTCCTAAGCCTTAAGCTCTAAGCCTTGACCTCAAAGGGCATAAGACTAAGCTCTACGACATAAGAACTTTTTGCGCCTTAGCCCTAACTCCAAAGCATAAAGCAAAATGACAAAAAGCCTTGAGCTCAAAGGGCCTAAACACAAAGCACTAAGCCCTATGCCTGAAGCCCTAAGCCTGAATCCCTAGTTTCAAAGCCTAAAGCCCAAAACCCTAACTTCTAAACCCTAAGACCTAAGCCCTACGCTATATGCCCTATGACCTAATCATTTAGCACAAAACCAAAAGCCCAAATCCTAAGCCCAAAGTCCCAGGACCTCAGCCTAAAGTCCTAACTCCTAATCACTATGCCCTAAGCACAAAGCACTAAGCCCTCAGTTAAAATCCCAAAGACCTTAGACCAAAGTCCAAAGCCCTATGCCCTAAGCTTTAAGCCCTAAACCCTAAGCCCTAATCTCTAAGCGCTAACTGCTAAGCCCTAGCCTAAAGCCTTAATCACTAAACCCAAAGCTCAAAGCCCAAAGCCCAAAGCATAAAGCCCTAAGCACAAACTCCAAAGTTTATAGTCCTAATCAAATGCGACCAAGCATTTAAATTAAACCTTCTTGTCAGGCTAAGGTGATAACCGAATAATTTTGGCAGCACACATAACATTTTTGTACGTCTTACCAAAGTTTATCACATTATACGAACTTGCTCAAACTCCATTTAACAACCTTATTTAAGCCCTCTGAAAAGCAAATATGCAAAACGACCATTTTGAGAAGTGCAAGAAACATTTTCATACATAGTATAAAATTTTGCGTGTCGTCTGTACCTACTCAATTGCAACCAAGCCATCCAATTCAAGCCTCTCGGTTTGCGAAGGTGACAAAGAAAACTTCTTGCATCGCATTGAACTTGCTAAAATGCCACCAAAGCCCTCTAGGAGGCTAAGGTGCCAAAAGAATGATTTGGGCAATGCACATAACGTTTTCATACTTCACATAAATTTTTTCTAACGTCCTACTCAAATTTCCCACTTTATCTGAATCTGCTCAAATACAGCTAACCAATTGAATTCAATGCCCTCAAAAGGTTATGGTGTCAAACAAACGTTTCTTGCAAAGTATAAAATGTTTTCCTACATGATACAAAAATTTTGTGTGTTGGCCGAACTTGCTCTTATTCCACAATGCCACTCAAAGCCCGCTCTCCACTAGGCAAAGGTGTCGAACAAACATTTCATACGTCATATGAAAGTTTAACACGTCAACCAAATATTGTGGTCTCTCGAAAATAGAAGAAATTTGATCATTAAAATTTCTCGATTAAATTAGAGAGACCATGTGGCGTTGACATGTGGACATACGGACAAACCATTTTTCTTTTCTTATCAAGACTCTAGATGAGACTAGTAGGTTGTATAATCTCACATAATTTGGGAGAATATATTTATCATGTATATAAGTATAATACATTTTAAACTTTGCAACCTAAGAATAAATTTATAAGGATTCTAGGTCAAATTTGACAACAGTGTACTAGAATCATAAAAAGCGATCAATTCAAATGAAAAATCAAATCTCAAGTAACTAGTTAACAACAAATCCAAGCCAAAAATATCGTACTGGAATTGTTCGATTATATGCACCAATGATCAAACACAGGAGAGGAATGTCTGTGAGGTTTAATATTAACAAAGAAGTGGAAAAGGGCTGCTTCCCTCGACATTATGGGAAAGCTAGACGAATCAAATGGTTTATCAGAGGGAATTTAAATTCTCCATCATGTCAAGGTAGAATATGACAAAAAATAGACTAGATGGTGACTTGACGTTGAAGAGGTATAGTTGTGCAAGCCGGTGGTTAATAGTTGAGACAGGAAAATAGTGTTTTACAAAGAGGTATATTAACCTTGAAGTTATTTACTTTTATTACCAAGTTTCTTATTCTATCGATGGTGCAGAATTAAGTTGATTGCAAAGTTCAGTCAGAAAATAGAGCTAGTCCCACTAATGAAACACAATATTTGTAAACATCGCAAAAACATTTTGGTATATGAAATATTATGTAAATTTTTTACAATTGTTAAATTTTTTACTAATAATTTTTCAAGTTTCGCTGTGTGTAACATTGATGTTTTCGGTCAAAGTTATGAATTCAGCTTCATTGTTGATTTTTTACTCATAAATTTTTGACGTTGTAGATTAAGTCAATTTTCAGATTATGAGGGCACAAAATAAGCTCCAATGATTGTTGAGAATTAGAGGAGATGAAGTCTCTAATTTACTTGTTATCAAATCCAATGAGTTTGTAATATTATATTGTATTATTATATTATTATATTATTGTTATTATATTTTATATAAAAATTAAAACGAAATAAGGAACCTTACTTGTAGGCCGATGCATATGCATATATGGAAGCACTCAGCCAAAGAGCACGTGAATGGGCCGAATAGATGCCCGCTGAACAGACCTAATGCATGCTAGATGTTCAACGCAAGGTAGTTGTGCACATACTTGGGTTGTGAATACCTTTGGAGCGAGCTTTCGGCCAGTTTCATCAACACTTACTGTTTTTCTTTAATTTTCTTCGTGTTATAAAGCTTCTGGCACTATAAAATGTCTCAGCCCCACTTTGACGTAGCACGTTTTCTCTTTCGGATCCTTGAAGACATGGAATTCTGATAAAACATGATTGTGTAAACATAGAACTTTGATTACACGAATACATTGTTATGGGAGATCAGCGCCACTCAGACGGGTGGCATTGCAAAAGGCTTGACCACAGGCAGAAGCGCTACTCTTTCTCAACAAATCTTCTTTGACGTGCAGCGATGACATGTTTGTTGAAGAAGGACAGTTCAAAGTATTAGTCAAGGTGAACTCTTGGAGAATAATTCCAAGATAAACTCATGAATAATAATCAAAGATGAAATTCTTGAAGAATAAATTAAAGGTGACACTTATGGAAGAATAAAAGTTGAAATAATTCTAAGAATAAATTCATGAAATTTTTTGTTCTTTTTATTAAATGGTTTAATTGTTTTTATGAGTAATCTTTGTAAAGCCTATAACAAAAGCTATGTTTGTTGTTGAGAAAAATAATCCAAGCAAAACCATTTCTTCCTTCTTCATCTACTGGTCAAGAAGAGTTTCCACCTACAACAAAGTCGTATCTAAGCAATTTAGGTTTCTACAAAGAAGAAAACTCATGGTGATCAATGGCAATTCGGCAATAAGTATTTCAAAACCTTCTATTCCAATATTTAATGGTGAAAACTATGAATATTAGAGCATACAATGAAGATGTTGTTTAAGTCTTAAGATTTATTGGACTTTGTGGAGTAGCAGGCAATGCATGAATCAATATTCTCCAAAATTGCAATGGTACAAACTTTAATCCCTACAAAGAGAGTTTGAAACTTTACAGATGAAAATGATTAATTTGTACAAGAATTTTTCCAGATTAGCTACGATCATAAATCAAATGCTTCGGAAGAAGTCACAAATCAGACGATAGTTGTGAAGGTACTACAGAGTCTATCACATGAATATGATAATGTAGTAGCAACTATCGAAGAATCAAAAAATTTGACAATATATTCTTTTGATGAATTAATGAGTTCTTTTTTGCAAACGCATGACAAAAGGTTAAATCATACTGAAGAAAAACATTAAGAAATGACATTTCATGTTAAGGAGGAGATATTGTAGCATAGGAGGAAATTAACAAATTACAGAGGACGTGGAAGAGGCCACATGAAGAGAAAAAAAGCAAACCAAATCATGAAATAACAAAAGAAAGCAAAGTAAGATTCAATGCTTTTATTGTAACAATTTGGTCATATAAAAGCAGATTGCTAGCAAAAACAAATGGACGAACTAATATGTTTTATTGAACAAGAAGAGAATATGTGAAAATTTTCATCGCATTTCAACAAAAAGAAGAAAGTGAAACTTTGTGGTATCTTGGCAGTGATCAGAGATAAAGAAACAGAACAACATTCATAATAATATATGAGATAAAAAAATCAGTTGAAAGTTAGAAACCAACAAGATGTATTTTGAGGTAAAACAAAAGACACAACAATATTGTTAGATATTACTAAAGGAGAAATTCGATAATTCATAATCACTTTGAGTAAGAAGCTTTGAATTAAGGAGTGTTGAAGAATGATAAGTCAAAGCACCACTCAAGGTGAAACTCTTGAAGATAAATTCGAAGATGAAACACGTGAAGAATAATAAAATATGAAACTCTTGAAGAATAAATCAAAGGTGAAACTTAAAAAAGTTTAATAGTTAAATATTCTCTAGCGGTAGGAAGATTTGACAATTCTGCACTTTTCCTTATAAATAGTTAAATGTATTATTGTATGGTCCACAGTCCCGTATTAAATGTGTATTCCATATTTAAAAAAAACAAGTTGGCATGTGATCTAAAACTACTAGTATAGCCTCGTGGTCCGCACATCGTTCCTTCAAGATCTACCGAGTTAAAATCCTAATAAATTAAAGTTATAAATTAATTATAAGATATTTATGGCCTATATTAGACGTATTTAAAATCTCACTACATTATCATCTGATCTTTTGTCATTTTCCAATTATTTTAATATTCATTTAAAAACCAACACAATTGATAAAGATATATTTAGTGCCGGCTCGCTCAGATTGTTCGGTACTATATCGGTCCAAGCTACGCTCGGATCACTACAGTACTGAGCCGAGCCTGGCTCGAACTTTGATTTTGGGCTCAGAAGCTCGCTCGCGAACCACGATCCCCCCAGACAAAATTAGCCGTTATTCATTTCAGTTTTTCTTATGTTATCAATTCCAAAAGTAAAAGGCAAAGAAATAATTTGATTAATGAAAATTTAATGTCAAAGAATATGTTGATAAACAATGTAAAATTGCATATGTCAAATGAAAATACATTCCTACTTCAAAATTTCAATTAAAAATAAAAAGTTTTAAATGTATTGAACAAACACTTTTAAAGTATTATCAGATGAAATTTTTTAAGGTATAGTTGAAAAATACTTATATTTATGGATAATGGAAAATTTTGATACTACTTTCTTATTTTTTTAGAGGATAATGTGTTATTCATAATTTATATAATAAATAATTATTTATATTTTATATTAATTATATTTTATTATTTATACTTAGTCGGTTACAGATAAGGTAACTACTTAAGTAGTATTGTGTAAATATTGATATTTAGCTATAAAAAAACATAATTTACTGTCTGAAATTTTGGCTACGAACTGCTTGATCCACGTATACCTAAGATCAGTGACTCCAATGATTATATTATTTAATATTTAAGTTTCTATTATTGAGTAAAGGAAAGGATATCATATTTGAATTGCCAATTTGTACTACGAGTCCAGCCTTGTCATTACACACCTTGTGATTTTGAATCCGTTTTGAACATTCACTTTTCTAAATAATTAATTGTTTCAATGATAATTATTAATTTATCTCCCAGATTATGTGAGTATTTATAGATAGTACATCAACTTTTAAAAATCATCAATAGTTAATTTAAACATTATTATAATTTTAACATATATTTCACTGTCAAATTTTTCATTAATTTAATAATATTAATTAATTTAATTAACATATTTAATACATTTTTCTTTAACCATCGTCTGAATCATCTGTGCATCCGATTACGCGGTTGATGTGATCTAATATAATCTGCACCTATCGGCCAAGGATAAACGTTCTATCATGGCCACTCTCCACATCCACCACAATGTTAGCGTAAAATATTTGCACCAACCACTCTACAAATGGGCAATGTAGCTTAAAAAAATCGAGCAATCTAATATCATGCCTAATCCATAGGCCTCGAAAGATGAACATCACAGTCCGCAGTGCAAACACGTCGTGAAACGACCTCTAGTGTTCAATGGTTGGGATGGTCCCTCGCCTTCATCACGTGGTTGCCAAACAATTATAGCATGTTTTTTACGACCATAATGCATTTTCGTAGAAATATAAAAATTTGGCAGAATTTTGTGACAAATCAATTGGGGTTCGCTCTAGTAAGAATGAAGAACAAATAAACGAATATATAGGTTTTAGGGAGGGGTTTCAAACATCTCAAGGGGGGGTCAGTGCTTTCGTATTAGACGTTCGAAGGGAGGTCAGTATTGGATGAACTCACCCTCCATTGAAAGTCCGAGGAGGACGAATTTTTTTTTAGACACTCAGGCTCAATTTAAGCTATTTATCCAAAACATAGGCCCAATTTGAGTTTTTATCTTTGATATTCTAAATATGACAAAACTGAAAAAAAGGATTACTAATATTTTTGAAAGTCAACATTTGATCCTTCCCTCACAAAATAGGTTAAGAGTAGAGGTGTGCATAGGAAAACAAGTACATTGATCAAGATTAGAATCACACATTTGGTCTCACTCAAATGAGTTTTGCACCTCTATTTTTTTCGTAGTGATCTTTTATTGTAAAGAACAAATTTAGTATGTTTAGTTTTTGGTTTAGTGTTAAAACCTTTTTTGCAGTAAAGTTTAATTTTTTTAATTGAAAATTTTATGTGAGTTTGATGTAACTACATAACCTATGAAGTTATGGTTGGATGATATTATTTTAATTACAAATTATATATACTTTTTTCAAATTTTAAATTCCTTATACCACAATTTTCTCACAAACATATTTGATGGAAAGACCATAATCTTAGTTGGATTGGTACTAAAAAATTTGACTCTAGTTTAGTTACGATCAGCTAAAGTTTTATCATTATGTGTAACATTTAAAACTGAATTTTTATGGTCAAGTCATTTTTGTTTAGAAAATCGGATCAACTGGACAATGGACATACTGAGCGAGGATATCTCATGAATAATTAATTATTTAAACTGTTTAAGAAAAATTATTTATTTAATAATTAATCCTTGTCATAAATATTATCTATCATCACAAGAAAGATGGGTGGATTCAGTATTTCACTTCCAGGAAGATTTAGTGAGAGAGACAATCGTGATGATGTCTCCCAATGATGCTCGTTTAACAGTTACTTTCAACGTTTAGCAACGCCGGAAGAATTCCACCAGGGACAGCCGACACATCAACACCACCATGTTTCTTCCGGCACACTGCTTGTTTTTTATCGACGGCTCCTCCTTCTTCGGACCGTTCGACCAGAGTGTCACAGTCCTACTTTCTCAAGGTCATGCAGCACCCAATATCACAGTCACGATGGGTCAGCTTATGAGTCTATCAACGACACCGAGTGTCCATGTCATTAGAGCAGGTTTTTTTTCTAACAAGCGAACGAGCATACAAGATTATACGACACGAGCATCATGTGTAAAAACCTGGAATTTTAAATTTCAAATTTCAACGAAAATGTTTGAAATAGTTTGACTAATTTATTTGTCGTATACGGAACGTAAATTTGTCGTACATGCCACGTGTGACGACTTGGTCAAACTAATGAAATTAGGATATCTTGAGACAAAATCTAGCTACGAGTTTTGACTGTAACGTAGAAGCTGATTTTACGAAATCAGTGGATACATAATCGTATTAAGATTTTTAAGTGGAACGACGAGAATCGAACGAAAATCAGAAACGTTATACGAAATAAATATTATGTTTTAATAATATAATAATATAATATTCTATAATTATATTATTATTATTAAAAGAAAGAAGACGTAAATCGTCTTCTTTCTTCTTCAGTAAACCCCCCGAGACCGAGAGGAAACGAGAGAGGGAGGAAGAGATTCGTCTGGCAAACGGCGATTGTTCGACGAGATCAAGGTGTCAAAATGTCCGCAACGACGAGAGGAGAAATTCTTTAAAGCGGTTTCGAAGGACTTCCTAATTCGACCTAAATCGAGATTTAATATTCTCGATTTCTACCTAATTTTTCAAGGAATTAAAAAGGTAGGGGTTTTTATATTACGACTAATTTTACACGTTTAATTGCATTTATATTATTATTATAATTGCAATTTATTGTTATTGAACATATGCATTTCATATTCATCATTGAACATTGTGAATAAATGGATAATAGGGACGACTAAGTCTGCCCTTGGGTTTCGAATCCCTAAACCGGATCCGGGTCTGTATGGTTGCCACCACCTTAGTGTGGAGTCTCCGCTTTTTGGAGTTACACATCATTTGCATACTTTATGGTTGCCACCACCTTAGTGTGGAGTCTCCTCTTACTGGAGTTACACATTATTTGCACTGCATCTCATTGTGCATTACATATTTACGGATTGTTCAAATCTTGTTTAAATATGTTTTAACATGTTTTTATTTATTTATAATTTAATAATAAAAAATAAGACCCCTACTGAGAGTAGTCACTCACCCCATTGGCTACAAAAATTTATTTTCAGGTTCATTCCCGGGCAAGGGCCAGTGAGACTTATCTTGGGGTTTGAATCCTCCAATTTGTAATTGTAAGACTTTGAATGATGTATATCTTTTAAATTGTTCAACTTCTCATGTATATTATGGGTTGAAACATGTTATGTATGCTATCCGACTGTTTGGATTGAATGTTTGGGCTTGCTAAATTTTAAGACTTCCGCTGTTTGGTTTAAATTAAATACCCGAGCCTAGGGCTCAGTGGTGGGTTCCCTCGGGAATCGGTCCATTGGGCCCGGCGTCTGTCTAGGCCCTGTTCCGGGTCGTGACATCATGAGTATAGTGTGAATAAATAGAGTGTGTTGCAAAGAGCTTGTTCATTGATTACTAGAAAAATTACAACGTTTGGTAGAAGGGTCTTTGTGCGATCATGTCTCTCCTCCTAAAGTGCAACACGAGTCATATTAGTTATAATAACAGTAAACGTGTTATGTGGCCGAGAAGTCACTTCTTACAAAAACATACAAAATAAGCCAGTAAACATGAAATGAAACTAAAGATGTGGACGGCCATGGGCAGCAGGCCCTGGACAAGTCCCGACTTTGACACTGGACCTTGACATTCTCTCCCATTTGAGCTGTTGACGCCATCGTCAACTTTGTCTCTGCTTGTGCTGGAACTCCCTGACTTTATGTACGAAATCTTCTAAAGCTTCAACTCTCTACCATGAGACTTTTTCTTCTCATAGCTCTTTCCACTTGATCAGGTACTCCTTGTAGTTGCGATGACCAACCTTGACACTTTTATCTGCGAGAATTTCTTCAACTTGCTTCTTCTTCTGCTTGTTGAGGATGATATCTAGCCTCGAAACTTTGTTTCTTTCCATGTCCTCCTCATATTGGTGACACGACTTTAGGTTGCTGACATGAATGACATAGTAGATCTTGAGCCATGAAGGTAGATGAACTTTATAGGATGATTTTCCGACCTTCGCGATTACTTCAACTGAGCCTTCGTACTTTCTTATGAGTCTTTTGTCTTTCTTTCCTCTAAAGCGAAGCTGATCAGACAACAACTTCACTAAAACAAGGTCTCCAGCCATAAACTCTCTTGGTCTCTAATTCTTGTCAACTCATTTCTTCATGTGTTCAGCAGCTCGTTCCAGATTAGCCCGACCTAGCTATGTATTTGCTTCCACTCCTTAGAGAAGTTGAATGCTTTAGGGATCTTCCCTTCGTAAGGTTGATTCAGAAGGTGGGGCATCACATGTTGTCTCCCGATAACAATCTCAAAGGAACTCATTCCTGTGGAAGAACTTTTCTGACAGTTTAAATCAAACTGAGCCATATCTAAAAGACTAGGCAAATTCTTTTGATTTGTGTTGACACAAAGCACGTGCTACAATAGCTTCTCCCTTTCTCCCAGAAACCTATCAGCCACGAACTCTTGCGGTCTCTCGAATATCCTTGAATCTTTCGTGGTGAACGGTTGGTCACCGAATAAGAGCTCCCCTTTCTTGATCCGAACGTGCCATCGTGGCTCTCGATAACCAGATATTTCTTTGCCCTAGCGTATTGGAACGCCACTGTCGGTTCCATCCGCAACTCTTCGTACACGGTGGGCTTAATCAATGGCATCTCTTCCATGGCAGCAAACATTACCTTTTCATTTTTGGATACTCTGCGTCTCATTAATATCTGTGTAAAATTAACTCAATGTACTATTGATTAAACTGTCATCGCATATGGTTAGTAGCTATGTTTTTGATAAATTAATGTCTCGATCTCCACAAAAATTATATTTTATAGTTTATACTAATTTGTAAAAGTGATTGTCGCTTCTTTAACCTAATTTTTTAATTACTGATGTCCTTTTTAGATTCAACACATGATTCTATTGCATGTCCCAACAATTTTTTGGCGCATCAATTATATCCATTCAATGACAATGGGTCCACAGGAGACAAGGTGACATGCCACGGGATACGTTGCCTCAAGGAGCCATCACCCAAAGTCGAGCCAAAAGATTTCCTAATTTATTTGTTCATTTTGCAGGGATCCTATCTAATGGAATATCATTCATGGAGCCTTCTTTTAATTATCAAGAGCCTCTTAAACATCTTATTTCATCGATGGATCAAGGAGAAGAAGTGAAATGGACCCGAGAAGATAGTGCACCCAGTTTTCTAGCCTGAGAAGATAGTGCACCCGGTTTCTAGCATTGCATGACCCATGCAATATAATTTCATTTACAAACTTTATCTTTAGTATTAGCTCATTTCATGCCTAATTTCGTGCACATGGAATGATAAGGGTATGACATGGGTTTTTATGGGTTTACTATGGGTTTCTTATGGGTTTTGTGGGTTTCTTATGAGTTTTATGAGTTTCTTATGAGTTTTATGGGTTTCTACTTTTTTTATTAGCAGCCAACTCTCTCCATTCACATTGAGGGAGTTTATTCTCATCCATGTGATGTTAGTTAGCCGTTAACAAATTGCTAGAATTTAGTTTTTTATTTTTTTTATTTTCAAGTTGAATGTAGTCACTATATTTGGGTTAATTCATTCAACTGAATGTGGCTATAATTTCATCCTACTTAGAGTCTATAAATACCTCACTTGAAGATGATTGTAAGTAGCTTTGTGATATTGAAAATTAGAGTGCATTGACATTTCTCTGGAATTCATTTCCTAAGCTCCCTTCAGATCGACCTTCGGTGAGTCATATCTGGCCGTCCGAGAAGAACCTAATTCAGCTTACTTCCGAGCTAGTGAGTTGAGTTTTTCTTGCTGCTTTCCATCATCCTTGCAAGGAAAAAAGGTTAGTAGCAAGTTCCATTTAGCTCTTGCCTATGTTTCGTGATTATTATCCTCCATCAAACTCTCCAAAAATCAACCATAAATTCCTCATCCCCAAACATATTCCAACCTCCATAAAATCAGCAAACCTTCACCAAAACCATCCTTCCATTTTCAATTTCATGTCATGGTATTAGTCAGTTTTATGTGTAATATTAGTTTTGTGGCTCGAGCATGGGTACCTCACTGTTCAACCCAAAAAAGTTAGATAAAATTTAAAATATATGTGATGATGATGAAAGTTTTAGAGGAGAAGAGTTTTATATTTGCTATGTTTTGAGAGTCTATGGCTTTTTCATAAGATATGAACTTATTGGATAGATGATATTAGGTTTTACATCTACTGGTTTTTAGGGTTCCGGAGTCATCTCTAATTTTCTAAGTTTAGACGAGAACCTTGTTAAATTCTTGTATCGCATTTAGTATTCATGTTTGTGAAAGATATTCTTAAGCGTTAGAGAATATACATAATTTTTTATATAGCTTCCAATTATATAAGGACAAGTGTCCATTTAGACATCTATAAATATATGTAAATGCAATGTATTATTTGTGAATGGAAATGCATTTCATATTCTATCTTTCTCTCCGATTTATTCACCCTGGCATCAGAACAATTTTTTAATTGTCTACAAGTTTCTTGACACATGTGAAGCAAGCACAAGTGTGTTGGTAGATAGTGGAAATAAAGTTTTATCATAACATTTACGACCATTAATGTTACAACTTCTCAAATTAAAAAAAAAAGGACCTCGCACCGTCCACTGCGGGATATGGTTCGTAATTAACTAGTTGACAAGCTGCAACCCACATAAGTGGCAAAATAAAAACTAGAGGGGAGTCATATCGATTCAGTTTAGTACACCGAAGGGCTGAACCTGTCCTCTTTTGGTTTGAGAAATCTAAAGCTGAAATCAAACTTGTAATAGCTTCTGTTTTTGGTTTGGTGCAACTTCAGCTTTTGTTTAATAGATTCGGTTTCTTCAGTTTTTGAATTCTAATTCCTCGTGAATGGGGCTTCAGTTTTTGTAGTTTATGCTGATTTGAACTTTCGATTTTTCTGGTCTGACTTGTTTTTCGAAAATTCCTTAGGTGATAATAAATCATATTTAATAATAAGTAAAATTTTATTTTGTTTTTTGATTAAATCAAACTTATTTCCATCCCTGTTGAAAATTATTCGACATTTTTGTGGTTGCTTTTCTTTTTTTTTTTGAAGATACTCGGCATTAAAAGTAATAACTTTTGGCTACAGTGATTTTCGTACGATTGGAAAATTTCGGGTGAGAGTGATGAATGTTATTGTAACCCACAAGATGACTCTGCGTCCATGTCAATTGGTCAAAACACGTCCCCATTTAGAGTCCGCTCACATATAAGTGTGCTTCTGTGTACTAAAAAATTTGTACTTACAATTATTGTTGTAATTGTTGTTATTTTTTAGTACAAGTAATGCTGATATTTTGTTGGGTATATGAACCTAATGAAATCCATCCATATTAAATTAATGAAAGAAATTGTTAGAATTAAAATTTATTGAAACGAGAAAGATATGAAATTATTATTCACAGTTAATTTGGATAAAATAGCAATAACTTCGTTGAATATCGTGAATTAGTAAACTCTAGTAAATAGAAACTTGCTGGCTCGTGATTATTTATTTTAACAAAACCACCCATGGAAACAACGGTTTACCACTACTTCTGGAGGTGTATTTTCAAAATACCACACCATCTGCAAACAACCAAAGTGGTCATCGCAACTTCAAACCCTGCCAATCCAATTCCAGGACGAGATAGAGAGAGTTGTGGCCTTGATGTACAACCAGAGTGCATCACCGGCCTAGCCCCGATGAGCACACCAAATTTCACTAATTTGTTTGCTCATTTTAAAGGAAGCTTAACCTCGAAGACAATGTCCGAGGCAAATCGGGAACTGCCAAGAACTTTGCTCGATTGGCGTCCGAGCATTTCTAGCCACGACGCTCTAGACCATGGTGCACCCGGGGCTCCTGGCCCTGACACACCCCGGGCTCCTGGTAACAACACACCCGGAGCCCAACCCCACGATCATGACCCGACGACCAACAGAGAATCAGTCGTCGGCCCTGCCAAAATCCTCTAGGATTTCGGCCCAATGGAATAAGTGACCGACGCTCGATCCAATTCTCATGGATCGAGTGTTCACCGTGAAGCCCAAGCCTTCGGCCACCATGGGCCAACTTTCAGGCACATTTGTTTTTATTTATTTTTATTGGCAAATAATTGTTGAAGAAAAAAGGAAAGCAGGCCCAAAGAGGAGGGGAAATACGGCTAAGTGTTGGAGCGCACTAGTGAAAGCCTCGGTCAACCAAGAGGGACTTCGGTCAACTCAAAGTCTAAGGCCGGATTTTATCGACCCCTTGACTGGATTATCTAATTAATCAAATTGTTTGGCAAAGGGAAGGTCAAGGTTTAAATTGGCCCGAACAAATTCCCCGATGTCCGAAGCATGATCAACCCGAGGACGCTAATTTGAATAAGCTCGCGCACAACTGTGAGCCCAACGGGCCTTCATCCAAATTAGCCGAGTGCACGTCAACCTTTAGTCAACCAAGGACGTCTGAAGTCGCCCTTTCAAATTGGCCCTCGCCAATCCCTCGAAGCTCGGAGCTGGTCAACCCTCGATCGACCATTCAAAAGAGCCCGCGTGCGCCCACGAGCATAACAGACCTGCGTTCAAATTGGCCGAGTGAACTTCTTCACTCGGTCAACCCAAGAGCATCGGGATCCTCTATTTCAAAATGACCCGCGCGCATCCCTCAAAGCCCGGAGCTTGGTCAACTCCCGGCCGGCCATTTTGAAAGAGCCGCACGTGCCCATCATTGGTCAACCAAAGGTCTTCCCTGGTGAACCACGGTCTCCATTCAAATTCAGCCTTGCATATCCATGTTGGTTCGGATTTCCAGCTGAAGAGGAGAGCATCCGGACCATCTATTTCAAATTGGCACGTGTCGGATTCCTTGATGCCCGAAGCTTGGTCAAGCCACGCGCGCACTTCCTCGGTCAACCAAAGGTCTTCACCCAGTCCACCTTGGTCTCGTTTCAAATTCAGCCGCGCATATCTTATTGGATTCGAACCATCAGCTAAAGAGGGACACCCTGGTCTCAATTCGGTCAAACAAGATCTCCCCCCGGTTGATCCAATATGTCCGACATATCCAAGGGCTTAGTTTATTTTTTCTCATTTTTATTTTTAAGTTTATTTAAGTGTATCGGCCTTCCTTGGAAAGGCAGAGAGAATTTGAATAAAAATTGTGCTTTGCACCTTCTTCCTAACCAGTCGAAGCTCTTTCTGACGTTCACTTCTCTGGTGAGTCACATACTTCCAAGCACGTAAACCCTTGCACGTCCGATCAGTGCGTCACATCCGAGTGCGGGTAAGGTCTATCAACCAGACACTTTGATTGCTCAAGTGTCCGAATTTTGCAATCCACCTTTTTAACCGAAAGCTCTTCCGAGCCCATTTCCTTCCACGAGCTTTCATTCCCTCCCATTTTTTGACTTTCCTACCATTCGGCCACCCGAACCAATTCATTACTTCCTTGAGCCATTTCCTTCATTTTCCCACCATACACCTATATTTCCATTCCATTTCAACCTTCCACCATAAAACTTCCATTCGCCCGAGCCATTTTCCCTTGCGCCATACTCAACCGCAAACCGAACCCCGCGTGCGTGTACTAGTTCGACCCACGATGTGCCGACCCTTCCGGACGGCACATCAGGCCTACAAGACACAAATCAGATAACTTTATTTATTATATTATCTTCTTAACATATTTAATTATTATATACGCTTACGCGTTGAAATGTGACTGTAACAATAAATGTATTCTCATTTTATATGCTTACGTATCAAGATGTAATTATTATAGTTAAAATAAACTTAATGTATTATAATCAAAATAATTAAATAAATAACTATTTTAATTATAGTACATTAAGTATATTTTAACTAAAATAATTACATCTCGACACGTCATCATATATAATGAGAATATATTTATTGTCACAGTCACATTTCAACAAGTAAACGTGTACAATAATAATGTAATCTTAGCATTACTTATTTTTTACTTACCCATTTATCCATTGCAATTGCTATTCTTGACGGTAACTAATACTTCATTTTGAGGGAAAAAAGTATATTAATCTATGTGATTTGAATGATTTAACAAACAAAATTCTAAGCGAGGAAATTAATAGAAGGGGAAGCACGTCGTGGAATTAGTCCCTCGTAATGAAAAGTGAATGATCTCTCATCTTAAAGCTGGCTCGAGCAAGCCGAGCAAGGAATATTCTGACTCGCCAAGTCTATCGAGCTTTTCGAGCCGAACTTGTCGAGCCTATTTGAGCAGAGCCGGTCGAGCTTTTTTTCAAAAAAATTTGCTCGAGCCGCTCGCAAGCTTCGAGCATATATGAGCCAAGCTCGAGCCGAGCCAGCAACGAGCCAAGTCAAACGAGCCTAACATACGTAAATAACCTTAATTTTTATTTAATTTAAAAAATATGTATTATGTTATTTGAAAAGATGAATAATTAAAAAATTTGTAATGTAATGTAAATATGTACTATTATTCAAAAAAATTACACATCATCGAGAAATTAAATTGTACAAAAAAATTTAACATTTGTATCACTACATGTTAGATACATCTCAGCTAGGTTGGCACCCATTTAATTGTCAATCACATAGAAAATATAAAAAAATACAACTGTAAAAAATTAAATAAAGTTAAGCTTTAGAACTTTAAAAAATTAATAATTTTTTAATTCTAAAATTTTGAATTCTACCACTAAATCATCATCTCGTTGTTAGTTTCTTGTAACGGCATCGCTCCAGTCATTCATGCATATCATTGCCTCCACGAGATCCTGTGGAAGACTTCTCCGTCGATCATCGTACACGTGTTCACTTGCATTAAAAGTAGACTCAGAAGGTACAGTTTAACAAAGAGGTTGTAATAAATCGCGTGTTATTTTAGGAAGAATAAGATATACGACTGCGTTATTTTTCTACCAAGTCAAAATATCAAACGTATTATTGCGAGGAAGTTGATAACGAGTGTCTAAATAAATGTGGAGTTCATTCTCATCTAAACCATAAAAATGAACATAAATTTCTTCATTAATTGTATCAATACAATTTAGTGGTTGTCCAACTAGACGAGACATGAGATGAAGAAAATGAACAAGAAGTACAATATTTATGTTGATAAAAAGTAAATAAATTAGAAAGATTATTTTTTAATGAAGTGACCATAGCTATAGAAACTAGACCTAAGTTACAAAAAATTGTATCAAGCATCAATTTATAATATTTTATTTTATATCTAGGATGAATAATGGAAGGAAATGAAAATATGTTGGTATGTCAAGCCAATACTTTTTTAAACTTTATTTCTATTTATCTACCATTTTGCAAAATTCATTTATTTTTTTATATCTATCAAAAGTACCTGTTAAGTTTACAAAAGTAGAAAGAACAAGATGCATAGTAAAAAATTCTCGAAAATTATTTTGTAACTTTAAAAAATGGTCTCAAAAAAATAAGATATAAATTAGTTATATCAAACTACAACTATCTAGAGTAATACATTGTATTTTTTACTAATAAAATCACAAATAATATTCTAATACAGTTTAATATTTTTTAACATTAAATCAATAGAGTTTCACCTTGTTGATACATCTGTTTTTAATTTTCTAGGTCAGAGATTAGTCACTTTAGAAAAAAAATTATACTCTTGCTATCGGGTGTTAGAAGAAGTATTAAAAAAATTGCACTTCTAATTGCGTCAATATGTGGTGAAATAAATTGTATTTAAACATGACAAACGCAACGCATATGAAAAAGAAAAGATTGACAACTATCAAATTGAAATAATATTTTAAATATAAAATACAAACATCGTTAGCCGAAGCATTATATAAAGTAATACTAAAAAAAAAATTCTTTAATATTATATTCTTGTAAAATTGCCACAGTGTATCGATAAATAATTATATCACTATTATAATATTCACAATAAAAAATCCTAATATTCTTTTATCAATTTTCCATTTTTCATAAATAAAATGAGAAGTTATGACTACATATCTGAGTGCATTAGTTGCACTTCCATAAGTTAGAAGTAATACAAATAGACATAATAAGTGCATTAGAGAATAAAATAATTAATTAATTTTTCATATTAGTGTACATTTAGTGATTTCACCTCGTAATGTACTACGAGAAATGCGTAAAAAACTAGGGTTAATGTATTTTTTCATAAATTTTTCATTGACTTCTCTATCAATTATTGATAAAGGTACCTCATTTTTCATTACAAATTTTGCAGCACCTTCTCGTAATTTTTTATGCGAATACACAAAATTTTCTCTACTACCAACACTTAATTGTAATTGCATACGATCTCTCATTTTTTTGTGTGAGTGACATTTTTTGTAATGCATACCAATAATACTAGTGGTAGATTCGTACGCATATTTTTTTGCACGATATTTGCATTGCGACCGATTTCTAACTTTCTCCCTATTTTCATTTCTTTTAATTCAAAATACTTCCAAACATCCGACATTTTAGATTTCTTAGATCTAAGTAAAGGTGTGGATACTTCTGCGGTCGTGTGATTACTATATCTAATTTCTTGAATGTCATCCTCATCAGAAGAAAACGAATAAAATTATACGTATTGGGCATCCATATCGAAAATAATTAACTCATAATATTTTTTAAATTGATATTGTTCGCCAATTACTCGATGAATTTTATGTGGTAATAAATATTTGTAATACCACAAATACGAGCTTCCCAAAATAAAAAAAAAAATAGTTCATAAAATACATGAACATTAACGACAACTTAACAATCAAATTGTATGCATGCCTTGATGAGTAACTTCTAATAGCTTAGATAAAAATAAAATTCTTGGTGAAGTGAGTTTGAGATTGAGAGAATTTAAGTGAATTCAGTAAAAATTTCAACACACCCAAACCCCTTTTATAATACCCCAAAATTTAGCTATTGAAATTCAACGGCTCGATTTTAGCTAGGATTTAGATCGTTGGATGATCTAACGGTCTAATGATTGTCGCTGATGTCAATTGGAGAAAGACAGAGAGAGAAATGGGAGGCCCGAGAGGGTTCTCTCTCAATCAACTCTCTCTTTTTGTAATTTTTTGACGGAGAGAGCTGCATAATCTTTCAAAGACGATGGTCAGGTTGGAAGAGAAGAGAGACCCGCTCTCAGAGTCTAAGAAAGACCACCTTTCTTCGACGGAGAGAGCTGCAGAACCTTTCGAAGACGATGGTCAAGGTCGGCGGTTGGCAAACACAAAAACTGTTACGAGCCCTCGAGTTCAAGGTCAGCAGATGAAAGATTGTGACGCCGGAGACGAAGAAGATGAAGACGAAGACGATGGTAGACGCCGATGACGAATCGATGACGATCCCTTGAGCTCGACCTCCATGAGCCGTTGGGAAATGCGAGAACCACTACTACGACAGAGACGATGGAGATGAAGACAAAGACAACAGTGATGGTAGACACCAACAAAGACGAAGAATTAACAACGCTTCTTCGGCCTTGAGCTTAGACATTATGGAAGTTAAACGATCTAGGTTCAGGGGCTTGGGATATTTTAACCTGGCTTGCTTGCTCGAGCTCTCGAGGCCAATATCTGGACTCGAGCTAGGCTCGCCTTTTGGGCTCGAGCCTGGCTTGCTTTCTGGGCTCGAGCCTGGCTTGCTCGAATGACGGCTCTATCTCATCTGTGCCATGAGTTTGGCTTGGGACTAGCACCCCATGACGCATGACCTCATGCAAACAATTGTGGGGTGAGAGCCTACAATTAGTTCGTTCAGATTGTTATAACTTAGAAACTGATGTGTTAATTGTGTCATAATAGGTTTTAAATAGTATAAACATACATTTTATTGATTTCATATGCAACTTTCTTTTGCCCATTCGACATTACATCGTAAAATGTCACAAATAGTGTTAGTAGAGTAAATTAATATATTAACTATAAGAAGTTAATTTATTAACTTAATTGCAATTATCATTGTTTGATACCTCGGTATTTATATTTAGATAGCAGAATATGAGAATGAATAAATCATTTCTTCTTCGGGCAAAGAATCCTCATGCCATTGTTACATCCTCAAAGGACAAATGAAGTTGCAATAATACACCCCAAAAGTGCAAACATGGCTGGAAAAGCCTTACCAACATTTCCACCATTGTAACTGTATTAAATGAGACTTAGACCAAACAAAATAATTAATGATGGATTTTTAGAGAATGATTACAAAAAAGAAAAAAAAATCCATTTAATAGTTAACATGGGATAAAAAGATAACATGCCACGATATCAGATAACACAACACAGACGATTGAGTAATGACATAAAAACAAACGAATCTACAATCTTACTCCTAAATTCCTCTTGCACGAAGTGGAGAAGATTGCAGCACGTTACTAGTTTGACAACTAGCAGCGAGATGATAAAACTCACACAAACATTGAATATGACTCACCAAATGAGATGAAAGGGTGTTTGGAGGATTCCTCAACAAACTAAAGAAGCAAATGCTTTGGATATTACGGGTTCAATAACCTCTAAAAATGTTCAAAGGATGACTTATATAGCCTATAAATTACATGCATCACGTTTTTGCTTAAAGCTAGCTAAAATAAGTTAACAAAAATGTGCTGGAAAAGTAGTCTTCAGATGAAAAAGTAATGTGAATGCTCCTAAATGGTTCCATCCATTAAATACTTGTGGGCTACATATCAACGCGTGATTGGAGGAGGTGGAGGTGATAAAATAGGTGAAATTCTTGCAAAGATATTGCTGAGATCTCATTGGATGAGGTAAAAGTGATAAAAAGGTGAATTCTTATCACTTGGTGCGTGCAAAAAGATGGTATGAAAAAAAATAGTGGGCTTGCAAGGATTAATCTCATTGAATAGAGTGAATGTGATAAAAATTTAGAAGTCTTATCACTTGGTGGCTGAAAAAAATGTGATATGAAAGGGGAGTGATTGGAAACAAAAGAGAGAAGAGGATTTTGTAAGCTTTTCTGTAATTGGAAAAAGGTGAGGTCAAATGAGAGACACCAACAAAATTACTGCAAAAAGTTGGTTTCTGTAGACTCCAAAAGAATCTCTTCACCTCATGCTATTGTTTTAAAAAATGACTGGGCAAAACGTATAAAGATTTATCATGGACGGTTTGGTTCAGCCTCTAACGTGCTCAACAATCCAAGAGTTTGGTTGGGCCGATTATCTTGTTGCTAAGTAATCAAATGACATGGAAATTCTTTGTTCTCAAAGGAAATTTTTTCTCTTCATTATTCTCAAAGTGTTTACCTACAAAACGAGCAAACAAGTTAGTTAATGTGCAAACTTGGCTCCTTGTGATGATTCTCCTCAAGCTTTCTTTAAATGGTACTTCAATTTGTTTCAAACGTGGCACATTATTGTTAATGTGCTCCTACACTTTAATGGGTCCATCGGCCCTAGGTGATAGTTTTGATTTCCTGAGGGAAACCTCTCCTTTCTCAAATGTAGCCATAAAAGATCTCTTGTGTTAAATACTACCTCCTTTCTGCCTCGATCAACTTGTTTGGCAGATGATTCATTCTAAGTTCTTTCTCACTTTCTCATCCATTTCTTTCACTAATTTAGCCTTTTTCAAAGGCATTAGGATTCCCAATATCCTTCATGGGAAGAGAGAAGAGGTCTATTGTGGTGTGAGGGTTGAAGCCACATACTACTTCAAACATAATCTTTTGGGTAGAATTGTGCAAACTCCGGGTATAAGAAAATTCTACATATGGAAGTTGAACATCCCAATCTGTAAGCTTCTTGCTAACAATACCTCTTAAGAGCGTTCACAAGGTTCTATTTACCACCTCTGTTTGGCCATCGGTTTGTGGGTTAAACACTAATTTGGTTCCAAGCTTCTTCCATAACATCTTCCAAAAGGTGCAAAGAAATTTAGTATCCCTATCTGAAATAGTTGTCCTTGGAATACCATTCAAGTGTACCACTTCTTTGAAGAATAGTTTGGAAACATGGTTGGCATCATCGGTTTTAGCACATGCTATAAAGTGAGCTATTTTTAGAATCTATGCACGACCACCATAATTGAATCATTTGACCGAGCTGTATGGGGTAAACTAAGCACGAAATTCATGATCACTTATTCCCAAGGCATATTAAGAATCGGCAAAGGTAAGTAAAGCCTTTGAGGCAAACCTTGCTTTTAGCTTTCTTGCATACAATGCACCTCTCTTACACTTGGTGTACATCTTTTAGGAGATTTGGCCAATAAAAATGTTCCTTAAAAGCTTCAAGTGTTTTCTTCTCCCCAAAGTAGCTAGCAAGTCTGCCACTATGTGCCTCTCTAATCAACGACTCACTTAGGCTAATGTTAGGTATGCAAAGCCTACCTTAGTTGAAAAGAAGCCCTTCAGTTGCATAATAACCATTTACAACACATTGCTTACTTTTTTCATAAATTTGACCAAAATCCACGTCTCCTTCATAAACTCTTTTTATCAAATTGAAACCAAAAAAATTAGTGCTCAACTCTATAAGTAACACATACCTTACTAAGCATGTATTTAATTGAGTTTGTGCTGGCTCTTAATGTGCCTGTGAGTAGAATGATCAGTATAGATTGTGAATTCTTTTAGGAGAAAATAATGTCGTCACACCTCTAAAGCTCTTATCACTGCATAAATTTTTTTATCATAAGTTGTTATGAGAACATCACAAAGAGCAATGGAAAAGAATTAAATGCGACTAGCGCAAGCATGGACGGAAAGATGACACTAGATAGAACAATGAAGTTTGGTGAAAAACTAAGCATATATATCCAAGAACTTCTTAATTGTGATAGCGATATTGTTCCCGACAACATCAAATTTAAAAGTATGATATGCATTCAAGTGCACATGAGACAAGATAACATTATTATGGATTATACTATTATGTACTTATCTTATGTATTATAATAGATTATTTATAATCTATGTTGCATGTCATATGAAAAGTAGGAGAAAAAGTAGGTTAGAAAGTTGGTAAGAAAGTGGGTGAGAAAGTGAGTGAGGTTAGAAGAAGAGAAATTAGGTGAGAAATGAGTCCTATAAATATGTACTAGATTTATCATTTGAAAGAAACTTGAGTTTTGTGAATCATATTGTAAGAGAACTTCTCCTTTTCAACATGTTGTTCGGTCTTTCATTCCAAGTCCAACAACATTGTTTCTGACTTATCAAACAAAATCCCTTCGTTTGCTGCGTCTTTCCTATCCAAGGTTCTTAGTCACGTTATTGTTTTGGGTTTTAAGCTCTTTCCAAGCTAAGGTTCAAATGTCCGTCGACTTTAGGTCAATGTTCATTTCTATCATTACTTTCTTTTATATTCGGCATTCCAGTACTGATCAATCTATATCAATTAAGATCATATCAAGTTGAGTAGTTCAAAACTGGCCCATTGTGTTTTTCACTAAAATAGGCCAATGGTTTTCCCTCTTGCACGAGGACAGCTCCAATACCTATCCTGGACGCACCACATTCAATCTCAAAACCTTTACTGAAGTCTGAAAGCATTAAAATTGTTGCATTGCTTAACTTCTCCTTAATCACTCAAAATTTACTTGACAAGCTTGTTTCCAAAGAAATTCTTCACCTTTTTTAGTGCAATCTATAAGGAGAGCCACAATAGTACTAAAATCTATAATAAAACAACTCATTTCATTTATCCTATAAACAAGGCAGCAGATCCCTCATTTCTGTCATAGAAAGAATTGTTTGGGAGGGGTAAATCTTAGCAGCAGATCCCTCATTTCTATCATAGAAGGAATTATCAATATCCTTCACTTTTTTTTCTTCCAACTGATCATTTAATTTTTGCATGAAAAGACTCTTTGTTATGTCGTTCAAGATTAGGGCTTTAGTCTTAGGGCTTCAAGATTAGGGCTTTAGGCTTAGGGCCTAGGGCTTGTGACTTAAGGCTTAAGGCTTAAGGCTTAGGGCGTAGGGATTATGGATTAATGATGAGGGCTTAGGGCTTAGGCCTTTGTGCTTATAAATTAGGGCTTAGAGCTTATGGCTAAGGGCTTAGGGCCTAAAGCTTGAGGCTAAGATCTTTTGTTTTAGGGCTTAGGTCTTAAGAATTTGTGCTTAAAGCTTGGCACTAAGGCCATAGGGCTTAGGGCTTTGTTTTTGGGATAAGCGCTTAGGCATTTTTGCTGAGTTTTTAGGGCTTTAAACTTTTGGCTTAAGGCTTATTGCTTAGGGCCTATGGCCAAGGGCTTAAGACTTTAAGATTAGGGTTTAGGGCTTATGACTTTAGGGTTAGGCTTTTTATTTAGGTATTTGGGCTTAGGGACTAGGGTATAGGGCTTTGTGCTTTCGGTTTTAAGATATAGTGCTTAGGGCTTAGGTCTTATGGCTTAGGTCTTTGTACTTAAGGCTTAGGGCTTTGTACTTAACGCTTAAATCTTTGTAATTAAGGCTTAGGGCTTAGGGCTTTAGGCTTAGAGTTTTTGGGCTTTGTATTTAAAGCTTTAGGCTTATAGCTTTGGGCTTAGGTGATAGGTTTCAAGATTTGGGGGGGGGCGAAGAAAAAGGATCACTACTCACAAGTATGGAAGGAGAAAACCTGGGAGTCCGCAAATGGATGAAGTTGGCGCATTATGGAAAATAGCTTAGTCCTTAAGGCTTCAAGATTAAGGCTTTGGGCATAGGTATTACTACTTCAAGCTTAGAGCGTAAGGCTTATGACTTAAAGCTTAGCACTTAGTGCCTAGGGCTTTAGGCTTTAAGCTTAGGTATGAGGGCTTAGAGCTTAGGGTTTAGGGTGTTGGGCTTTGGGCTTAGGGTTTAGGGCTTTAGGTTTAGGGCTTCGGGCTTGCAGATTAGATTAAGGCTTTGGGTATAGGGCTTTGGGCATAGGAATTAGGGCTTTTAGCTTATTAAGTTAGGGTTAGGGCGTAGAGTTTCAGGCTTAGGGCTTAGGGCTTAGGGCTTTGGGCTTAGGGATTTCAGCCTAGGGCTTAGGAATATGGTCTTAGGGCGTTGGACTTAGGAATTAGGGATTATGGTTTTAGGCTAAGGGATTTAGACTTTGTGGTTAAGGCTTTGGGCTTGGGGTATATGGCTTAGAGATTAGAGCTTGGGGCTTAGGTCAAGGGTTGTGGATCTAGAACGGTGGGCTTAGGGCTTAGATCCTAAGGCCTAGGGCTTATATTTTATTGCTTATGGTTTAGGGCTTAGGGCATAGGGCTTTGGGCGTAGAAGTTAATTATTCGGCCTTAGGGCTTTGAGATTTTGTTTTAGGCCTTAGGGCTTTGAACTTTGGTTTTAGTGCTTCAGGTTCAATTCATAGTAATTTAGGCTTGCATGTTAGGGGTTAGGGCTTGCGACTTAGGACTTAGGGCCAAGGGATAAGACTTAGGGCTTAGGGCTTAGATCATAGGTCTTAGGGCCTAGATCTTAGGTCTTAAAGCTTAGGGCCTCAGGGTTAGCGCTTTTGGCAATGTGCTTAGGGCTTAGGCCTTTGAGCGAAGGGATTAGGGGTTTAGGGTTAGGGGTTTAGGGTTAGGGCTTAGGGCTAAGGGCATATGGCTTATGGCCTAACTCTTCGGGGTTAAGGCTTAGAGCTTAAGGACTAGGGCTTAAGGCTTAGGCCTTATTTCTTTGGCCTTTAAGCTTTAAGCTTAGGGACTAGGGTTTTGGGTTTTCGGCAGAGGGATTAGGGCTTTGGAGTTAGGGATTAGGGCTTATGGCTAATGACTTAAGGCTTGAGGCTTAGAAATTAGGGCTTTTGGCTTTTGGCCTTAGGTTTAAGGCTCAAAGCTCACGGCTTAAGGCTTAAAGCTTATGACTTAGTTCTTAGGTCTTAGGCCTTAGGCCGTATGGTTTTAGGCTTAGGTATTTGGGATTCGGGCTTTGGGCTTTGTCCTTTTGAGCTTAGGGCTTAGGGCTTTAGAAGTAGAACCTTGGAATTAGGGTTTAGGGCTTTGGCCTTAGGGCTTAGAGATTGATTATAATTTATTTAGGACTTAGGGCTTTGATTTAGAGCTTTTAGTTGAGTATAGAAGGCATTAGACTTAACACTTTGGTCGTAGCGCTTTGTATTTACGGCTTACAGATTAGGGCATAGGTCTTGGGGCTATGGCTTTGGGCTTAGACACTAGGACTTAAGACTTGAGGCTTAAGGCTTAGGGCTTATGGCTTAGGGCTTTAGGCTTAGGGCTTCAGGCTTAAGGCTTTGGGCTTAGGGCTAAGGGATTAGGAATTAGTGCTTAGGGCTTAGGGCTTAGGGCTTTGGGCTTTGGGCTTTGGGCTTAGGGCTTAGGGCTTAAGGCTTAGGGCTTAGAGCTAAGGCTAAATGCCTAGAACTTAGGTCTTAGGGCATGAGGCATAGGGCTTTAGGCTTAGGGTTTAGGGCATAGGTCTATGGCATTAGGGCCTAGGGCTTAGGCCTTGAGGCTTTAGAATTAGTGCTTTGGGCATATGTATTACAACTTTAAGTTTAGGGCGTAAGGCTTATGGCTTAAAGCTTAGCACTTAGTGCTTAGGGCTTCAGGCTTAGGGCTTGAGCTGATGGCATATGACTTAGGGCTTAGGGCTTAGGGTTTAGGGCTTAGTGCTTAGGGATAGTTGCTTAGGGCTTATAGTTTAGGGCTTAGGGACTAGGGCTTAGGGACTAGGGCTTAGGACTTCAGGATTAGGTCTTATGGATTTTGGCTTAGATGTTAAGGCTTAGTGCTTAAGACTTAGTGATTTGGGCGTATTGTTAAAGACTTTGGGCTGAAGGCTATATGCTTAGGGCTTAGGGACCATAACTTAGGGATTTGAGGAAAGGTAGTATGGCTATGGGCTTAAGGCTTAGGGTTTTAGGACCAAGGCTAAAGTCTTTAGGGCGTAGGGCTTTGCATTAAGGCTTAAGACTTAAGGCTTTAGAGCTTAGAGCTTTAGGCATAGGTATTAAAGCTTTAGGATTATGATGTACGACCTATGGCTTAGGGCGTAAGGCTTAGGGCGTAAGGCTTCGGCTTTGGGCTTAGGGCTTGGGCTTTGGGCTTAGGGCTTAGGGCTTAGGGCTTTGAGCTTAGGGTTCGTTATTTTGGGCTTGCAAATTTGGGTTTGGGTACTAGGGGTTAGAGATAAGGGCTTAGACCTTTGGTCTTTGAGCAATGGGCTTAGGTCTTAGGCCCTAGGACATACGACTTAGAGCTTTAGGCTTAGGGCGTAGGGTTTAGGACTTTGGGATGATGACATTAGGCTAAAGGTGACATTAGGAAGTGGGAGAATCAGGTTAGGTTAAATGGAAAAACGATAATCCGACAATTCCACAATCGGGACTGGAATTTGAACGGCGATAACTCGACAACGCAATCGCGTTTAGGGCTGATATTTTGAGTGGAACGCTGGGACGAAGAAAGGTGATAGTCCTCCAAAAATGAAGGAAATCACGTGGATGGATCGGTCGGAATGTAATGGAACAGTAACAGTGGTCGGGAGGCGGCCGGAAATGCTGGACAGCGGAGGAGATGAAATTGCAAACGAAATCAACGATGGAATGACACGGAATGGAGGGGGTTTAGATTTTAGGAAGTGGGAAAATCGGGTTAGGTTAAATGGAAAAACGATGATCCAATAATTCCAGAATCGGGGCTGAAATTTGGACAGCGATAACTCCACAATGCGATCGATTTTAGGGCTGAATTTTTTAGTGGAACTCTGGGAAGAAGATAGGTGATAGTCCTAAAAAAATGAAGGAAATCACGTGGATGGATCCGTCAGAATGTAATGGAACAGTAACGGTGGTCAGGAGGTGGCCGGAAATGCTGGACAGCGGAGGAGATGAAATTGCAAACGAAATCAACGATGGAAGAAGGAGCTTATGGACTTCAAGCTCACCCTACATCCTTGAAGAAGGCTGGAGACTTTGAAGCACAAAGAGATCTCCAGCTCGAAGGGAGAAATCTTGAAGGGAACCCACGGTTGCCGGAGAACTTCCTGCTGCCCGTTGAAATGGAAAAATGCCCAAGAAGGGAGAGCTAAAAAGCTTCTTTAATTCAAATTCCAAATTGAGGTTACAAGCACGCCATGGGGGAGGTTTTATCAGCTGAGAAGAGAGGAAAATTAAAGGGAAAATTTGAAGGCCAAGTCATGCAACATGCATGCTGAAAATGAAAATAAAAGGAGGGAAAATTGGCCCAATGAGAATTCAAGAATGTGCAGCCACGTGGTCTTGAATTCCCTCAGCCAATTTTACCTTCCTTCTTGGCCCAAAATGCCCCTCTATTAGCTGAAGATCCCTCATGGAAAACCCCATGCAAAAGCATGCAAAAAAAAAACCAAAATGAACCTAGCCGAGATAACCTCTCGGGTACTCTAAAGTTCAACGTAAAAATTAACGTAAAAAGTATCCTAAAAATGCAATAAAATTCTTTCCCTCCAAGGAAACGTTGATGAGTGGAGTCGTGGGACCTTTGATCACCTTTGCATGGGACTCCAACTCGCCATGCATCGTGACACTTCAATCGGGTTCGGGTGCGGGCTTGATTCCGGGAGGCTCGGTTATTGGTTGCAATTCCTCTTCTTCTCCACACCAAGTTATCACGTGTTTTGGCCTTAATTGATCCTCCAAAGTTAGCTTTAACATGTATAATTCTTTAAGTAATTTTCCTGCAAAATTAACAAACATATTAGAAAATGCCCGAGCTCGGGCNGATAAAATCCCTTCAATCCATGTAAATGCTTAAGAGTTGAGTCATGGAACCCTTGATCACTTTTGCATGGGACTCCAACTCGCCATGCAACGTGGTACTTCAATCGGGTTTGGGTTCGGGCTTGATTCTGGAGCTCTCGGTTTTTTGTTGCAAATCCTCCTTTTCTCCACGCCAATTTATCATGTGTTTTGGCCTTGTTTCATCCTCCAAAGTTGGCTTAGAAATGTATAATTCTTCAATTAATTTTCCTGCAAAATTAACAAACATATTAGAAAAATTCAAAGCTCGGGCTCGGGTGATTTCTCCGCTTGGCATGCCAATCCGTGGCATGTCAAAAGGGCTTAGCTCTTAAGGCTTAAAGCTTAGGGCTTAGTGTGTAGGGCATTTCGATTAGGGTTTAGGGTTTAAGGCTTTGGGCTTAGGGCTTCAGGTTTTCAGCTTAGAGATTTTTGCTAAGTTCTTAAGGCTTTTGGTGGAGGTTACACGGTTTTGGGATTATGAATTTTGTCTTAGGGCTTAGGACTTTGGTCTCGATTCTTTGAACTTTGGGCTCATGAGGGCTTATGGCTCTAGGCTAAAGGCATTAGGCTTAGAACTTAGAACATAGAACTTAGGGCTTATGATTTTGGACTTAGGCCTTTGGGTTAATTTTTAGGGCAAAAGGCATTAGGCTTATGACTTTGGGCATAGGTTTAAGGCTTTATGCTAACAACTTAGATAGTTAGGCTAAGGGCTTAGTGCTATCGGCCAAGGACCTAGGGTTTAGAGCTTAGAGCTTTTGTTTTTGGCCTAAGGGCTTAAAACTTAGGGCTTAGGGTTGAGAGTTTATGGCTTAGGCCTTCAAGATTAGCTCTTAGGCCTTAGGTATTAGGGTTTAGGGCTCCCGGATCAGCACTTAGGGCTTATGGCGTAGGGCTTTTGGGTTAGCCTCTAGAACTTTTGCCTAACAAAATAAAGATTGATAAGGTGACATGCCACAGATTGGCATCCCGAGCGGAATACTCATCCGAGCCCGAGCTCAAGAATTTTCTAATTTGTGTGTTAATTTTGCAAGAAAAATACTTAAAGATTTCCTCATTTTTAAGCCAACTTTGGAAGATCAAGAAAGGCCAAAATGTGTTATAACTTGGCTTGGAGAAGACGCGGAGCTTCAACCAAAACTTGAGGAGTCTAGACCCGAACCCGCATTTGATCCCGGTTAAAGATGCTCGTTGCATGAGAACCCGAGAGGGTTTCCTGGCCCAAAATATTTTTGGCTCTTTTGATAATCTTGGCGGCCTTAAATCAAAACAACTCCTGCTGAGGAAAGATAGCTAACTTCTCAAGCTTTCCAACAAAAGATAGAACATTAAAATTGGATGTCGTTTGCATAGTCAACTACAGCCAACATTGAGAGGGCAGCACAACCTACCTGGGAAAAAATCTTATTAGGTTTTTTTATTTTCACGCGTTTGTTGCATGGATTTGCATGGGAAATTCTAGGATTATCTAATTATTGTTTGGGAGGACATTTCAGACATTTCCTAGGAGCTTAATGAGCTGGAGGAGGAGCGCCCCATGAAGGCTCCTCATTGGTCCATCTTTGAAGCCATGGATTGTGCTTCTTGAAGATGTTTTGGGCCGTCCGATGAAGAACGTGATGTTGTTTAGTTTTCCTATTTAATCTTATCTATGTTGAATGTAATTCAGAGATTTGAATTTAGAAGATTTTCTTTTCAAATTGTGAATACCCACTTTGGAGTTTTTCCCTCCAAAGACTCAGTCTCCGGAATCCATATTCTACCACCGAGAGATAACCAGAGTTGGTCATCCTTCCGAGCTAGGACGACCTATCCTTACCACATTTCTCTAGCCATCTTCATGGTCTAAGGGTGAGAGTGTGGATCATCAGCTAAAGCATCCATTTTTACGTGAAAGGAATCACCTTTTATTGCAAAATCCCCGTATTCGCCCATTCTACCCTCATTCAGTTAGAAAACCTCAAAGTTTCGGCTCCAAACTCATCTCCGTTTACAAGTTAAGATCATTTCAAATTCATCCTCGTTTTCCGAATTTACTAAGAAAACCCTAAATTATCCCCTTAACCGTTTTGACCATTATCAACATATCTTTAAATTCGTGCGTGAGAATCTTGTAATGTTTGGAGACCATATTCTACCTTCATTCCTTAAGATCTCCTCCAAATTTCGTTAAAAATCTCACCCCGTTTGTGAGATATAAGCATTCAAAATCTTCCAAAAATCTTTTTATTCTTGGGTAAAAACCCTAACTTTCATCTGATCCAAATCATTCCCTTTATTTTCATTCTAATTTCATGTCACAAGGTTTTCGACTTAATGCTTTGAGCATTTTGCTTAGTTCTTTGGCTTTTTGCTGAGTTTAGAGGGATTTGAAATTTGGTCTTAAGGCTTTTTGCTTAGGGCTTTTGTTTTAGGGATTTGGACTAAGGGCTTAGCGATAGGGCTTATCAATTTGGGCTAAGGGCTTTGAGCTTTGGACTTTGAGCTTTGAGCTTTGGGCTTAAGGGCTAGTGATTACGGCTAAGGGATTAAGGCTTAGGTCTTAGGACTTAAGGGTTACAGCTAATGGCTTCCGGCTAGATATTTGGGGCTTTTTGGATTAAGGCTTAGGGCTTAGGGCTTTAGTTTTAAGGCTAAAGGCTTTGGGCTTAAGGCTTAGTGACATGCCTCGGACTACGCCTAAGGGAGCGATCACCCGATCTCGAGCTCGGGATCTTTTTAACAAGTTTGTTCTTTTTGCAGGAGAAGTTTTATTTAATTTCAAGTTATTGCCACCCTTGGAATTAGACAAGGATAAACCGGTTCACACAATAGTTTGGAGGGAAGAACCATCCACGATCGGTTTCACGCCTAATCGACGTCCGATTGCATTAGAAAATCATGGAGAATTCCTATCCAATTCCACTCAAGAAGAATAGCACTCCTAAAGTCCTTGGGAGGATTGAAGAATAAAAGCTGTTTCCTTTTAAATTTGCATTCAATTTTTTGTTTTCCGAACTAGTTTTTGTTTACACCGGTTGCATGGATTTGCATGGGATTTCTAGGGTTAGCTAATTATCATTTCGGGAGGATATTTAGGACTTTTCGTTGGAGCCTAATGAGCTGAAGGAGGAGCTTTGGTGGAGCGTCCCTTGGTGGCTTCTCATTGGTCCATTTTTCAAGTTGTGGATTGTTGTTCGTGGAGATGATCTAGGCCGTCCGATGATAACCAAGTTTTAGTTTAATTTTCTATTTAATCATACCCAAGCAAGTGTAATTGGCAGATTGATTTGAATAAAGAAGTTTTCTTTTCAATTTTGATCTCCCCCTTTGGAGTTTTTCCTCCAAAGACTCGGTCTCCAGAATCCATATCCCGGCCACCGAGAGACAACCAGAGTTGGTCATCCTTCCGAGCTAGGACGACTTATCCATACCACATTTCTCCAGCCATCTTCATGGTCTAAGGGTGAGAGTGTGGATCATCAGCTCAACCCTTCATTTTTACGTGAATTGAAACCCTTTTGACCGCAAACCCTAGTTTCCGGCCAAGCCACAACACTCCTTCATTTCGTCATCATATCTCCAAATTCCCACGTGAGAATCATGTCAAACTTTGAGGATCTCTTACTACTTCCTTCATTCAGCACCACGAAAATTTCATCCAAAAACTCACCCCCGTTCCCGAGATACGATCATTTCAAATCATCTTTGATTTCCTGGAATCTGCTTGGAAAACCCTGATTTCACTCATTATCCGCCTTCACCATTTTTGGCATATCTTTTATTTCGTCCGTTAGATCCTATTAATTTTTGTAGGATCCATTCTTCACTCATTCAGCCAGATCCCCTCCAAATTTCATTTAAAATCTCACCACCGTTAGTGAGATCCAACCGTCCAAAGTTCATCCAAATCTGATTTTTCGGGTAATCCCTAAAAATCCGCCTATCCAAGATATTTCCCTCCTATTCCATTCCCATTTCGTGTCACTTAGGGCTTACGGCTTAAAGCTTTATGCTAAAGGCTTAAGGCTTTGGGCTTAGGCCTTATGGCTTTGGACTTAGAGCTTAACGCTTAAGGCATAGGGCTTTGGCCTTAGGGCTTAGGGCTAGGCTAAATCCTCTAGTATTAGGGCTTTAGGATTAGGGCTTAGGACTTTGGGGTTAAATTTTTGGGCTTTAGTAATAAGGCTTAAGGATTGGGAATTTTTGAAATGGTGTTAGGGCATAGGGCTTAGGGCTTAAGAACTACTTCTTTGAGCTTAGGTTTTTACGCTTTAGATGAGAGCATAGGGATTAGGCTTGGGCCTTAGGGCTTTTGGCTTAGTACTTAAGGGTTAGGGCTTAAGAATTTAGGCTAAAGGCTTTGGGCTTAATACTAAGGCTTGATGCTTAAGGCTTTAGGTGTAAGGCTTTTGGCTTAGGGCTTAGGAACTCGGGCATTGGGCATCCTATGGCTTAGGGCTTATGGCTTAGGGTCTCATACTTATAACTTAGGGCTTAGGGCTTATACTTTGGGCTTTAGGCTTTAGGCTTATGACTTAGGTTTTAGGGCTTGAGGGTCAAGGCTTAGGGCATATGAGTTTAAACTCAAGGCTTAGGGCATAGGGTTTGTGGCTTAGGATTTTGGGAATACAACTTTTCTCCTTTGGGTTTAAGGCTTAAGACTTAGAGCTTTGGGATCAGGGCTTAGGGCTAACGAAATATATCTTAGGACTTTTGGGCTAGGGCTTTAGGTTTCAATATTGGGGCTTAACACTTAGGGCTAACGGATTAGGGCGTAGAACTTTGGGATTTGGGTTCGCGCATAAGGCATATGGCATAGGGTTTACGGCTTATGACTTACGGCTTAGGTCTTAGTACTTAGGGCTGTGGGCTTAGGTCATAGGGCTTTAGCCATTGGGGTTATGGTTAAGGTTTGTAGGATTAGAGCTAAGGGCTTATGGCTTTGTGGATACATCTTTGGTGTTACGTATTAAGGCTTAGGGAATAGAGTTTGGGCAATGATGTTTGGGTATCAGGCTTATGACTTAGGACTTGTAGCTTAGGGTTTGGGGCATTGGGCTTAGAGATTTGGACTTTAGGCTGAGGATCTATGTTTTTTACTTTGGGCTTAGAGCTTTAGCGATTATGGCTTATGGTTTTGGGGTTACAAAATAGGGCTTTGAGGTTAAGGCGTATGGCTTGGGGCTTGTGACTCAATGCTTAGGGCTTATGGCTTAGGCCTTAAGGTTTATGACTTAAGACTTAGAAGCTTTAGTCTTAAAGCTTTTAGCATAACGCTTTGGGCTTAAGGCTTAGGGATTAGGGCTTAGGGCTTTAAGATAAGGGCTTTTTGGCTTAAGGCTTAGCGCTTAGGGCGTAGGACTTAGGGCTTTGATCTTATGACTAAGGGGTAAGGACTTAGGGGTTAGGGATTAGGGCCTAGGGCTTTCTGTTATGGAATTAGAGCTTACGGCTTAGGGGTTAGGGGCTTTGGCTTTGGGCTTTCAGCTTAGGGCTTTGGGCTTTAGGATTTGGGCTTTGGCATTAGGGCCTAGGGCTTAAGGGCTTGGGGCTTAGCGCTTGGGGCTTAGGGCTTAGGGCTTTGACCTTAAGGCTTAGTGGTTATGGCTTAGGGGTTATGGCTTAGGGCTTAGGGCTTAGAGCTTAGAGCTTGAAGATTAGAACTTTGGGCTTTGGGCTTTAGGCTTTGGCTTAGGTAATACGACATATGGCTTAGTGCATAAAGATTAGGACTTAGGGCTTAGGGATCAAGGCTTTTTGCTTAAGGATTAAGGCTTAGGACATTGGGCTTAGGGCCTAAAGCTTATGAGTTAAAGCTTAAGGCTTATGGCTTAGGCTTAGTGATTAGGTCTTAGGTCTTTGGGCTTTGGGCTTAAGGCTTGGGGCTTAAGGTTTACAGGATAGGACTTTTACCTTAGAGATTAGGGCTTAGGGCTACGAGCTTCTAGATTAGGTCTTCGGACTAAGAGCATTAAGGTTATGACATTCGACTTAGGGATTAGGGCTTAGGGCTTACTATTTCAAGCTTGGGGCTTAGTGCTTCAAGATTACTGCTTATGCCTTAGGACTTAGGGCTTTTGGAAATGGTTTTAGGGCATATGGCTTCGACCTTAAGGCTTAGCGCTTTGAGCTTAGGGTTTTGGCCTTGGGGTTTATTGTGAGGTTTTAGGGATTAGGGCTTGAGGCTTTAGGCATTATGCTTTGGCCTTGAGACTTAACGGTAAAGGCTTAAGGTATTCTTAGGACTTTAGGCTTAGGGCTTAGGGCTTTCGGCTGAAGCCTTAAGGCTAAGGGATTTGAGTGTAGGGAATATGGATTTGATTTTAGGGCTTACAACTTATGCCCTAGTCCTAGGGCTTAGAGCTTAGGGTTTTGGGCTTAGGCCATAAGCCTTTAGGTTGATGGCTTAGAGTTTAGGGCTTAAAGCTTTAGGGTTAGGGCTTAGTTCTTAAGGCTTTGGGGTTAGGGTGTTAGGGTCTCTCGGTGGCCGGAAAATAAATTTTCGGAGACCGAGTCTTAGAAGCGGCAAACTTCAAAGGGGAGAGATCAAATTTCAAAAGATAAATATTTCTTTAATCAAATCTGCCAATTATACTTGCATGGGGATGATTAAATAGAAAATTAAACTAAAACATGCTTATCATCAGACGGCCTAGATCATCTCCAAGAACACCAATCAATGGCTTGAATGATGGACCAATGAGGAGCCTTCATGGGACGCTCTTCCTACGCTCCTCCTCCAACTCATTTGGCTCCAAGGAAATGTCCTAAATATCCTCCCAAATGATCATTAGCTAACCCTAGAAATCCCATGCAAATCCATTCAACTGACGTAAAAAAAAACCTAGTTCGGGAAAACAAAAATTGAATGCAAAAACATAAAGGAAACAACTTTATTCTTCAATTTTCCCAAAGGCTTTAGGATGTGGATTAGGTGTGAAACCGATCGTGGATGGCTCTTCCTACAAAAAATTAATGCAAAAACATAAAGGAAACAACTTTTATTCTTCAATTTATCGAGGAAAGCTTCTCCTGCAAAAAAAAAAGAACAAACTTGTTAGAAGGATCCAGAGCTCGGGATCGGTGATGGCCCCCCTAGGTGTAAACCTAAGAATTTCATATGGGCTTTAGGCTTTTCTCTTAGGGCCTATGGCTTAGAACTTTTGGCTTGGCGCTTAAGGCCTAAGGCTTAGGGCTTACGCCTTAACGATTATTGCTTGAAGCTTAGGGCTTTGGGATTAGGGCTTAGGTCTTTTGGCTAAGGGCTTTAGGATTAGGGTTTTGGGCTGAGGGGTTACGGCTTACGGCTTAAGGCATAGGATTTTGACCTTATAATTTAGAGCTTAGCACTTAGGGCTATGCGTTAAGGCTTAGGGCTTTAGTTTTTGGGCTTTGGTCTTTGGTGTTTGGCTGAGTACATAGGACTTAGAACTTTGGTCTCTGGGCTTATCGGTTAGGGCTTTGGTCTTAGGTATTTCGGCTTAGAACTTTGTGCTTCGGGCATAGGCCCTTTGGTTTGAGCTTTCAACTTATGGCTTAAGGTTTAGCTTCTTTTGCTTATGACTTTTGGTTGAAAGCTTATGACTTTACATTTCGTCATAAGGCTTATGGCTTAAGGCTTTGGTCTTAGGTATTTGGGCTAAGGGCCTAGGGATTTGGGCTTATGCCTTACCGCTTAGGGGTTTTGGCTAAGGGCTTTGAACTTTAAACTTTGGTTTTAGGGGTTTAGGTTTAGGACTTGGTCTTAGGGTTTTGGGCTAAGGGATTAAAGCTTATGGCTTAAGGATTTGGGCTAATGACTTTGGGCTTTGAGCTGAAGACTGACGGTTGTGGGCTAAGATGTAATGGCTTATTGCTTTTAGGCTTTGGATTTAGGGTTTTGGGCTTAGGTCTCTAGTATTAGGTCTTTAAGCTTAGGGATTTGTTCTTTGGGCTTAGGCCATAGGTCTTGAGCTTAGAACATAGGGCTTCATGCTGACGGTTTAGAACTTTGGTCTTAATGGTTAGGGCTTAAGTCTTTGTGTTGGCTTTAAAAGTGTTTTTAAAACAATCAATTGTTTTTATGATAACTATGTAAGATAAGCATGAAAAATAAAATAAACTACTTTACAATGTTTAAATTAGACTTAACCATTCATGAGAAATACCCTCTTTGAATGGTACAATTAGAGTCTAACAATTTGTTTAAGTGCTGTAGAAATTTCAAGTATGTGCAGTGTTTTGTGTCGACCCATAATACCTTGTGTCGACCCTCATAAAATTCAAAAGCTTACCCATAATACTCTGTGTCGACCCACAGTCTATTGTGTCGACCCCTGTTTAAAACAGAGGCCGAGTATTACACTCCGTGTGTCGACCAGAATATCAGTCCAACATACAAAATGTGTCAACCCAACTAAATTACTTATGTCGACCTTTACGTTCAAATTGTGTTGACCCATCTATACAAATTGTATCGACCCAAAGAAAGGCAGTACAACGTGCAAATCATGTCAACCCATCAAAATTGTCTGTGTCAACCCTAGAAAAGACACTGTGTCGACCCTACAATATTCCATGTGTCGACCCCTAAAAAATGAGCCTGCACTTTACATGACGACTCCAACGTTCAAATTGTGTCGACCCCAACCTACATGTGTCGAGATTTTCTAGAGACGGATCCTTCAGATTTGTGCCAACACCAACATACATGTGTCGACCCCAGATTTTCAAGAGATTGAACCTTCAGGTTTATGTCGACCGCACAAAAAGTTATGTCGACCAACTGACCATAAGCTTCCAACAGCTATATTTTTTATGTGTCTACCGGCTAGTGCATGTGTCGACCCCAACAGAGTGTGTCAACCCATTTCAGCAGTTCAGAAGAACACAATAAATAGATGAAGCAAGCTCATTTTGACAGATGATTTTGACTAGAGAAAATCTACGCCGAAGTGCTGCCAAATTCATTCCAGAACTTTTTACTCTCTCAAATCCTACTACTACACGTGTATATCACTTTTGAGATTGAGTGAGTCGGTTTTTATAATCGTACAAATTGTATTTGTTTTCCTTGAACAATCATTGTAAAAGGGGTGACGCTCCTTCAAGAAAAGAGTCAAAGGTTTGATTGACACCCGTAAGTCAATCGTAGTGAAGCTCAAGGTTTGAGCAGGAAAGATCTTCAAGGAAGTACCTTAAAGCGCGGACGTAGGCAAGGTTGGCCGAACCGCCTTACCAGATCGGTGTTAATATCTCTCTCTCTTAACTTTTATGATTGTTGATTGTGCTTGCATATTGAATTGATAACTAAATCAAGAAGAGATAATTGTTAAATCCTTTAACTTACGAAAAAGCTTAGTTAACCTAATTCACCCCCCCTACTTAGGTTAATCTTGATCCTACAATTGGTATCAGAGCAGGTATTTAAATTGATTAATCTATATTTGCTGTTGTTTTTGGGTAAATTAAATTATGGCTTTCAACATGAACAACACCAACCTAGAAGGTCAATCCACGACTACGCCTCCCCTATTTGATGAAAATAATTATGTATATTGGAAAACTAGGATGATAATATTTGTCCAAGCTATGGACTATAGCATATGAAATATAATTGAAAATGGTCCATACATGCCAATCAAAACTTAGAATGGCATTAATATACTCAAATCGAGTAATGAATATGATGAGAATGACTTAAGGAAATTAATTCTAAATGCCAAAGGAATGAACACCTTGTACTGTGCCTTAAATGGTGATGAATTCAATAGAGTACAAGGTTGTGATAATGCTCGAGAAATTTGGCGATTACTCGAGGTAACCCATTAAGGGACTAACCAAGTAAAAGAAAATAAATTAAGTATGCTTGTGCATGAATATGAATTATTTTCTATGCAAAGTGATGAATTGGTTAGTTCCATGTTTACAAGGTTTACTAACATTAATAATGGGTTGAAAGTGCTTGGTAAAGTTTATACATACGAAGAATGTGTTAGGAAAATTCTTCAAGTTCTTCCAAGAGCATGGCAACCAAAAGTAACCGCCATCCAAGAGGCTAAAGACCTCAAGACTTTGAAAGTTGAGGAACTCATCGGATCTCTAATGTCTCATGAGATCACGATGAAAGCCAATGAGAAGGAGGCAATTAAGCAGAGGAACCATCTAAGAGAAAAGACATCGCTCTTAAGGCATCAACTAGTAATCAAGACAAGTCCGAGAGCGATGAAGAGGATGACGAAGATGTCACCCTCATTAGAAGAAAATTCAAGAGGTTCCTTCAAAGAAAAAAGTTGAAAGGAAGGGAGTTCCCAAGAAAAGAGAAGCATCCTAAGGAAAAGGAGAAAGAGCTTAACTGCTATGAGTGTGGAAAGCCAGGACATTTCAAATCCGACTGTCCACAAGCAAAGAGACAACCCAAGGCTTACAAGAAGAAAGCCATGAAAGCAACTTGGGATGACAGTGATTTGTTAAGCTCCTCATCTGAAGACGAGGAGATAGCTAACATGTGCTTCATGGCCAAGGAGCACAAGGTACTTGACTCCTTTAGTGATTTAGAAAATTCAGATGAGGATAATGAATTTTTTTATGCTTTCAATGACTTGCTTAACGATTTCAATTTCTTGAAATCTAAGTATAAGCAATTGAAAAAGGAACATGCCATGTTAACAAAAGAGCATGAGAGTAAAGTTAATCCCTTGAAAAATGAAATGAGTAGATTAAAAAGGGAAAATAATGATTTGAATGGCATAGTTCTGAAGTTTACTAATGGAAGCAAAAATTTAAACATGCTTCTTGGTAAAAAAAGAATAACCTTTGATAAAGCAGGCATAGGTTATGAATCCTTCAAGAAGAAAAAGAAGTATGAAAACTTCTTTGAAAAACCAAAACCTTGCCATGTATGTAATAAAATAGGCCATACCTCCTTTGTATGTCATTCGAAATTAAGAGATAAAAATCAAAGGTTTGTTCAAAAATGGGTTCCCAAAGGAACCAATGCTAACCTTCTAGGACTCAAAATGGTTTGGGTACCTAAAAAGAACACTAATTTTCCTTGTATAGGTGGAAGTCTCTCATGCAAAGAATCTCTGGTACCTCGATAGTGGATGTTCGAGGCATTTGACGGGAGACCCTTCAAGGTTTACCTCCATCAACCAAAAGAAGGGGAATGTCACTTTTTGAGGAAATAAAAAAGGGAGATAATTGGTATTGGCAATATCGGTAATCCCTCTTCCCCTATTATTGAAAATTAGTTGACGATTTAAAGCATAATTTATTAAGCATTAGTCAACTTTGTGATAAGGGATATAGGGTAATTTTTTAATCCAAATCTTGCTTACTAAAAGATAGTTCAAGTGGTAAAATCTTATTCATTGGCTATCGATCCGATAATGTTTATACAATTGATTTGGATAATGTTGCATGCTTTGATGAAAAATGTTTTAGTGCAACATCCTCTCTAGATAGTTGGGCATGGCATAGGAGATTAGTCCATGTTAGCATGGATACCTTAGCTAGGATCTCAAAGAAAAATCTAGTTAGAGGTCTTCCAAAATTATCCTTTTAGAAGAACAAATCGTGTGATGCATGTCAAATGGGGAAGCAAACAAAGAGTTCCTTTTCCCTAATACATGTTGTGTCTTCATCTAATCCTCTCCAGCTTCTCCACTTAGACCTATTTGGCCCTTCTAAAGTAGCTAGCCTAGGTGGCAAGCAGTATGCCCTTGTAATTGTTGATAATTTCTCAAGATTTACTTGGGTATACTTTCTTAGATCTAAGGATGAGACTTTTGAGACTTTCTCTTCATTTAGGAAGAAAGTTCAAAATAAAAAGGGTCTCTCCTTTGTAGCTATCCATAGTGATCATGGAGGAGAATTTGAAAATGAGAAATTTTAGCTCCTATGTCTTAAGAATGGGATCAATCATAATTTCTCCTCTCCTAGGACTCCTCAACAAAATGGAGTTGTTGAGAGAAAGAATAGATCACTTCAAGAGCTTGCTAGGACAATGCTCGATGAAAACTCTCTTCCCAAGTATTTTTGGGCGGAAGCCGTAGCTACGGTATACTACACATTAAATCGAGTATCAATCCGTCCAATCTTAGAAAAGACTCCCTATGAACTATGGTCGGGTAAAACTCCTAGTGTTAAGTGTTTTAGGCCCTTCGGATGCAAATGTTATGTTTTAAACACCAAGGACAACGTAGGAAAATTTGATTCAAAGACGGATTTTGGTATCTTTGACACGGAATGGAGGGGGTTTAGATTTAGGAGGTGGGAGAATCGGGTTAGGTTAAATGGAAAAATGATAATCAGATAATTCCATAATCGAGACTGGAATTTGGACGGCGATAAATCAAATGAGTGGCTAATGTAGGTGTTAGGTGGGAAAAGGGGGGCCAACACCCTCCACTTGCAAACCACCCAAACCCTAACTCACGTCCAACTACAATGAAAACACAAAGAAACTTGGAAGAATAGAACCTTCCATTAGTTCCAATAAAGTTGGGGTTGGATTGGTTCAAACCGAACCAAAAATCCAACAAGAATGGTTCAAACCGAACCATCCCTTAGGCCAAACTTCAAACCCTAGAATAAATACATTATTACAAGTATCCCAAACAAGAAAATATCTCCAAGGGGACAAGCAAACCTTCATTGCTGGGCCTCACTTGCCAAACTTTGTGGGGCTCTAATACGTGCTCAAGGTTGATGAGGCTTTAGGCAAGGTTTGGTCCATCAATTGTTGGATAGCCCTAGGCCAATCGGCGTTGATCATTTGCATCCTTCTTGGACCAAGGGTTGGGCACTTCCTTGGGCTGGTAGATGCTGCTCCAATGGTGTAAAATGATGTAATTGGGCCTTCCTTTCCGTTGGGTCCAAACATGGCCATGGATCGGCCACCATGGGTTGGATGCTCACGGGCCGCTCCATCTTCTGGAAGCCTCTGTAATGGAATTCGTTGGCTTGGCAATTGTTATCCAAATTTTATACTCCGCCACATTCTGGAAACCTTAGGATGTTGGCCACATATTTGTAGAAGCTAGCTTGGCCAAATCAGGTCCGGAAGGTGTTCCAAACAGCCGTACAAGCCCCGGAGGTCATCCTGGGCCGAAACCAAAAGTGGTGCTATCATCACCTAGGTGGTTTGGATCACCCTTCCATGCCACAGATGCGAAAGAGTTGTCAAAAAGGAAGCATGTTTTCCCCTTCATAATTGGCTTCTTGATAAGCCTTTTATGAAAAGAGCCTCCTACAAAATTAACAAACTCATCAGAAAAATAGTTTGCTTCATCAATCGAGTGGTGTCATCCGTGGCACATCAGTCGGAGTTTGGAGAGGAGGAGAAGGCAGCCGATGTCCAAGGCCTTATGTGCGAAGAAACCCTACCCAATGACATGCTCGGGGTTATGAGAAGTGTCGGGAGAAAGAAGACACAAGGGTAATCTGCCAAGGAGAAAGTCCAGTCCAAGACAGAAACAGTGAGGTGTAACGGTTAATATTCCAAATGCATACAGGATTAAGTCAAATAAACTCAGCCAACTGAAACTTTAGGAAGTGGACTAAGTGTGACCCAAATTTCAGCTTACAAGCACGTGTGGAACATTAAAATACACGGAGACACTTTCAGATGCACAAACAGACCAACAGGAAGAAAACAGTGCAGGGGTGATGGGGAAACTTCTACACAACTTCCAATGCAGGGAGTCTGGGATCGTAAAAATAAGCAGATCACAACTTCAATCAAAGGGGAAGACAATGCAAGTGGTTTCACAGACAAAGCATGAGTAGGCTAGGAGTTATGCTGGATAGAAAATTAATGGACAGAGTTGCCCGATTTCAGGAACTCGGGTAGGAAGCAGTGGGAAAACACAAGGATAACTTTTAAAGGGAGGTGGCTATGGCTAAACGGAAAGAACAGTTATTTCAAGCCATGAAAGAGGAACTCACAGCCATAAAATGGGTACTTTTGTTCACGGAAAACAGAAATGGCACGAATTGGACTTTTGTTGCACAAATTCACTCGGGTAAGCACCAAAAAACAGCAACCAACAACAAAGACAAAACACAAATGCAAACAACAAAATGGAAGGTTAGCTATGGGACTTCCAAACTCGCCTTTGATCCTAAAAAAGTGAGGAAGGGAGATTGGAATAGGGCTTAGTGGCTCTAGCAAGGCACCAACACCGTTACAAACCAAAGATCAAGGATATTACTCACCTTGAATTTGCTTTGCCGTGAGAGAAAATGGGGAGAGCTTCAAGCTTCAACATTCAACATTTTCTATCCTCCAAAATGCTGATAAAGGGAGGTTAAAACCCTCCTTCCCACGAGCTACAAAAGGTGAATGATTATCACCCATAACCCTAAGTGCTAAACCAACAACAAGGTATGGCAAATTGGGGCCCACCCTTGACTTCCATCACCAACAAGAGTGATGGTCACTAAGGTAAGGTTAAAACCATTCCCTAAGGCTTCCTAAGGATCTCCCACTTGCAGCCACGTAATTAGTTTACAACAAAAAGAAAGAGAAGGAGCTTGCATGGTTTTCACGTTAACCCAAAAACCTAATAGATGGGCCAAACCAATGATGGAATGACCATAATCAAATGGACTTGAACACTTGTATCTTTTGGGCTAATGGTTGGGCACTTCCATGGGCTGCTAGCTGCTGCTCCCATGAAGGACAAAGATGAAATTCAGCCTTCTTTCCGTTGGGGCCAAAGATGGCCATGGATCAGCCACCATGGGTTGGATGCTCTTTGGCCGCTCCATCTTCTGAGGCCTCTGTAATGGCGATCGTTGGCTGGGAAATTTTTGTCCAAATTTTATTCTCTGCCCCGTGCTGGAAACCTTAAGATGTTGGCCACATTTTTGTAGAAGCATGTTTGGCCAAATCAGGTCCGGAAGGTTGTCGAAACGGCTGCACAATCCCCGGAGGTTATCCTGGGCCGAAACCAAAAGTGGTGCTATCATCACCTAGGATGGTTGGATCATCCTTTTCATCTTGGCACCTACAAAATTAGCAAATTTGTTAGACAAAATATTGACTCGGCCTTGGCTTAGAAACCCGAGACCATGTCCATGGTGCTAGAGCCTTCCGCTTCTAGATGTGCTAATCCGTGGCACATCATCCACCCGAGGTTGGAAAGGATTTGTCCTCAAATCCAAAAACTTCATGATCCTTCCAAAAACCTCTTGGTGTTGCTTAGGATGCTCGACTATTGTCCATTTCATTCCATTCATTGACTCAGCAATGGATGCCCTACCAACATAGATAATTTGGCCAAAACTCCAAGGCCACCTTCTTTGGCCCCTTTTTCCCAAGGCCCTAAGGTCTTCCAACTTGAGGCTCGGCCAAGCAACTTTCCAAACAAAATTGGTGGGTGCAATCAAAATATTTGCCATAGGCACCTTAACTTTGGCATGGTAAAATATTAAAGCAACTCCAAAAACAAATAAACCATACTCGTTGTCTAAGAGGGCATAATTACCATAGCTCAAAAACTCATTGAGTTGAACAATCTCAATCATAATGTGCCCGGGACTCATCCACAACCGGAAGGAGCAACAACTCGAAGCCGTGCAAGACTTTTAGCTAATATGTTTGTTGATTTTGCAGGTACATTTTTCCCTACATTGGAGCTCCTAGATATTCCTTCACAACAAGATCAAGAACTTCCTAAACATTGCTTACAATGGAAGTATAAAGAAGAGAAGGAGTTAGTCGAAAATCCAAGATCTTCCTTGACAAGTTCACCACCCGGGACATAACTACACTCGGTTTCAAGGACAATGGAGGCCGTATGCACCACTACTTGGGAAGATGAAGTCTTCCAAGGAATGACCAAGTGATGTTTGAATTTCGTGTTTGTAAAATACTAAAATATTTGGGATATTTTTTATGTAAACAAATTGGTTCGGTTTGAACCAATTTGCTGGAAATTGGTTCGGATTGGACCAATTTAGGCTCCTTCATGTTGGAGTTTTTGGGAAATATTATTTCCCATGAAGCTTGATTTCTTTAAAGTCTTTAGACGTGGTTTAGGTCTAAGGAGTGTTTGAGTTGGGAGGCAAGTTGAAGGTGGGCCCCTTTCCCCACCTACCTCCTACTTAGCCACTCATTAGTTCTAAATTTAGGTCTTTAATTGTTTTTGTCTTTTGTGTAAGTTTGAAAGGGTATGAATCCCTCCTCCCACGTTGGATGAGGCAGAAAAGAATTGAAGAAAACCTTGAAAGCTTGAAGCTCTCAAACCCTCTTTTTCCTTTCTCACGGCATTTCATTCAAGGTGAGTAATATCCTTGTTTTGGTTTGTCTTGGTGTTGGTGATCTTGCTAGGGTCATTAAACCATATTCCAACCTCCCTTCCTCACTTGTTAGGATCAAAGGCGAGTTTGGAACTCCCATAGCCTACTTTCCACTTGCGTTTACATTTATTTGTGCTAGTTGTATTGTTGCTGTTTTTGAACTTTCCCGAGTGGACTTTGAGCTCCAATCGTCCATCTTGTACCATTTTTTTTCCCTGTGAGCAAAGCCCCAAAATTTCTAGCAGTGAGTCCCACTTTCATGGCCTGAATCAATGGTTCATTCCGTTTAGCCACAGCCACCTCCTTTTAAAAGTTATGCTTGTGTTTTTCCACTGTTTCTTACCCGAGTTCCTGAAATCGAGCAATTCTGTCCATTATTTTTCTATCCAGCATAACTCCTAGCCTACGTGTGTGTTTTCTATAAAACCACTTGCATTCTCTTCCCCTTTGATTGAAGTTGTTGTCTGCTTATTTTCACGATCTCAGACTCCCTGCATTGGAAGTTGTGTAGAAGTTCCCCCATCACTCCTGCACTGTTTCTTTCTGTTTGTCTGCTTGTGCATCTGAAAGTGTGTCCTTATATTTTAATGTTCCGCACGTGTTTTTAAGCTGCAAATCTGGTCAAACTTAGTCCACGCCCTTAAGTTTATGTTGGCTGAGTTTTATAACCTAAACCTTTATGCATTTGGAGAAATAAACGTTGTACTCCCCTGTTCTGCCTTACTCCCTGTCCTACCGGGCAGATTACAATCTTCACTTTTATTTCCGGCACCTCCGCATCTTGGAGCGTGTCACATACATTATCAAATACAAAAAGGGGGACACGAACATAGTGGCCGACACACTTTCCCGAAGGAGCGCCCTCTTTGCCGAATTAAAGTTTAGATTTTTTGGTTTTGATTGGATAAAATGTGGATATAAGGATGACCCGGATTTTGGTCCACGTTTTGAGGCCACGGTCAGTGGTGATTTAACGGGCTACCATGTGACCGACGGATATCTTTTCCGTGGAGGACAAATATGCATCCCGAAAGGAAGCATCCGTGAGTCTCTCATACCCGAGGCCCATGGAGGCGGCCTTGCGGGCCACTTTGGTGAGAAAAAGACTTGGGAGATGCTCAAGGAGCACTTTTATTAGCCCCATCTTTTTAGAGACGGGCACCACTTTGTGGAGCGATGCACGATATGTAAAAAGGCCAAAACCCGTACCTTGGCCCAAGGGCTTTACTTACCACTCCCGGTACCCGATCACCCATGGCAAGCCCTAAGTATGGACTTTGTGCTCGGCCTTCCCCGAACTAGCAGAGGCAAAGACGCCATTATGGTCATAGTTGACCGGTTTTCGAAGATGGCCCATTTTGTGGCGTGCACCAAAACGGCCGAAGCCCCGATCATACCCGACCTATTCTTCAAAGAAGTTGTCCGGCTACACAGAATGCCACATTCCATAGTGTCCAACCGTGACTCAAAGTTCCTTAGCACCTTTTGGAGAACTTTGTGGGCTCGGCTCGGAACAAAGCTATTATTTAGCACAACATTCCATGTAACGCCCTGTAGCGTACCGTTTCCTAAACTTTGCTTTTCATAAAAAGATGATAAAAGTTTTTGTTTACGATCATGCATTTGTAAAACGTAGCAGCGGAAGACTTTGAAACACATTTATAATTTAAATCTGTTTCGGAGGAATACATGATTGCATGATCGTTCTAAAATACATTAAAATAAAAATCCTCCCGTTCGTTGCTTGGACAACATCGTTCTAATAGCCACGTAGCCACGGTCATGGGAGTACTTCGTCAACTGAACGTTAGCATCACCTACACCACAAAGTTCATCTATGAGCCTAGTGCTCAGTAAGTAAAGCATGAAATGCATGAATGCAAACATGATATGAATTTGTAAAACATTTTCTTTTCTTTTCATTTTCTTTACTTTAATTTCCATGCATCCTTATCATTGGGGCTTCCTGGCAAGGAACGAGAGACCACAAAGATGACACGGCCGGGAGCCTCGGCTGCCCCGCGGTCTGGTGCGTTGCGCACGTCGTGGCCGGACATGCTCGGCCACCCACCAAGCAAAGATGACACATAACTATGGATGTGAAGCTATGCAAAGAGACACCAAATCTTATACGAAACAAAGGTGTTTACGAAAGAAGGTAAAGTTCAAGGTAAGAGATTTGGTTTGGCTTAGCCTAGAGAGGGAGATGTTTACGAAACAAAGGTGTNTGTCTTAGCTAGAGTCACTAAGCCTTATTCCAACCTCCCTTCCTCAATTGTTTAGGATCAAAGGTGAGTTTGGAAACCCCATAGCTCTCATCCCGTTGGTGTTTGCAATTGTGATTGTTTGAGTGTTGTTTGCTGCCCTTGTCATCTACCCGATTGGTTTTAGTGCAACAAAAGTCCACTCTGTGTCATTTTTTGTTTCCCGTGAACAAAAGCCCTAAATTTTTTGCTGTGAGCTCCACTTTCGTGTCCTGAAACTTCTGTTCTTCTATCTTTATCCACAGGCCCTCCCCATTGGAAGTTGTGCAGAAGTCTCCCCAACACCCCTACACTGTTTCTTTCAGCTTTGTCTGTTTGTGCACCTAAAATTGCCTCGGTGTATTTTATTGATCCGCACGTGTTTTTAAGCTGTAAATTTGGTCAAACTTAGCCCACTCTCAAAGGTTTAAGTCCTCCAATTTCTAGTTAAAGACCCTGTATGCGTTTGGAGTTCTCCTTGCTCCAATCCCCTGTTGCTGCCTACCATTCTTTCTCTCGGCAGATTGTTGCCATCTCCTCTCTTCCCGACACCTCTTCATCTTGGAGCGTGTCAACACGCCATGCATGATGGTTTATTCAATGAGTATTCATTCAAGTGGGAAAACCGGAACATCAAGCTTGCACCACTAGCACCCGAAGACATTGCTAGGGATGAGAGATTGAGAAGGGAGAAAGTTTCCAACAAAGTTTTGTTCATTACCAAAAGGGAGCTATCTCGGGTGGTGCTCCAAGAAGAACCGGTTGTATTGATCCTATTCCGGGAAAGAATGGAAGAAATAGGAGGAGATCCGGAGGAATTTTTAGCACTCATTGAGGAATATGGAGATGTGTTCCCCGAGGAGCTACCTATTGGCTTACCTCCTATCCGAGGGATTGAGCATCAGATTGACCTCCAACCCGAGGTAGTGCTTCCAAATCGGCCAGCATATAAGATGAATCCGGAAGAAGCCAAGGAGCTTAACCAGCAAGTGCAAGAGCTCTTGGAGAAGGGCTATATCCGGGAGTCACTCAGCCCTTGTGCGGTGCCGACTCTTTTGGTACCAAAGAAGGATGGTTCATCCTGAATGTGTGTTGACAGCCGAGCAATCAACCACATTACTATCAAGTACCGGTTTCCAATACCACGGCTTAAGGATCTTTGAATGAACTTAGTGGGGCAGCTTTCTTTTCAAAGATTGATCTAAAAAGTGGCTATCATTAAATACGGATGCATGAAGGGGATGAGTGGAAAACGGCATTCAAAACCGAGTATGGCTTATATGAATGGTTAGTCATGCCATTTGGGCTATCTAATGATCTGAGTAATTTTATGCGATTAATGAATCATGTGTTTAAAGATTACTTGGGAAAATTTGTGATAGTTTACTTTCATTACATATTGGTTTATAGTGAAGATTATTTGGGGCATTTGGCACACCTTCGGTCCTTGTTTCAAACACTTAGAAGTGCATGGTTGTTTGGTAATTTGAAGAAGTGTTCTTTTGTCCAAGAAAAGGTGCACTTTTTCGGGTTTATACTTTCCAAGGAAGGAATGGAGAAGTAAATGTGGTGGTCGATGCTCTCTCAAGAAGAATTTTTCTGCGCACCTAACTCAATTCCCGGATCTTGGGGTTTGAATGGATAAAGACTTCCTACAAAGAAGACCCCGACTTAAAGAAATGGTATGAGAAGAGTGTGAACAAAGAAAGTTGTGGCTATCACCTAGCGGATGGATATCTTTACAAAGGGGGACAACTTTGTATTCCTCAATGTAGCCTTCGGGAATCCTTGGTGAATGAAGCTCACGGTGGTGGCCTAGCAGGTCATTTTGGGGAAAAGAAGACCTTGGAGAGAGTTAAGGAGCATTTCTTTTGGCCCCGCATGATCAAGGATGTGCACAAGTAGATAGAAAGATGTATCATTTGGAAGAAGGCTAAAAGCCGAGTGCTTCCCCAGGGGTTATACATGCCATTGCCAGTTCCCTCTCAACCTTGGGTGGATGTTAGCGTGGACTTTGTTTTGGGGCTTCCTCGGACCCCTAGAGGCAAAGAAGCAATAATGGGGGTCATTGATCGCTTCTCCAAGATGGCTCATTTCATTGCTTGTCACAAGACCGATGATGCCAACCAAGTAGCTGACTTGTTCTTCAAGGAAGTTGTTCGGTTACACGGAGTTCCAACCACAATTGTCTCGGACCGGGATACAAAGTTCCTAAGATCCTTTTGGAAGACCTTGTGGAGGAAGCTTGGAACTAAATTATTGTTTAGCACCTCTTTCCATCCTGAAACAGATGGCCAAACGGAAGTAGTGAATCGAACTTTGGGGGCCTTGTTAAGAAGCATGTTTGGGAAAAGGCTCTCAAATTGGGATATACAATTACCACATGTAGAGTTTGCATACAACCGAAGTGTGCATTGTGCTACTCAAGCTTCTCCTTTTGAGGTTGTCTACGGGTTCAATCCCTCAACTCCCTTGGATTTGATTCCCTTGCCAAGCCATGAACCAGCTAATCCCGATGGAGTACAAAAGGCTAAACAAGTTCAAGCCATGCATGCAGAGGTGCAACGAGCCATAACAAGGAAGAATGAAGCCTATGCCAAATTTGCTAACCGTGTCCGTAAGGATGTGGAGTTCAAAGTGGGAGACCTTGTGTGGTTGCATCTAAGGAAAGAGAGGTTTCCGAGCCAAAGAAAATCTAAGCTCCTTCCTATAGTCGATGGACCATTTGAAGTCACCGAGAAGTGGGCAGCCCCTGGATTTGAGGACAAATCCTCAATCACCCGGAGGGGATGATGTGCCCGAGGACTCCCACCCACCGGAAGGCATGGTGACCCGCAGCCGTGCAAGTCGTCTTTCTAATGTGTTTGTTGATTTTGCAGGGACATTATTACCTGCCAGAGGTCTCTTGGATGCTCCCACTTCTAATGATAAAGAGCTCCCCAAGCATTGCCTACAATTGGAGCGTGGAATGAGGGAGACAACCACCGAAGTACCAACAACATCTCCGTCTGAGGCATCCCACCCGACGTTGCACCAAGCCGAGGCCTAGTGGATTCCTCTTCTTTCTAACAAGAGGATATCATAGCAAGGGGAGGGCTTTTTGGTCATCACGTGATCATGGAAATATATATTTATATATATTTGAAGTAGTTTGAAGTTGTAACCAAACTTTGGTTAAAGCTTTGTTAAGGGTTGGTTCGGTTTGGACCAACTTGCTAGGTTTTTGTTCGGATGGGACAAATTCAAGTCCCTTCTTGTTTGGACTTAGGGAAAACCTATTTTCCCAAGTGAATTCTGTGATTTTGTGGTCAACTTAGACGTGGGATAGAGTCAAGGGCTGATGGAGTGGGAGGTAAGTTGATGGTGGGCCCTTTGTCCACCAAACTCCTACTATTTCAACTCATTTAGTCCCTAATTTAGGCTAGTGTCTAAATTTGTCTTTTGTTGAAAGTTGGGAGGGTATGAAACTCTACTCCCACGTATTGTAATGGCATAAAAGAATTGGACAAATTTGAAGAAGCTTGAAGCTCTCAACCCCTTGTGGTTGTGCATGTCTGAATATCAAGGGATCCGTGAGTTTGTTGCCCAAAGTTGTTGCTTGAAGATCCTCTGATGATTCAACAGCTGGTTCACGGATTTTATTGATGAAAATCCCTTGTGGTTCGCTGGTGGCTCGGTGATTGGACTTGTACACGCGCCCGGTGGATGATCTTCGGGCATCTAAGAGATATGTTCATGCTAATCTGAACCTCGTCCTTTCCTTGACCAAATAACCAAAATACTTAAGGATTTAAGTAAAGTGGCTGATAGGATTTGGTCAAGGCCTTCTAGTGGGTCGAGGCTTGACCGAGGGTCGGTCAATGTTCGGCCGAGGCAGTCCTTCGTGAGCCTTCGCTACTGTAATGAGCTCTCCTCTTCTTGGGCTGACTTTTCTTCCTTTTATAAGGCTAAATGATGGCTTAAATAAACTAAGTGTGACCGAAACTAAGTCCCATGGGTGAGCACTCGATCCATGTAACTTGGATCGTGCGTTCTCCCATGTCGGTCACTTATTCTGCTGGGCCGAAGCCCTAGAGGACTTCGGCAAGGACAACAACCGAGGCTTGGGTGGTCGTCGGGTCGTGGTCCTGGGGCGCCCGTTTGGCACCGGGCGTGTCTCGATCGAGAGCCTCGACCGTGTCATTGGCAGGGCTGTCGGGTGGCTGGGCGCCGGACGTGTCATGGCCCGGTGCTTCCCCAAGGGTTATACTTGCCATTGCCGGTTCCCTCTCAACCTTGGGTGGATGTTAGCGTGGACTTTGTTTTGGGGCTTCCTCGGACCCCTAGAGGTAAAGAAGCAATAATGGTGGTCGTTGATCGCTTCTCCAAGATGGCTCATTTCATTGCTTGTCACAAGACCGATGATGCCAACCAAGTAGCCGACTTGTTCTTCAAGGAAGTTGTTCGGTTATATGGAGTTCCAACCACAATTGTCTCAGACCGGGATACAAAGTTCCTAAGCTCCTTTTGGAAGACCTTGTGGAGGAAGCTTGGAACTAAATTGTTGTTTAGCACCTCTTTCCATCCTCAAATAGATGGCCAAACGGAAGTAGTGAATCGAACTTTGGGGGCCTTGTTAAGAAGCATGTTTGGGAAAAGGCTCTTAGATTGGGATATACAATTACCACATGTAGAGTGTGCATACAACCGAAGTGTGCATTGTGCTACTCAAGCTTCTCCTTTTGAGGTTGTCTACGGGTTCAATCCCTTAACTCCCTTGGATTTGATTCTCATGCCGAGCCATGAAATAGCTAATCCCGATGGAGTACAAAAGGCTAAACAAGTTCAAGCCATGCCTGGAAAGGTGCAACGAGCCATAACAAGGAACAATGAAGCCTATGCTAAATTTGATAACCGTGGCCGTAAGGATGTGGAGTTCAAAGTGGGAGACCTTGTGTTGTTGCATCTAAGGAAAGAGAGGTTTCTGAGCCAAAGAAAATCAAAGCTCCTTCCCAGAGCCGACGGACCATTTGAAGTCACCGAGAAGATCAACAAAAATGCATACAAGTTAAAGCTCCCGGGGGACTATGGAGTGTCTGCCTATTTCAATGTCCAAGACCTTTCCCCTCATTTGGGAGAGATTGAAGAAGATGAGGAGGGGCAGCCCCTGGATTTGAGGACAAATCCTCAATCACCCGGAGGGGATGATGTGCCCGAGGACTCCCACCCACCGGAAGGCATGGTCACCCGCAGCCGTGCAAGGTGTCTTTCTAATGTGTTTGTTGATTTTGTAGGGACATTATTACCTCCAAGAGGTCTCTTCGATGCTCCCACTTCTATTGACAAAGAGCTCCCCAAGCATTGCCTACAATGGGAGCATAGAATGAGGGAGACAACCACCGAAGTACCAAGAGCATCTCCGGCTGAGGCATCCCACCCGAGGGTGCACCAAGCCGAGGCCTAGTGGATTGCTCTCCTTGGAATTCTTTATTCTAACAAGAGGATATCATAGCAAGGGGAGGGCTGTTTGGTCATGATGTGCCTTCCTTGGGGTTCGGCGTACCATGGGTCGGAAGAATGCGGTACGAGGGGCTCAGATGAACGTTACGTATGGCAAACAGGAAAGATGGCTCGAGTGAATTGTGAAGTTGTGTTGCGGAAGCATATTGTGGTGGAAATTAGGAGAATTGGTCGTATGAAAAGTGGAATGGCTTGGGTAAATAATGGAATGGCTCGGATGATGGAAAAAGGGGTTAAATCGGACAATGGAAGGATTGAAAACTCGAGGAATGGAATGGTTAAACTCTTGCGAGTTTAGATATAGGGATGAATGAACAATTTGAATACCTGAGCAGCAAGGTATTCTCCTCAGGTAGACCTCGCCCACACTCGGATGTGACGCACCGATCGTACGTGCAAAGAGTTGACGTTCTCGGACAGATATTACACACCGGAGAAGTATACGTCGGAGAGAGCTTCAAACCTTTCGGGAAGAAGGTCCAATGCACAATTTTTCTCTATAAATTCACTCTATCTCATTCAAGTGCAAGTGTTACACTTAAATAGAAAAACGTAAAAGATAACAAAACTAAGAAAGTTAATCTAAGCCCTTTGATGACTTGAACGCCTTGGATTAGCTTTGGAAGCCTTTGCTTGACTTTAGTTTTGGTTCGATAGGATTGGCACGGTCGGCTTGGAGTTTTGACCGATGGTGTCTATGGTTGACCAAGAGGGTGCGTTGGGTGGGCGGTTCTCCGAACGAATGAGAGATTGGCTCGAGCCAATTTGGATTCGGGGCTTCTAAAGTCTCCTCGGTGGTCAACTTAATGTAGAGCACGGTCTGGTTCTTCGATGGTCCGATCGTGACTCGAGCGTGTACGTGGGCACGTCCAAATTTGCCGAACCGGAGGTTGTGCATGTGCGATCTTCAAGGGATCCGTGAGTTTGTTGTGCAAAGCTGTTGTTTGAAAATCCTCTGATGATTCAATAGCTGGTTCACAGATTTTATGCATGAGAATCCCTTGTGGTTCGTTGTTGGTTCGGTGATCGGCCTTGTTCGTGCGTCCAATGAGAGATCTTTGGTCATCTAAAACATATGCTCGTGCTAATCTGAACCTCTTCCTTTCCTTGACCAAATAACCAATATACTTAAGGATTTAAGTAAGTTGGCCGATAGGATTTGGTCAAGGTCTTCGAATGGGCCAAAGGTGCGCCGAGGCTTGACCGAGGGACGGTCAATGTTCGGCCGAGGCGGTCCTCCGTGGGCCTTCGCTTGTGTAATGAGTTCTCCTCTTCTTGGGTTGACTTATCTTCCTCTTCTAAGGCTAAATGCTGGCTGAAAGAAAATAGAGTAAGTGTGACAAAAAAATATGGCCCATGGTTGAAAACTTGATCCGTAGGATTTGGACCGTGCGTTCTTCCATGTCGGTCACTTATTCTGCTGGGCCGAAGCCCTAGAGGACTTCAGCAAGGCCAACGACCGAGGCTTGGGTGGTCGTCGGGTCGTGGTCGTGGGGCGCCCGCTAGGCACCGGGCGTGTCTTGGTCACGAGCCTCGGCAGCATCATGGGCCGGGCTGCCGGTTACATCGTGTCCGGGTATGGTCAGACACCACATGATCGAGACTTTAGGTCTCTCCCGATTATGTTTTGATGGAAGTTCCGAAGTAATGATACCTGCAAAATGAGCAACTACGTTATTAAAATCACCCGTGCTCATCGGGATCACGTCTGTGTCCGTGATGTTGTCCGTGATGTTGTCCGTGATGTGCTCTGGTTGCACATAAGGTCATCACCTGGTCATGTATATATATATATATGTTTGATGTAGTTTAAAGTTGTAACCAATTTTTGGGTTGAAGCTTTGTTAGGAGTTGGTTCGGATTGGACCAACTTGCTAGCTTTTTGTTTGGTTTGGACCAAGTCAAGTTCCTTCTTATTGGGACTTAAGGAAAACCTATTTTCCAAGTGAATTCTGTAATTTTGTTGGCAACTTGGGCGTGGGATAGAGTCAAAAGCTGGTGGAGTGGGAGGTAAGTTGATGGTGGGCCCTTTGTCCACCAAACTCCTACTATTACCACTCACTTAGTCCCTATTTTAGGCTAGAGTCTAATTTTGTCTTTTGTTGAAGGTTGGGAGGGTATGAAACTCTACCTTCACATATTGTAATTCAGAAAAGAATTAGACAAATTTGAGTAAGCTTGAAGCTCTCAAAATCTCCCCCTTTTCTCTCGGCAATTTAGAGCTTTGGTGAGTAATATCCATAGTTCTATTTTCTTAAGGGTGTATGTGTCTTGCTAGGGCCACTAAACCATATTCCAGCCTTCCTCCACTCTTGTTTGGATCAAGGAGCCTGGAAATCCCATAGCTCTCCTTCGAACGTGTGTGTTTTTGGTTGTTTGTTGTTGTGTATTGGTTGCTGCCAATTTAGTCTCGCAGAGTGCATCTTGTGTCCCGAAAGTTTCATCCGTGCCATTTTCTGTTTCCCTTGTGCTAAAGTCCTCAATTTTTTGCTGTGAGTTCCTCATACGTGTCTTGAAATACTTGGCCATTCACGTCATTCTAAGTTCCTCCCCATTAAATGATGTACATGCTTGTTTCTCCTACCTTACTCCCGAACCCTTGAAATTGAGCATTTATGTCGACCAAATTTCACCCCATGCTAACTTGCAAACTACTTGTGCTTTTCTCTATTAGCTCTAGCCATTTCTTCCCCTTTCTTGGAGGAGGATTTCTGTCAAGTTTTTTCTTCTCAAGTCTTTGGCATTGGGAGTTTTGCAGAGGTTAATTTCTACCTACTTCACTGCCAAAACATGTGTGTGTTGTCTGTTTTTATTTCTGAAAAGGCACCCGTGCCATTTTAAAATCCTCGCGTTCGTTTTGTCTGAAATTTGGAATAGTTGGAGTTTAATATTTGTGCCATTTTAAACTATCTTTACAATTTCATGCATTTGTAACCATATAACGTCATTTCAATCACTTATAATCTAACTTAGAACAAAATTAGGTTCTGCTGAATAACAAACTCTGTACCTCAAGGTTGAGTTTGTTGTCTTCCTTCCTTCTTGCACATCTAACCCTTAATTACCAAAAATCTTGTACTAAACACTAAAACCTCATACTTTGATTTCAAACCCTAATTTTTCTCACACGAATTTGGAAAGGATTTTAGAGAGGAGAGAGATGCAAGAGAGATCTGAAGGTTGTGAGGGCTAATAGCCGAAGAATCCCTTTGGAAGGTGAAGAGTCATGTGGTTCAAGCATGAGGTGTGACCATCCAAGCTCACCACCTCTTCATGCATGAGGTGTCGCCATCCTTTTCACGTGGCACTTCCCTATTGGTCCATAATTAACTAATAATAGATTGACTCTCCTAAAATTTCATTTAAAGTTAATATTTCAGCAATAAGATGTCAACCTCTCATTTAATGAGTCGACCATAAATAAAACCCGAGAGTTTCAAGGGGTGACCCCTTTTAAAATTTTCATAAATTTTTTTCCACAACTCGGATTTCCATAGTTCAAAAACTCATATTTTCCTTATTGAGTCGCGTGTAACTTGGTTGAATACTTAAAATAAATTATGAATTTAACATAATCAAATATACGAAATACAAAACATTGCTCAAAATCTATAATTCTATAGTCTGGTTTTCCTTCACCAACTTCAAATAAACATATCTTCTTCTCCAAAAGTCCAATAGAATGGATCTACCTATCAATATTCTTATCTTCACGTTACTACAACTTTACAAAAGAACACTTTGTGAGTTATGCTCTTCTAGGGCATGATATGATTGTAACACAGAACCTGCTCAGTTACAAAATTCAAACAAAGTATTTGTTCCAATATTTGGGGTCTAAGATTTATAACTTTCTCTATACATTTTTAAATCAATAAATTTTTGTTGCTGTAGTTTCATCTACTGATCAATTAAATTCCATTAGAAGAAATCAACTTCATGTTCAGACCTTAAAACCTTGGAATTAGGTAAATACCAATATTATTTCTGATTCGTCACTTCATTACTTTTAAGGTGTAATTTTGTCTTCGTATTCATCTTTTCTTAGCATAATTCATTCTTTAACCATAAAACATTATATTCACATAATGTTATTGTACATCAAAAAGTTGGGTGTTACAATCAACCCTCCTTATTTAAAATTTTGTCCTCAAAATTTACATGCCAAATAACTTGAAATAATCCCTTTCTATGTCTTCTTGTTGTTCTCAAGTAGCTTCCTACATCGAGTGGTTCTTCTATAGTACCTTAACCAAAGGAATTTTTGTATGATATCAGGACCGTAGAATTGGGCTTCTCCAACTTCGTCTCAGTAAAATGGCAACCTTCATTTACGGCCATATAAAGCTTTGTAGGGCATCAATCCAATTGTTTATTGGTAGCTGTTGTTGTACGTGAATTACACTAATGGTAGCTGCTTGCTCCACGACACTTGAAATTCCAATAAACATGCCCTTAATATATCCTCAATGCTCTGAATCATTCTCTTCATTTGGCCGTCAGTTTGGGGATGAAATGCCTTGCTTAGGCTTAACTCGGTCCCTATTGATTTTTGTAAACTCTTCCAAAATTTGGATGTAAATTTCGGATCTCTATCTAACTTCTTGGATATAAAGTTCTGCATACTTATTCATACCCGAGTTTAATTTAATTGACAAGAAATGGGCCGATTTCCCATTGAAACTTGGGGGATGAAGATGATTGAATCTTTCACAGCTTAACTCCCTGTGATTATTTCTTCGTTCACCACCTTGACTTTCACTCATTCGGTATTCTTCTAGATATTGGGATTGGCGATCCACTAAGTTTACCAATCTATCAACTATACTTTCATTGTCATGACTTGTCCCTTCATCAATAGGTTACTCTTGACATCTCTTACTAATTCTATCATAGAGCAAACAATGCACATAAATAATACAATCAAGCAAGATAAGTCAAACTTACTTACAGTGGATGAAGCATTTCTGTGCGAAGCTTTCATCGTTAAGTAGACTGCATAATCAATTTTAAAACCTGGTGGGCTCTGATACCATTTCATTGTTAAGTAGACTGCAGAATCAATTTTAAAACCTGGTGGGCTCTCATACCATGTCTGTCACACCTCGTAAAACTTTACTTAAAAATGATCGCGGTAAAAAAAAAATTTCTTTAAAAATATTCCTCTTGAATTCTTTTTCGTAACAACACAACATAAGACTTTAATTAAAAATCATAGTAAACCCAACATTTACTTGAAATAAGACATTGTTAATCAAAATATTCATCAAATAAAATACCGCAAAGCTCATATGACATATAGTTTAATCAAAATGTGTAATATACATAATAAACATCTTTACACAACATCATTTAACAAAACTAAACTTTTAAAACACATCAATGTTCAAAGGTAAACACTCCAAAATACTTCAAATGTACATCTTGACGTCCCCACCCAACGACACTTAACGATTCAAGCTTCCCGCACCAACTCTGCCTCCTCCACGTGATGATCGTTACATAAAAAAGGGAGGGCTAAGTCCCTAACCTTCATCTTCATTACCTACATCACAAAGCATAACTTATGAGCTTAAAGTTCAGTAAGTAATCGAATGAGCCTATATTCCTAACATGAGCATGACGTTTCTTGAAAAGATGCACGTTCATTTCGTTCCTTATCGTTATCTTAACTTAACTTGACATGTGTGGGCGTCACATCGTACGAAGGTTAAAAGGCACCATATTTCCTCCGTGAGGCAGTGATGTGCCACCCGAGAGGGTTAGCATGTCGTGGGTTGGACTGGTATGTTTACGCGGGGCTCGGGTGAGAGGGATGTGTGGCGCACTGGAAAATGGTCTCGGGCGAATGTTGGATTTAGAATGGAGAGTTGAAATAAAGGGGAAATGTGGGTGATTTGTATGGAAATTATGGGAGTGGCTTGCAGAAATAAGGAAATGCTCGGGTTGTCGAATGGGGTTCAAAATCGGAAAATGGATGAAGTGATAGCTAGGGGAAGGTAATGGCCTCGGGAGAGCTTTTTAAAAGAGGGTGGGATCAAATAAGTCGAATACTTGAGCAATCAAAGTATTCATTTGGTAGACCTTACTCGCACTCGGACGTTCTTTGCCGGATATTACTCACCGGAGAAGGGAAAATCAGAAAGAGCTTCAACCAAAGGAAGAAGGTGCGTTTGCACAATTTTTATTCAAATTCTCTCTGCCTTCTAAGTGGAAGGCTAATACACTTAAATAACAACTAAACTAAAAATGAGAATTAATTAATCTAAGCCCTTCGATTTGGTGGACACTTTGGATAAACCGGGAAAGATCTTCCTTGACTTTGGTGAGACCAAAGACGCTCCTCTTCAGCGGAAGGTTCGAACCAACATGGATATGCGCAGCTAAATTCAAATGGAGACCGTGGTGGACTGGGGAAGACTTTTGGTTGACCGAGGGAGGTAGCGGGCGACTCTTTCAAAATGGACGCCGAGGCTTGACCAAACTTTGGGCATCAAGGGATTTGATGCGTGCCAATTTGAAATGGAAGGTCCTGATGCTTCCCTCTTTAGCTGAAAATTCGAACCATCAGGGATATGTGCGGCTGAATTTGAATGGAGACCGTGGTGGACCGGGGAAGACCTTCTGACATGCTCCAAGATGCGGAGGTGTCGGGAAGAGAGGAGATGGCAACAATCTGACGAGAGAAAGAAAGGTAGGCAGCAACAGGGGATTGGAGCAGGGAGAGCTCCAAACGCATACAGGGGCTTTAGCTAGAAATTAGAGGACTTAAAGCTTTGAGAGTGGGCTAAGTTTGGCCAAATTTACAGCTTAAAAACACGTGCGGATCAATAAAATACACGGAGGCAATTTTTAGGTGCACAAACAGACAAAGCTGAAAGAAACAGTGTAGGGGTGTTGGGGAGACTTCTGCACAACTTCCAATGCAGGGAGTCTGGGAGGGTGGAAATTGGCAAAACTTAACTTCAACGAAGTGGGAAGAAATTTCAAGTTGTTTGAGGGGAAAATCACGAGTAGATTGGAAGATATGCAGGATAGAAAATTGATGGACACAACTGCCCGATTTCAGAAGTTCGGGTAGAAGGCAGTGGAAAAAGCATGCATAACTCTTGATGGGGAGGGGCTGTTGCTAAACGTAAAGAACAGTTATTTCAAGCCATGAAAGAGGAACTCACAGCCATAAAATTGGAGACTTTTGTTCACGGAAAACAGAAATGGTACGAATTGGACTTTTGTTGCACAAATTCACTCGGGTAAGCACCAAAAACAGCAACAAACACCAAAGATAAAAAGAAATGCAAACAAAAAATGGAGGAAAGCTATGGGATTTCCAAGCTCGCTTTGGTTCCTAAACAAGTGAGGAAGGAGGTTGGAATAAGGTTTAGTGATCCTAGCTAATCACCAACACCAAGACAAGCAAGAATCAAGGATGTTACTCACCTAGATTCCCAAATGCCGTGAGAAAAGGAAGGGCTTGAGAGCTTCAAAGCTTCTTCAATTTACCAATATCTTTTCTGCCTTTCATTCATCGTGGAAGAGGGTTTCATATACCCTCCAAATTACACAAAAGAATTAAACAAAAAAATAAACCTAAATTAGGGACCAATGATTGGCTAGAGTAGGAGTTAGGTGAGAATTGGGTCCCACCAAGCCTCCTTATCCAACCACATGGAACTTTCAACTAAAGCCACGTCCCAAGCATATCTAAAAAAAAAGAAGGATAATAGAAACTTAGGGTTGGACCTAAGTTCCATCAAAAATGGCTTGGGTTGGTCCAAACCTAACAAAAATCCCATCAAAATTGGTTCAAACCGAACCAATTTGATTACAACAAAACATACTTCCCTACTTAAAAGATTTATAACCCCAAATACATATACAAATATTCAGCACTCCTTATGGACTCTTCTTGCAGGAACTACTCTCCCATAATGGTGATGGGGCATTCGGCCATCTTAATGCATGGAGCCAGATGTGGTCACGGTTCGGGTGGGAGGCTTTGGCAAGGAGAATCTTGTAACTCGGCCAACTTCTCCTCTTCTTTATACTCCCATTGTAAGCAATGCTTGGGGAGTTCTTGATCATGATGTGAGGGAGCTCCTAAGAGATCCAAGGAAGAAAAAGTGAAACCTGCAAAATCAACAAACATGTTAGCTAGTTGTCTTGCTCGGCTCCGGGTTGTCGCCCCCTTTGGTGGTTGGTTGTTCCTGAGCACATCACCTTCGGTTGACCAGGAGAGTGCACGCGCGGCTCTTTCAAAATGGACGATGGTCCGGTCAAGGGGTGATTTGAGCGAGCCAATTTGAAATGGAGCCTCCAGGTGTCTGAAGTTTACAGAATGAAGATGCGCGCCCGAGTAATTTGAATGAAGATCCGCCATTGTTGATGGGCGCACGCGGGCTCATTCAAATCGTCAACCTCTGGTTGTCCGAGCTCTGGACATCTTGGGATTGGCGCGGGCAAATTTGAAATGGATACTTTAGTTTTCTTGGGTTGACTGGATGAAGGTGCGCGCCTGGCTAATTTGAATGATGATCCACCATTGCTCATGGACACTCGCGGGCTCGTTCAAATCAGCAACCTCTGGTTGACCGAGCTCTAGACAACTTGGGATTGGCGCAGGCTAATTTGAAAAGGAAGATCCCAACGCTCCTGGGTTGACTGAGTGAGGATCGCCCTCGGGTTGACTCCTTTCTGGACACCGGGGTATTGGCATGGGGCAATTTGAACCTTGACCTTCCCTTGACCAAATAATCTGATTACTCAGATAAATAAGTCAAGGGGTCGATAAAATCCGGCCTAAGGTCTTGAGTTCATCGAAGCCCCTCTTGTTGACCGAGGTCTCTAACAATGCTTTCCAACACTTAGCTGTAATTTTCTCATCCTTCCTCTTTGGGCTAGTCTCTTATCCTTCTCCTAAACATTATTTCCTGATAAAAATAAATGTGACCAAAAGTTGGCCCAAGGTGGCCGAAGACTCGGTCTTCATGGGAGCTCTCGATCCGTCACAATTGGATCTTGCGTTCTCCCATGTCGGTCACTTATTTCATTCGGCCAAAATCCTCGGCCGACGACCGATTCTTCGCTGGTCGGTCATGGTCATGTGGGTGGGCGATGAGTGTGTCGTGGCTGGAAGTGTTGGGCGTGTCGTGGTCGAGCATGCTCGGACACCAATTGTGTACAATCTTTGGCCACTTCCAATCAGCCTCAGAAGGTGTTCTTCCTACAAAATGAGCAACTAAATTAGTGAAATCATGTGCGCTCATGGGGGCTAGATCGGTGATGCACGCCGGTTGTACATCATCCTCTCGGGGTACTTGAGGATTTGTCCTCAAATCTGTCTTTTCTTTATCATCCTCTCCCAGTTGGAGGTCGATGGGGGGCTCACTCCCTAGACGGGGCGGTAATCCATCGGTTTTCTGGGGACGCGTCCCGATATGAGTCAAGGTAATGGCAAATTAATAATGTCTTCTTAGCCGTGGCGTTCTTTTTCTTGCCCTTGTCCTTCGCTACTTGTTACAGAGTCATTGGAGCAAGGATGATAGTACGTCCATCCATCTTGAACGTATACCGGTTAGTGAGGCCGTCGTGCAGAACTTGGTGGTCGAATTGCCAAGGTCGACCGACTAGCAAATGAGTGGTGCTCATGGGCACCACGTCACAAAGGACCACGTCCCTGTATTGGCCGATTGCAAATGCCACCCGGGTTCGTTTTGTGACCGGGACGTCCTCTCGGTCGGTAAGCCACTTCAATTGATATGGCGTCGGGTGTTCAATGATTGGTAGCATCGGCTTCTCAACCATTTCTCGGGAAGCTACGGTGCAGCTTCCACCATCAACAATTAAGGAGCATACCTTCTCCTTGATCATGCATCGGGTGTGAAAAAGATTTGTGCGTTGATGATCCTCCCGTTGTTCTTGAGTTGTTAGGATTTGACACGCTCGGGGTTATGAGAAGTGTCGGGAGAAAGAAGACACAAGGGTAATCTGCCAAGGAGAAAGTCCAAGACAGAAACAGTGAGGTGTAACGGTTAATGTTCCAAATGCATACATGATTAAATCAAATAAACTCATCCAAATGAAACTTTAGGAAGTGGACTAAGCTGGGCCAAATTTGCAACTTGAAAACACGTGAGGACTTAAAATGGCACGGGAATACTTTTGAGTGTACAAACAGACACAAAATAGAAAACAGTGACGTGGAGGGGTAAAGATTTCTGCACAACTTCAAATGCAGGCAACCTGGGAATGTAAAAATTGGCAAAAAACAACTTCAATGAAAGGGAAAGAAAATGCAAGTGGTTTGATGAACAAATACACTGTAGGTTAGGAGATATGTAGGTTGGAAAATGGATGGACAGAAACTGTTCGATTTCGAGAACTCGGGCAGAATAACGGGGAAGTTGTAAGTACAACTTTTGATGGGCGAAGGGTTTTGGTAAAAGGAAAGAACAGAAATTTCAGGGCATGAAAGAAGAATTCACAACCAAAAATTTATGGTTTTTACTCACGAAAAATAGAAAATGACACAGAGTGGACTTTTAGTGAACGAAATCCACTCGGGTAGAAATGAAAACAGCAACCAACACACAAGCAACAACACAATCACAATAACAAACGGAATGTTAGCTATAGGACTTCCAAACTCGCCTTTGATCCTAAACAAGTGAGGAAGGGAGATTGGAATAGGGCTTAGTGGCTCTAGCAAGGCACCAACACCGTTACAGACCAAAGATCAAGGATATTACTCACCTTGAATTTTCTTTGCCGTGAGAGAAAATGGGGAGAGCTTCAAGCTTCAACATTCAACATTTTCTACTCTGCAAAATGCTGAGAAAGGGAGGTTAAAACCCTCCTTCGCACGAGCTACAAAGGGGCATAATGGCCTCCTACAAACCTAAGCAAATCACCATTAAAGAGGGATGGCAAGTGGGGGCCACAAAGACTTCTCCACCAAAAGAGAGGCATGGGAAGCTAAAACATGGCTGCAACCCATCCTAATAGAACCTAACCTCCCACTTGCAGCCACTACACTAAACAACAAACATCAAAGAAATAAACAACACATTCTTGCATGGTTTTCACGTAAACCATGCAAGGCAAAAAATACAATCGGGTTTTCAAAAAAAAAAACAAGAAATTTATAAACCCGAGACTTCCTTCATGCTCCTTGTTCGAAATTGACCTTTTTCCTTGATGATTCAGGAACTCCTTGGAAGGCTTCTTCTTTTAAGATTGGCGTTGGATAATCAATTTTCTCCATGCATGGTGCCGGGTATGGCTTTGACATCAATTGGTGTTCTCGGCGTCTGTTTGTTCTACTCCAAACTCCCATTGTAAGCAATGTTTGGGGAGTTTTTGATCCAGGTGTGAAGGAGCATCAAAACAAACAATGGAAGGGAAAGAAGTACCTGAAAAATCAACAAACAAGTTAGAAAAATATCTTGCACGGCTCCGAGTAATTGCCCCCTTCGGTTGTTGGTGAATCCCGGGCATATCAGGATTGGTCGGATCATCATAAGTCTCGCCCATCTTGGGCTTGGCAAATCTATTCTTCGGCCAGGCTCATTTTCTCTTTGACCTCAGTTTGACCTTCGTCTTCGCTAATAATTTCCTCGGTCCCTTCGAGGACAGTCATCATCTGCCAGTTAGGACATTGGGCGGCAATGTGACCTCGTCCGAGGCACTTGAAACATTGAATCTCACAGGTCCTCTGCTTGTCGTCTCCCACCTCTTGAGGTTTGGTGTCCGCGTCTCTTTTGGGGCCCATGGCTTAGGCGCTGGGCCGCGGTCTTCGGTCCTATGTGCAGGTCGGTATGGCGTGGTCTCCTTGGGAGGTATGGCGTGGTCCTAGGTGCAGGTCGGTACGAACCATTTCGGCATATGGGTCTTCATGGCCTGCCACATTGTAATGTCCTCCTCTTGGTCTCTCCGCCTTTGGGCTCTTAGACTATCCAACAAAAGGCTGGCATAGTCCGTAAGCTCCAAGGATGCCAATTGGACTTTCAATTTTTCTCTGAATGGTTGTAAAGGTCAAAAACTTTATCGACCTTTTCAACCCAATCGAGAAATTTATCTCTGTTTGAGGCCCTGTTGAATGATGGAAGATTCAATTTTGGGAGCCTCCATTCTTCATCCCGATCCGAATGATGATCTAGGAGGAACTTATCATCAGATCCGTCTGAGCCGTGATGGTTAGCTCGGGGCTCACCGGCTCCCGGTCTCCATGCTGGCCGGGATGCGTGTTGTTGTCGAGGTCGAGCAGCCATATCATCTAGCCTTTGGAGCATGGCGTCCATCCTGCGATTCATGGCTTCGAGTTGCTCTTGGACATTGTGTTTGGGTTCACGAGATTTGGAGAACATTGTTTGTTCGCTCGTGGTGGCTTGGTCGCGGCCGGCCGTGTGAATGGCGCCGCTCCGAGTCATCATTCTAAGAGTGGGGCGGAAGTGAGTAAAATTTTGTGGGGTTGAAGAGAATGGTTCTTGGCTCTGATACCAAGATGATGTGCCACCTGAGAGGGTTAGCACGTCGTGGGTGGAACTGGTGTGCTGACGTGGGGCTCGGGTGAGAGGGATGTGCGGCGCACGGGAAAATGGGCTCGAACGATTGTTGGATTTAGAATGGGAAGTTAAAATGAAGGGGAAATGTGGGTGATTGGTATGGAAATTATGGGAGTGGCTTGGAGAAATAAGAAAATGGCTCGGGTGGTCGAATGGGGTTAAAAATCCGACAATGGATGAAGTGATAGCTAGGGGAAGGTAATGGGCTCGAGAGAGCTTTTTAAAAGAGGGTGGGATCGAACAAGTCTAATACTTGAGCAATAAAAGTATTCGGTTGGTAGACCTTACTGGCACTCGGATGTGACGCACCGATCGATCGCGCAAGGGTTGACGTTCTTGGCCAGATATTACTCACCGGAGAAGGGGACGTCGAAAAGAGCTTCAACCAAAGGAAGAAGGTGCATTTGCAATATTTTTATTCAAATTCTCTCTGTCTTCTAAGTGGAAGGCCGATACACTTAAATAACAATTAAACTAAAAATGAGAAAGAATTAATCTATTTTTTCGGTGGACGCCTTGGATCAACCGGGAAAGACTTTCCTTTACTTTAGTGAAATCATGTGCGCTCATGGGGGCTAGATTTATGATGCACGCCGGTTGTACATCAGGCAGCCAATTCGACCTTCTCCCATAACTTCATCTTGACTTTGCAAACATTTATGCATTGGATGATGAATGTGTCCCATACAACCTTCATCATTCGTTGGGTGACATTTTAACAACATGCATGAGGAATTTTTTTTTTGTATTTTTCATAAAACATGATGCATGGACATGATTCATGTCACGCCCCGAAGTAGGGCCTGGCAGAAACGCCAGGTCAGATAGCCAAATCCACCTCGGCTGACTCGGTAATCCGACCCAAAGGCTATTTAAACTTGCAGAAATTTCTCTTTACCAAAATACCCCGGGTCTATCCATCGAAAGAGTTTTAATTCATAGCATAAATAAATCATTAATACAACCAAATCGAAACAAATATTATCCAAATATATCCACTCACAATTTCTTACCAGTTACAACAAAGGAAAATATTAAAGAGATTCTTCCAAGAAATCTCTACCAGTTCCAAAGTCGACTGCTAGCCTGGTAAAAAAATATTGTCGATTGGGTGAGTGACAAACTCGTAAGTTACCCATATTTAATGCATTCCGGTTAAAACTTAGATTTTAACCTTTTTTCCCAAAAATCGCGATCTATTCTATATGATGCACGCATTTTGAAATTCAATCAAAATCATGCATATTTTGCCATTTCAAATCCCGGCTCCGCGAGCCCAATAAAAACAAATCATTTCCCCTTGGGAAAAGCCCGGCCCATCGGGCCCCTGTGAGGTATTTAGAAAACCCGTCACATACGTAGGTGACTATACTACAAAATACCCTCACAGCCATCAAATGCCGGTGAAAAAGGAGTGTCACACAAGGACCACCCCGGCACACCACAGAAAGATGGGCAAACGGCTCACCATCTCATGAGTCAGAAAGAAATCCCGGTGCCGGTCCTCTCCGGGTACCAACCTTTACCACCCGGATCAAACCACAGTTGCCTCAGCCAACTGCCATCCAAAGGCCTCCCGGTAAGATGTACCCGACCTAAGCTACCGTTACACGATACCGATCAAGAACCCTACCGTTAGCTACCCGGGTCAAATAACAACGGCGCACAGTCTGTTGGGTACCCACGACAATCTGCTAAGATGGTTCAGATCCCGGTCATCGTACCCTGCACGCATGCAGTAAACCCTGGCCAGGTTTAGGGAGATTTAAGGTGCCCCAGGGAACGCGTCATCACCGCCCCATCACCATCCTAAATCACATCAAGTGATAAGACATAGGTCGACCCTACCAACTCCTAACGAAGGGGTCGATCACCTGACCAACCCTACCAACTCCGAACGAATGGGGCCGACCGGCCGACCGACTCTACCAACTCCGGTGAATGGGGTCGATCCTCTGACCAGCCCTACCAACTCCGACGAATGGGGCCGATCGTTTCAAACAAAATCCACATTTATAAAACCAAATCTACTTTCTAAATAAACGTGGAAATCCAAAACATCACAATTCAATATCCATTTCCATCCAGATAAGGCAACCATATAAAATATCAATCATTTAAATCATGTAAACTCACAATATAAATCATGCCTTATCTGGATTATAAGTTTTAATACTTTAAAACTGACGTGCGTCACGTCGTTTTGGGTGTCAACCACCAAAATATGGTTATTATCAACTTTAAAACATGAATCTAGGATTAAGGTAGAAAATATAAATGACTTACCTCCTTTTACGGGCGTTTTCCCTTTCTTTTTCCTTTTCTCGGGCTCCGGGCTCGGTTCAATTTCGTAAAACTCCTCTGAAATATTCCAATTATATTGCATAAGAGAAGAGAATCGAAAACCAAGCGAAAAGATGCAAAAATGGGCCAAAACGGCCCCGAAACCCCGCTGTCTTGTTCGGTCCGGACCGGTCAACGGTCCACGTTGACCGGTCAACTCGTCCGCATCAGTGTTGACCGGTCAACGCCGCCTCGTCAGCATGCCTCGTCAGCGTTGACCCTGTCAACGTGCCCCGTCAGCGTTGATTCGGTCAACGCCGTTGGCCGGCGACGATTTCCGTCGCCGGCGACGATTCCGGCGTCCGTTCTCGACGTCCGTTCACGACGTAATTTATGTCAAAATACTCGTCTCGAGGAGACAGACTCAACCACACCAATATTCCCGAGAGAATTTAAGAGTTGAAAAACCGAAATCAAAAACTCCGACTCTCGTTTTTTCTTAGATCTCTCTCAAAATACGAGGTTACCTTCAAAACCGCTTTAAAGGATTGCTCCCCTCATTGTTGCGGACGTTTTGACACCTTGATCTCGTCGAACGGTCGTCATTTGCCGGAAATCCCTCTCTCCCTCTCTCTCTCGTTTCTCAGCGTCGGGGGGAAACTGAAGAAGAAGAACTTCTTCTTTCTTCTTATCCTTTAAATTTAATATATTATATAAATATTAATATATTATATAATATAATAATATTAAAACATAACATTTATTTCGTGTAACGTTTTCGATTTTCGCCCGATTCCTGTCGTTCCACTTAAAATCCCGACACGATCATTTGTCCACTTATTTCATAAAATTGGCTTTTACGTTACATTCGAAAATCGTAGCTCGATTTCATCCCGAGATATCCCAATTTAATTAGTTTGACCAAGACGTCGCATGTAACATATACGAAAAATTTACGTTCCGCATACGACAATTGATTAGTCAAACTAAAAATTTTCCTTGAAATTCGGAATTTAAAATTTTGGGTTATTACAATTCATGCATATGCATGACATTGTAACATAATTTAAGTACATGTAACATAATGCATCAAACATCTCGTAAGTCAACAGTAATAAACATTCCTAGTATACTTGACTTAACTTAACTCTTGACTTATGATAATACATAAACATCAAACAATGTCAATCAAGCACCAATCAAACCCAAAGCACTTGGGTCGGTGTACGGTGTCATACACCCCAACAGAATATCACTAATAACTATATCATAAAAACAAACAACTCCTAAGACATTTTTACTTAATGGATATCTACGTAATCAAAAATATCATTCTTATGTCCTATCCTTTGTGATGTAGTCCTACAAGGGGCTAAACACATGCAAGGATTACTAACATGCCTAACATAAACATGAAATTTTTGAAAAACATGCATATTCATTTCGTTCTTTATCGGTATCTTGACTTAACTTGTCATGTGTGGGCATCACATCGTATGAAGGTGAATAAGCAGAACATCATGACCAATTTCTTACTCGAAGATTTTGTAAAACTTGCATTCAAAAAACTGGGTAACATGACTCATAATTTGTATACCCATAACCTATCTTTACAATTTCATGCATTTTTAACCATATAACGCAATTTCCATCACTTTTATTCTAACCTAGAACAAAAGTAGGTGCTTCTAAATAGCAAACTTTGTACCTCAAGGTTAATTTCTAGGTCTTCCTTCCTCCTTACACTTCTAACCCTTAATTACTAAAATTCTTGTACTAAACTTTAAAACTTCATACTTTGATTTCAAACCCTAATTTTTCTCACACAAATTTGGAGAGGATTTTAGAGAGGAGAGAGAGGTGCAAGAGAGATCTGAGGGTCGTGATGGCTAATAGCTGAAGACTCCAACAAATTTTATCCCTTTGAGGAAAACTTCATCTCCTACATCAAATTCGAGTTTCCTTCTTCTTTGATCTGCATAGCTCTTTTGTCAGCTTTCAACTATCTTGATCCTTTCTCGGATCACTCTTATTTGATCCTTGGTTTGCTGTATGATCTCAGGACCGTAGAATTGAGCTTCTCTGACTTTGTCCAAGTATAATGGCGACTTGCATCTCTTGCCATATAAAGCTTCTTAGGGCGCCATTCCAATTGTTGATTGGTAGTTGTTGTTGTACGTGAATTCCACTTCTAAGGTGTAATTCCATCTCCATATTCATCTTTTCTTTGCACATTTCATTTTTTAACCATAAAATATTATATTCACATAATGTTATTATACAACAAAAAGTTGGGTGTTACATAAAGCTTATGTCTGTTGCCTAGTCGCTTAGGTTTTTGGCCTAAGAGAATAGGAAATAGGGCTTAAGGTTTAGGGGTTTCGGTTTTGGGCTTAAGGCTTGGGCTTAGAGCATACGTCTTACGGTTGAGAGGTTTTAAATTAGAGGTTAACCTTATGGCTTAAGGCTTAAACCTAGGGCCTTAGGGCTTAGGGCTTAGTGTTTTAGGCTTAGGGATCAAGGCTTATGGCTTAAGGTTTTACCTGTTGGTTTAGGGCTTTTGGCTTAGAGCTTATGGCTTTGGGCTTTGTGATTTGAGCCTTTGGTTTTGGGCTTTAGGCTTTTGACTATGTGCTTAGGGCTTATGGCTTGGGCTTTGGGCTTTAGGCTTTGAGGTTTTGGATTAAGGCTTAGGGCTAGAGCTAGGGCTCAGAGCCTATAGCTTAGGACATATGGATTAGAGCTTAGAACTTTGGGCATAAGGCTTAGAACTTTGGGCTTGGGGCTTAGTGCTTTAGGCTTAGGGCTTAGGACTTAGGGCTTATGGCTTAAGGCTCAAGGTTCAAGGCTTAGGGCTTAGGGCTTAGGAGTATTGAGATAGGAGTTTGGCCTAAGGGATTAGTGCTTATGGCTTTGGGCTTAGGGCTTAAGGCGTAGAGCATCCGGCTTATGACTTAGGCTGTTGAGCTTTGAGGTTTTGACTTTAGGCTTAGGGCCAATGCTAGGGATCATGGATTAGAGGTTAACTTATAAGGCTTAGGCATACAGGTTTACGCTCATGACTTAACGCTTAGGGCTTAGGGAAAATAACTTAGGTCTTCGAGTTCTAGATTAGGGCTTAGGGCTTAGTAATAAGGGTTTTGGGCTTAGGGATTAAGGCTTACGATATAAGGCTTACGAGTTAAGGCATACTGCTTAGGGCTTAGAGCTTAGCACCTACAGCTTAAGTCTTAGGGCTCATTGACTTTTGGCTTAGGGCTTAGGGCTTATGACTTTAGGCACTGGGCTTAAGGCTTGAGGCTCAGAGCTTTGTGCTTAAGGTTATAATCTCTGGGCTTAGGGCTCCAAGATTAAGATATAGATTTTAGGGTTAAATACTTTCGACTTTGAGCTTTGGGCTTAGATATTGAGGCTTAAGGTATAAGCCTTAAGGCTTACGTCTTTGTGCTTAGGGTTTGAGGCTTTTGGCTTAGTACTAAGGATTTACGTTATTGGGCTCTAGTAAAGGGTTTAAGGCTTAATACTTTAGCTTTTGGGCTTTAAGTTTTAGGATTTGGGCTCAGGGCTTAGGGCTTAGGTCTTGGGGCCTTAGGCTAAAGCTTTGGCTTAGGGCTTAGGACATACAAAATGAGGATTAGGGCTTAGGGCTTAGGGGATATGGCTTAAGGCTTAGGAGTAAAGCATATGGCTTAGTGCTCATGGCTTAGAGCTTATGGCATATGGCGTAAGGCTTAGGGCTTATGGCTTAGGGATTATTGTGTAGGGCTTATGGATCAGGGCTAAGGGCTTTTGGCTTTGGGCTTTGGGCTTTTGGTTTAGTACTTAGGGTTTAGGGCTTACGGCTTAGGGAATTAGGTCTTTCAATTTAGGGCTCAGGGCATAAGCCGTAGGGCTCTAGACTTAGGGCCAAAAGATTAGGCGTTTAAAAAAAGGCTTACGACTTAGAACTTTGGGCTCATCACTTTTCACTTACGTCTTTGGGCTTAGGGCATATGGCTTTGGGCTTATGGCTCAGGGCTGAAGATATAAGAATTTGTGCTTAAGGCTTTAGGTTTTGGGATTAAAGCTTAGGGCTTACGACTTATGGATTAAGGCTAAGGGCTTTGGACTTTGGGCTTTGGTATTTAGGCAAAAGGCTTAAAGCTTTGGTGTTTACGTTTAGGGCTTAGGACCTAGGGCTGAGGCGTTAGGCTTAGATCTAAGGGCTTAAAGCTTTGGCCATAGGCCTTAGGCCATACGTCTAATGGCTTAAACCTTACGTGTAACATTCCATTTTTTTTTATTTAATCTAAAAAAAGACTGAAAAGCCATGGTAAAATTATTCTTGTCCTTTAAATCTTTAATTTGTATAATTAATTTTCTTGAAAACATAGCGTAAGTCATTAAGTAAATAGCAAACTCATTGTTATGATAATTGAAAACGCATTTTCAAAACGTGCTTATTCATACATAGGGTTAGTTTACATATGTGAATAACATTTCACAAAACACATCTTAAAACATAGTACTTTCAAAATATGTCAAAACTTCTTTCTTTCGTTCATTCCCATTGGTCGTCGCTTAACAGTGCATGCACGGCCCGAGCAAGCCTCCTCCACAGCAACACATCATGTGGTGAAAACTAAGTTCTTCACCTTCGTTTTCATCACCTACATCACAGAGCTTATTCTAATGAGCTTAAGGTTCAGTAAGAAATCGTATAAAGTGACATGCGTAACATGAGCATTGTTTTGTAAAACATGCATATTCATATCGTTCTTTATTGCATTATTCTTGCTTATCGATCCAGTTTTCCACCTCATGATTCTACCCAGTCCTCGTGACCAAGCTTTCCACCTCGTGGTTCTACTATTCATTTACATGTTCGGCTTTCCACCATGACCGAGCATTCAACCTCGTGGTTCTACCTCATTCATTTGTTACATACATTCATGGATAGAACTTTGAGAATTTTCAGAACCAGAGTTAGCACCAACAGGTTCCTCCCATCCCACCCTCGCCATTCGGTTGGGTGATATTTGAAAACATGCATGGAAAACATTTTTGTTCTTTTCGTAAGACATGTTGCATGAAAATGACACACATGCAAAACATGACATTCATAACATAAGATTAAGCATGCATAAAACATCTCCCAATCAACATAAACAAACGTCTCAAAATGAAGATAATTGTTATCTCTCAAGAATACTTAACATAAACTTACTTCATTACTTTACTTAAACCTAGCAACCATCAAAAAATGTCAAACAAACACCAATCAAACCAAAATACTTGGCCTGGTACACGGTGCGATACACCCCAAACAGAGTATTCTTATTCTACTTATCCATAATCGTAACCAATTTGCGTTCACTTTTATTTATTTATAATTATACAACCTTAATCCTACTCTTTGTGATGTAGTCCCCGGAGGGCCAAAGACGCACAAATTCACTTACTTGGATTCCAAGCTGCAAAATACTCCTTAATTCCTTCACTTTTTTTACTTGATTCCAAACAACCTTAACATCACAAATATGCTTACATTAGAATTTCTCGAATTTACTATGTTTTTCTCCCAAATTACAACAGTCATAACTTATGTTATCAAACTCCAATTCTTATGAATAAGTAATTAAAATAACCCTTAAGTTGTCACTATAATTCATCAAAAGACTTTAAATTTAATTTTGTAATAAAAAATCGTATAAAATCCATATCTTTAAAATTTGACATATTAATCCTGCTTTTGTATGGACATGGTAACACCTTGTTTTTCATGCCATTTCCATTAATCAAAACCATACTAGAACTCTTATAACTTCAATATAGGGTATAGAAGAACACTTAAGTCAACCAACATCATACCTTAGCCCTAACTTCGTGCTCCTCCTTCTTGTTATTTAAACTCACAAAACACACTCGATTTGCACCTCTGACGCTAAACTTCCAACTTCAGCTTCAACCTTATGTTTCCCTTCATACGAAACTTGAGAGAATTTAGGGATAATAATGAGAATTTCGTGCATCAAACGCCAGCTGAAGGTGAAGAGGCAAACATGAGGTGAATAGGCAAGCATGAGGTGGAGAGGCAAGCATGAGGTAAAGAGGCAAGCATGAGGTGGAGAGGCAAGCATGAGGTGGAGAGGCAAGCCTGAGGTGAAGAGGCAAGCATGAGGTGACTTCACCAAATTTTCTCCTTCAACACTTAACTCAGTTGAACATACTCTAACTTTACTTCTTATTTCTTAAAGCATTCCTTTAAAAGGCGTATTTTAAGACACTACCAAAAATACATCGTGATGCACTTATCAAGATTTAATAACGTAATTTATATTTATAATAACTAAGGTACTTAAATGGCTCGGATGTTACATTACGAGTTTAAGATTTGTTCTTAGGGCTTTTGCCTTTGGGCCTAGTGTTTTTGGCTTATGGCATAAGCTCTAGGGCTAGGGATTTAAAGCTTTTTGCTTAGGGTTTTTGGGTGTCCGCATTGGTCTTTGGGCTTCCAATTTTGGGCATAGGGTTTAATTTTTAGGGCTTTGGGCTTTGGGCTTTTTTCTTAGGGCTTATTGCTTAGGAAATAGGGCTAAGAGCTTAAGGCTTCAGCCTAAGACATATAGCTTATGATTTAGAGTTTTTAAAATAGGGATTAAGTCATAAGGCTTACAACTTAGGTCTTATGGCTTAGGGTTTAGGGCTTAGAGCATAAGGGTTAGGTATAGGGCTAAGGGCTTAGCACTAAGAGTGTTGGGTTTTGGGCTTTGTGGTTTTAGCTTAAGGCTTTTGGCTTAATGGTAAGGATCAGAGCTTAGAGCTTTGGACATAAGGATTAGGGCTTAAGGCTTTCGGCTCATGGTTTAGAGCATTGAGATTAAGGCTCAGAGTTGAGGGCTTAGGGCTTAGGATTAGGGCTTAAGGTGTAGGGCTTAAGGCTTAGAGCTTAGGGCTCTTAGATTAGGGCAGAGGGCTTGTAGATAAGGGCTTTAAGCTTAGGTATTATGACTTAGGGCTTAGAGCTCTAGAATTAGTTCTTAGCGCTTAAGGCTTAGTTCTATGGGCTTAGGTATTAGGGAGTAGTGCATTAGGCCTACATTTTACGAATTACGAGTTTGGATTTAGGGAATTGGGTTTACTACTTAAGGCTTAGGCTTTAAACCTTTGGGGATAGAGCTTAGGGCTTAGGCCTTAGGGTTTAGGGCTTAAAGCTTGGGGCTAACCACTCAGGGCTCAGAGCTCAGGGCTTAGGGCTCAAGGCTTAAGGATTTGGGCTTAGGGCTTAGAGCTCAAGGCTTAGGTCTTTAGGCTGATTGCTTAGGGCACATGGCTTTGGGCTTAGGTTATTGGGCTTTGGCCTTAGCACTTAAGGCTTAAGGCTTAGGGCATAGGAATTAAGCCATTTTGTTTATGGCTTACGACTTAGGCTTTAGACCTTAGGGTTAGAGCGTAGCTTTTAAGGCTTAGGGGTTAGGGCTTTGGATTAGGGCTTGGGACTTAGGACTTTGGTCTTATGACTTAGAGCTTAGGGCTTAGGGCTTAGTTGATGTGCTCGGGAACCAACAACCACCAAAGGGGGCGACAACCCAGAGCCGAGCAAGACAACTAGCTAACATGTTTGTTGATTTTGCAGGTTTCACTTTTTCTTCCTTGGATCTCTTAGGAGCTCCCTTACATCATGATCAAAAACTCCCCAAGCATTGCTTACAATGGGAGTATAAAGAAGAGGAGAAGTTGGTCGAGTTACAAGATTCTCCTTGCCGAAGCCTCCCACCCGAACCGTGACCACATCCGGCTCCATGCATTAAGATGGCCGAATGCCCCATCACCATTATGGGAGAGTAGTTCCTGCAAGAAGAGTCCATAAGGAGTGCTGAATATTTGTATATGTATTTAGGGTTATAAATCTTTTAAGTAGGGAAGTATGTTTTGTTGTAATCAAATTGGTTCGGTTTGAACCAATTTTGTTGGGGATTTTGGTTCGGTTTGGACCAACCCAACCCCTTTTTGAGGGAACTTAGGTCCAACCCTAAGTTTACATTTTTCCCTCCTTTTTAGATATGCTTGGGACGTGGCTTTAGTTGATAGTTCCATGTGGTTGGATTAGGGGGCTTGGTGGGACCCAATTGTCACCTAACTCCTACTCTAGCCACTCATTGGTCCCTAATTTAGGTTTATTATTTTTATTTCTTTTGTGTAATTTGGAGGGTGCATGAAACCCTCTTCCACGATGAATGAAAGGGAGAAAAGAGATATTGGTAAATTGAAGAAGTTTTGAAGCTCTCAAGCCCTTCCTTTTCTCTCACGGCATTTGGGAATCTAGGTGAGTAACATCCTTGATTCTTGTTTGTCTTGGTGTTGGTGATTAGCTAGGATCACTAAACCTTATTCCAACCTCCTTAGTCACATTTTTAGGAACAAAAGCGAGCTTGGAAATCCCATAGCCTTCCTCCATTTGTGTTTGCATTTGTGTTTGTCTTTGGTGTTGGTTGCTGTTTTTTGTGCTTACCCGAGTGAATTTGTGCAACAAAAGTCCAATTCGTTCCATTTCTGTTTTCCGTGAACAAAAGTCCCCAATTTTATGGCTGTGAGTTCCTCTTTCATGGCTTGAAATAACTGTTCACAGAACCTCCCCATCAAGAGTTATGCATGCTTTTTCCCTACCCGAACTCCTGAAATCGGCCAGTTCTGTCCACCAATTTTCTATCCTGCATATCTTCCAATCTACCCGTGCTTTTCCCCTCAAACCACTTGCAATTTCTTCCCACTTCGTTGAAGTTAATTTTTTCCAATTTCCACCCTCCCAGACTCCATGCATTGGAAGTTGTGAAGAAGTCTCCCCAACACCCCTACACTGTTTCTTTCAGTTTTGTCTGTTTGTGCACCTAAAATTGCCTCCGTGTATTTTATTGATCCGCACGTGTTATAAGCTGTAAATTTGGCCAAACTTAGCCCAATATTAAAGGTTTAAGTCCTCCATTTTCTAGCTAAAGCCCCTGTATGCGTTTGGAGTTCTCCTTGCTCCAATCCCCTGTTGCTGCCTACCTTTCTGTCTCTCGGCAGATTGTTGCCATCTCCTCTCTTCCATACACCTCCGCATCTTGGAGCGTGTCATTTGGTATCAGAGCCAAGCTCTTCTTTCCCTTGCTTTCCCCTGTTGTTAACCCTTCTTCCAATTGTTTTCAATCTCGCACAAAAGTGGTGGTATGACCACTCGAAGTGGGGCTGTTTTGCAGCCAAGCCGAGAACACCCCTCCACGAGTGAACCTCCTCCACCTCCTATGCCCTCCCAAGAACATGACTCCAATTTCCAGAACCAAATTGATGGCATAAACCGGAGGTTGGACATGCTCCTACAGAAGATGGAGACCCCTAATCCACCACGGCCACCACCTACGACTTAGGAGTTTAAGTTAGGGTTTAGGGCTTTTGGACAAATGGCTTACTACTTAGGGATTAAGTCATTGGGCTTAGAGCTTTGATCATATTGCTTTGGGATTTGGGCTTTAGGTTGTGGTCTTTGAGTGTAGATCTTAGGGCTTCAAGACTTAGGTTAGGGCTTTCATAAGAGGGCTTTGCACTTAGGTGTTAGGGCTAAGGATTTACGGCTTAGGGATTTGGGTTAGGGTTTAGAGCTTTGGGCTTTAGGCTGTAGGCTTAAGGCTTAAGTCTTTAGGCTTAGGGTTTTGGGCTTCAGGCTTAGGGCTTTGAAATTAGGGGATCAGTTTTTCGGCTCAAGGTTTAGGTCTTACTGCTTTGGGCTTTGGGCTTTAAACTTTAGGCTGTGGGCTTTGGGTGAAGGGCTTAGCGCTTAAGTCTTTCGGCTTAGGCTTCGTCTTAGGACTTAGGTATTTAGTCTTTATGCTTAGGGCTTAAGGCTTTGGGCTAAGGGCTTAGGCCTTTAGGCTTTGGAATTAGGGCTTAAGGCTAAGTGTTTGGACTTAGGTCTTAACGCTTTAGGCTTAGGGCTAAGGGCTTAGTGCTAAGGACTTGTGTCCTAAAGCTTAAGGATTATGACTTAGGGATTAGAGATAAGGCCTTAAGGGTTTTGGCTTAGGGCTTTGGGCTTCTAGTTATAGGCATAGAGCTTAATGCTTAGGTGACATGCCACAGATTGGCATGCCACGTGGAGCTATCACCCGAGCCTAAGCTTGGGATTTTTCTAATATGTTTGTTAATTTTGCAGGAAATTTAATTGAAGAATTATACATTTCTAAGCCAACTTTGGAGGATCAAACAAGGGCAAAACACATGATAATTTGGCGTGGAGAAAAGGTGGATTTTCAACCAAAAAATGAGAGTTTCGGAATCAAGCCCGAACCTGAACCCGAACCCGATTGAAGTATCACGTTGCATGGCAAGTTGGAGTCCCATGCAAAAGTGATCAAGGGTTCCAAGACTAAACTCACCAGCATTTACATGGATCAAAGGGATTTTATCGCATTTTTAGCTTAATTTTTACATGAATTTTATGTTGGATATTTGGAGAACCCGAGATGGTTTCTCGGCTAGGTTTTATTTTGTTTAGTTTTGCATGTTTGCATGGGGTTTCGCATGAGGAATTTTACGTTGGAGGGCTATCTCTTATCTTCTTCCCAGAGTTCCACTCAAAATTTCAGCCTGAAACTCGATCTTATCGTCTAGTTCTCGCCGTCCAAATTGCAGTCCCGATTATGGAATTATCAAATTATCATTTTCCACATATCCTAATCCGTTTCTCCCACTTCCTAAATCTAAACCCCCTCCATCCCGTGTCATTAGGGCTTTGTTCTTTTGTATCGGGCTTAAGCTTTTAGGATATGGGTTTAGAAACTTTGGAGCTTAGGGCTTGGGGCTTACAACTTATGGCTTTGCACTTATAAATGAAGGCTTATTCCTTAGGGCTCAAGGCTTAGGCCTTAAGGGTTAGGGCGTAGAGCTTAGAGCTGATGGCTTATGGCTTAAGGATTATGGCTTAGGGCTTTGGGGTTTTAACTTAAGGCTTAAAGCTTATGTCTTAGGGCATATGGCTATGCCAAAAAGTTTAGGGCTTAAGACTAGATTAACGATTAAGTCTTAGGGCTCATGGATTGGGCCATGCATATTAGGGCTAAAGGTAAGGGCTTTGGGCTTAAGGCTTTGGGCTTAAGGCTTTGGGCTTACACATCATGACTTAAGGCTTAGGTCTTAAGGCTTAGGTATAAGGGCTTATGATGTGCCATGGAGACCAATACCGAGAATACAGCCCGAGGGCCTACTACCCGAGCCCGAGAAAAGAAGTTTGCTAACATGTTTGCTCATTTTGTAGGGTTATTTATGCAAGGGATCTTGTCAGGAGAGCCCACGTTGGAAGATCAAAGACAGCCCAAGCATCTTATCACTTCGGAGAATCAAAGTGGAGAAAGGGAGATGGATGCAGCCTGGGACAGCATTAACTTGAACAAGAATCCAACCTTTGCATGGCCCATGCAAGACCTGGAGAATGTAAGTCCAAGACCATTTCACTTAAGTTCTTCATCAGTTAAAGACCACATGGAAGGATGAAGACCCATTTTTATTATGTCTTTTAGTTTTAGCAATTTTCGGATTTAACAATTGCCGATGGATTTTAGGTGGAATATTCGGTTAGGTTTAGGGTATTATTTTTCTGAAGGGTTAGCCACGTGAAGACCCTATTTTGTGCTGCAAGTGAGGGTGTTGAAGAGGGGGACCATGGTCAGCCTTGCTGCCTCCTTTTCGGGTAACATCTAGAAGGACCACCAAGCTGTTTTCTCCATTGCTTTGCCATTTCGGGTAAAGCAGATTTGCAGCATTTCGGGAGCCCTTTTCCCCCCAAACGTTAGGGTGTTTTAAGCTCACTTTGAGCTCAGTTGTAGCTAGTGAAGTTTGAAATTAAAGATTGCATTTTGCATCTCATTTCCTTGGTGGTTTCTCCTTCTGCAAGACTCGGGTTTTCCGGTGAGTTACATCCGGAGACCACCGAGAGCTCCACTCCGGTTTTGGCTGCCATTCAAGCTTGGGTTAGCTAAGCCATACCACACTCCTTCAACCACGTTCAAGTGAAATCCAAGGTAAGGGTGTGAACCCCAAAGCTTCTCCTCCGTTCGGGTTTATCCCTCCCTTTACCACTTTCCGATATTCCTTTCCCGAGAGCTCTTTTGAGCACTCTAGCCATTTTCTTCATATCTTCCGATCTCCTTGTCCATTTACTGTGAAATTTTGACCCACAAACCCAATCATCTCCATCTACCTTGCCTCCAGATTTGAGTTTATAACTCTATATTCCGCGGGAGATCTGGCCGGAGACATTTAACCCTGTGTTTCCTTCACCCAAATCAACCTCTCCCATTTCACCCTCTTTCTTTCTCCATTTCTCCTTAACCGACCCAACCACCATTCCATTTTCGTGTCATTTGGTATCAGAGTCATTCATCCCTTCCCACTCTTCCATTTGAATTTTATTTTGGTTCACTTTTGATTTTGAGAATGAACACTTGAAGAGGAGCCAACCATAACTCTTACCGGGAGTAGATCGAAACGAAAAGATATGTCAACCGTACCAAGAAGCCGTGGAAAGCTTGATGAGTCTTCGGTTTCACTTTAACCCTCACGGTTTCCAGCGTATAATCACGTCATAAATTATTCGGAGGTTGGAATTCCTTCCTTTAGAGGGGCATTTGATGATGAAGAATATTATTGTTGGTTGGATTTAGTTGAAACACATTTTGCATGTAATAACTACTCGGATATAGGGAAAATTCATGTAGCCTCAAGTAGTTTTGTTGGTGACGCTTATAATTGGTGGCAAGATCTCAAAGAGGAGAGAATTATAAATGGAGATGATGAAGTTAGAACTTCGAAGGCCGTAAAGAATCTAATGAGAATTGAATTTTTTCCAAATGGAAAACTCCCTCACTCTCGAGCAAAAATTCACTATACGGATCACCTTAAACTGGATAACTTAGAGTGGTTAGAGGAGATTAAAGTTTTATTGTTGGAAGCCCGTCATGACTTTTGCAAGTTGGCTGAAAGCTATGCCAATACACTCCAACAACCTATGGAGGTAGAAACCGAGCAAGTGGAGGATGTTGTTGTTCTTAAGGAAAATCCCACCTCCTAGGAATCCGATGGTCCTTGCTATTCTTTGGAGCACATAAAAGGGACTTTCCAAGAAGAGGAACATGAAGAAGACTTAGTTGCAGCACCTTCGTTTGCTTGGATTGAAGGTACAAAGGAGCGTGAAGAGCTCCTATTGGCACACCTTAATATCAACGTCAACCGAGAGGACGAAGTTGCCGAACCGCAAAAGGTTATGGCCGTGAGGTATGATCCATTTGATCAAGTTCTTAGTTACTTCTTGAGATTGGCTGGCTTGATAGTTGATATTTTAGTGGTGTGGACAAAAACTTTTTGAAGGCGAATTTTGTTGTTGCTTTTGAGCATGCAAATTTTGGAGTTAAGGAACTATTCTTAGGAAATTATGCCCTTTTTTTGCCTAGTTGTGAAATTGAGAAATTAATGAGGGACAATGCATTTGGGATTAAACATGACAGCATTTACGTGGATTCTTTGTGCATTATGACGAGGCAAATAACTTGGTATTATATGGACACATATACTATTATGGACTCCTTGCATGCCTTCGTAGATTTTTATGAAATTGTTGCATTGTTGTTTGACATATATTGGATCGGTGACCTTATTGGAAATTTATGGGCACAAACTATTTTTTGGTGGTTAAAGGGAATGCAACAATACATTTTAATTGATGGTGTTAAGCTTAATAAGGTTTTAAGCTTTGGAAGTTATTCATTTGTTGTTACCAAGTATGACCATTATATTTTTGGATATTCTTTGTTTCTATCTCAAGATTTTAGCATGAAACCCGAAAGTATGTTTTTGCTACAAGCTTCATTTAAGATGTGGCTAATTGCTTGGCACCATCTAGAGATGGTTAACATGGATCCTAAGGGGAAAGACACTTTCACTAGTGGAGAAAAGAAACCAAGGAAGACGATTCTCATGGGATTGGAACAACTTACCACTTATGCTTGGAAGAGCATAACCGAGCCAAAGGATATAAAGAATGGGACACTTACCGAGCATCCTAAGGAAGGGAGAAGAGGCCTTGGAAGGATAAATACGATTCTAGATTTGAGGTCAAATCCACAAGAACCCGAGGAGGATGATGTGCCATTGGAGACCAATACCGACAATACAGCCCCAGGGCCTACTACCCGAGCCCGAGCAAAGAAGTTTGCTAACATGTTTGCTCATTTTGTAGGGTTATTTATGCAAGGGATCTTGTCAGGAGAGCCCACGTTGGAAGATCAAAGACAGCCCAATCATCTTATCACTTGGGAGAATCAAAGTGGAGAAAGGGAGATGGAGGCAGCCCAGGACACATCAACTTGAACGAGAATTCAACCTTTGCATGGCCCATGCAAGACCTGGAGAATGTAAGTCCAAGACCATTTCACTTAAGTTCTTCATCAGCCAAAGACCACATGGAAGGATGAAGACCCATTTTTATTATGTCTTTTAGTTTTAGCAATTTTTGGATTTAACAATTGCCGATGGATTTTAGGTGGAATATTCGGTTAGGTTTAGGGTTTTATTTTGCTGAAGGGTTAGCCACGTGAAGACCCTATTTTGTGCTGCAAGTGAGGGTGTTGAAGATGGGGACCATGGTCAGCCTTGCTGCCTCCTTTTCGGGTAACATCTAGAAGGACCACCAAGCTGTTTTCTCCATTGCTTTGCCATTTCGGGTAAAGCAGATTTGCAGCATTTCGGGAGCCCTTTTCCCCCCAAACGTTAGGGTGTTTTAAGCTCACTTTGAGCTCATTTGTAGCTAGTGAAGTTTGAAATTAAAGATTGCATTTTGCATCTCATTTCCTTGGTGTTTTCTCCTCCTCCAAGACTCGGGTTTTCCGGTGAGTTACATCCGGAGACCACCGAGAGCTCCACTCCGGTTTTTGGCTGCCATTCAAGCATGGATTAGCTAAGCCATACCACACTCCTTCAACCACGTTCAAGTGGAATCCAGGGTAAGGGTGTGAACCCCAAAGCTTCTCCTCCGTTTGGGTTTATCCCTCCGTTTACCACTTTCCGATATTCCTTTCCCGAGAGCTCATTTTAGCACTGTAGTCGTTTTCTTCATATCTTCCGATCCCTTTGTCCATTTTCTGTGAAATGTTGACCCACAAACCCACTTATTTCCATCTACCTTCCCTCAAAATTTTAGTTTATAACTCAATAAGCCGCCGGAGATTTGGCCAGAGACATTTAACCCTGTGTTTCCTTCACCCAAATCAACCTCTTCCATTTCCCCCTCTTTCTTTCTCCATTTTTTCTTAACCGACCCAACCAACATTCCATTTTCGTGTCAGCTTAGGGCTGAGGGCTTATTATTTAGTAGTTTAAGGTTAGAACTTTGGGATTAGGGCTTTGGGCGTAGAACTTAGGGCTTTGGGCTTTTATTTTGGGCATAGAGCTTAATGCTTAGGCCTTTAAGCTTATAGCGTTGGCCTTAGAGATTAAGGCATACGGCTCAGGACTTAGAGAATAGTGCATAGGGCTTTTTCTTTTGCTTTGGCTTTGGGCTTTGGGTTTAAGGCTAAGAGCTTTGGGCTTAGTGCTTAGGGCATAGGGCTTGGGTCGTGGGCTTTGTCTCAGGGCATAGGGCTTAAGGATTAAGAGTAATGTCTTAAGGCTTAGCGCATAGGGCATAGGGGCTAGGGCCTAGTTCTTCGGGAATTGAGTTTCCAAATTTTGGCATAGGGCCTAATACTTAGGGCTTTGGGCTTAGGGCTTAGGGCATAGAGCTTTGGCTTCAAGGCTTTGGCTTTTGGCTTTGAGATTTGGCTTTCGGCTTAGAGCTTACTGCTTAGGACTTCAGGCTTTTTACTATGGGCTGAGGGCTTAGTGCTTAGGATTAGGGTTGAGGGCTTCTACTTATCATATAGGGCTTAAGGATTATGGTTTATGGCTTAGGCATAAGGCTTTTGGCTTAGGCCTTAGGGTATAGGTTTTTGAGCTTTGGTCTTTGAAGTAAAGTATAAAAGCTTCGGGCTTGGGAATTAAGGATTTATGATTTGGGCTTATGGCGTGGGGCTTCGTCGTTAGAGAAAAGAGCTTTGGGCCCCGGCTTTGGGATTTTGACTTTGGCATTGGGCATATTAACTATTGACACGCTCAGGGTTATGAGAAGTGTCGGGAGAAAGAAGACACAAGGGTAATCTGCCAAGGAGAAAGTCCAAGACAGAAACAGTGAGGTGTAACGGTTAATGTTCCAAATGCATACAGGATTAAGTCAAATAAACTCAGCCAAATGAAACTTTAGGAAGTGGACTAAGCTGGGCCAAATTTGCAACTTGAAAACACGTGAGGACTTAAAATGGCACGGGAATACTTTTGAGTGTACAAACAGACACAAAACAGAAAACAGTGACGTGGAGGGGTAAAGATTTCTGCACAACTTCAAATGCAGGCAACCTGGGAATGTAAAAATTGGCAGAAAATAACTTCAATGAAAGGGAAAGAGAATGCAAGTGGTTTGATGAAAAAAGACAAGGTAGGTTAGGAGATATGTAGGTTTGAAAATGGATGGACAGAAACTGTTCGATTTCGGGAACTCGGGCAGAATGAGGGGAAGTTGTAAGTACAACTTTTGATGGGCGAAGGGTTTTGGTAAAAGGAAAGAACAGAAATTTCAGGGCATGAAAGAAGAATTCACAACCAAAAATTTATGGTTTTTACTCACGAAAAATAGAAAATGACACAGAGTGGACTTTTAGTGAACGAAATCCACTCGGGTAGAAATAAAAACAGCAACCAACACACAAGCAACAACACAATCACAATAACAAACGGAAGGTTAGCTATGGGACTTCCAAACTAGACTTTGATCCTAAACAAGTGAGGAAGGGAGATTGGAATAGGGTTTAGTGGCTCTAGGAAGGCACCAACACCGTTACAAACCAAAGATCAAGGATATTACTCACCTTGAATTTGCTTTGCCGTGAGAGAAAATGGGGAGAGCTTCAAGCTTCAACGTTCAACATTTTCTATTCTGCAAAATGCTGAGAAAGGGAGGTTAAAA
>QAOC01053415.1:0-51786 GCA_003255005.1 Begonia fuchsioides | reverse complement strand
TCAATTGGTGTTCTCGGCCATCNTCAATTGGTGTTCTCGGCCGTCGGTTTGTTCTACTCCAAACTCCCATTGTAAGCAATGTTTGGGGAGTTTTTGATCCAGGTGTGAAGGAGCATCAAAACAAACAATGGAAGGGAAATAAGTACCTTCATTGCTGGGCCTCACTTGCCAAACTTTGTGGGGCTCTAATACGTGCTCAAGGTTGATGAGGCTTTTGGCAAGGTTTGGTCCATCAATTGTTGGATAGCCCTAGGCCAATCGGCGTTGATCATTTGCATCCTTCTTGGACCAAGGGTTGGGCACTTCCTTGGGCTGCTAGCTGCTGCTCCAATGGTGGACAATGATGTAATTGAGCATTCCTTTCCGTTGGGGCCAAACATGGCCATGGATCGGCCACCATGGGTTGGATGCTCCCGGGCCGCTCCATCTTCTGGATGCCTCTGTAATGGCATTCGTTGGCTGGGCAATTGTTGTCCAAATTTTATACTCCGCCACATTCTAGAAACCTTAGGATGTTAGCCACATATTTGTCGAAGCTAGCTTGGCCAAATCAGGTCCGGAAGGTGTTCAAAACACCCGCACAAGGCCCGGAGGTCATCCTGGGCCGAAACCAAAAGTGGTGCTATCATCACCTAGGATGGTTGGATCATCTTTTTCATGATGGCACCTACAAAATTAGCACATTTGTTAGACAAAATTTTGACTCGGCCTTGGCTTAGAAACCCGAGACCAAGTCCATGGTGCTAGAGCATTCCGCTTCTAGATGTGCTAATCTGTGGCACATCAACTATGGTGTAGGGCTTTAGGCTTAAGGTTTACAGTTTTGGGCTTAGGCCTCAGGTCTTTAGGCTAACGGTTTAAGGCTTAAGGCTTAAGTGCAAGGGCTTTGGGCTTACAGTTTAAGGCTTAGGGCTTAGGGCTTAGGGGTTAGAGATTAGGGCTTAGGGGTTAGAGATTAGGGCTTAGCACTAATGACTTAAGGCTTACGGCTTATGGCTTAGGGATTTGGAGTTTGGGCTTTAGTTTTAGGGCTTAGGTGATATGTTTCACATATGGAATGAGGAACAAAATGGTTATCGGGTGAGGAATAAGCAAGAAAAGGGGCCGGAAATGGGTATTATTGGGAAAGGTGGTTCTCGAGTTGCATAGAGAGTTACAACTGAGATTCATTAATTTATGCATTGGATTATGAATGTGTCTCATACCACCTTTATCATTCGTTGGGTGACATTTTAAAAACATGCATGAGAAAACATTTTTCGTATTTTTTGTAAAACATGATGCATGGACATGATTCATACATATGCATGACATGATAACAAAATTTAACTACAAGAAACATAATGCATCAAACATCTCCCAAGTCAACCGTAATAAACATTGCTAGTATACTTGACTTAACTTAACTCTTGACTTATGATAATACATAAACACCAAACAATGTCAATCAAGCACCAATCAAACCCAAAGTACTTGGGTCGGTGTACGGTGCGATGCACCCCAACAGACTATCACTAATAAAATTATCATAAAAACAAACAACTCCTAAGACATTCTTACTTAATGGATATCTAAGTAATCAAACACATCATCCTTATGTTCTATCCTTTGTGATGTAGTCCTACAAGGGGCCAAACACATGCAAGGATTACTTACATGCCTAACATTAACATGACATTTTTTAAAAAAACATGCATATTCATTTCTATCTTTATCATTATCTTGACTTAACTTTTCGTGTGTAGGCGTCACATCGTATGAAGGTGAATAAGCAAAACATCATCACCAATTTCTAACTCGAAGATTTCGCAAAACTTGCATTCTTGAAACCAGGTAACATAACTCATAATTTTGTATACCCATAAACCACGGGGGAGTGGTTGAAGTCGTGTAGCATGGCCTAGCTCACCCTAGCTCAGAAGAGGAGCAAAAACCTGGAAGAACACTCTCTGATGTCACCGGATGTTACTCACCGGAGAGCCGAGTATTGGAGGTGGAAAACTGGCCAAGGAAGAAAGATGCAAAGCACTCTTTTTATTGACTAAAAAATGAGTACAAACCTAGGTGGCAAGAGGGTTTAAACCTTTCTTAAATTTGAGAGGGAAAACTCAATCGGATGGCAACCAAAGGCCATTCCCGATTCAGTGCAACAAAAAGGAGGGTGGAAAGGACCACCCAACACTTACCGGATTTTGGAGGTGCATGTCCGTGGTCCCCTCCAAGCTTGTCTCCCACATCTCTCTCTTGGAACTATTAGCTATCCAAGAGAGAGAGAGAGAGAGAGAGAGAGAGAGAGAGATCAACAACACAAAACTAAAAGCATAAAATGCACAAACCCATAAAACCCATGAAAACCGATGGGAAACCCATTTTCCAAACCCTAACCCTAAAAGTAAGTTGGTACAACTGAAACAAAAAAACAAACACATTCAAAGGCTAAGATTAAGGCGTCCTTATCCCTTTGAATTGGGCTTGGACAAATGTCTTGAGGCTTGTTGACTTCAAAAAGAGGAAAGTATTCTTCGCGGGTAAGACTCTTCTTGGATATGGGCTCTCTGTGATTGCATCTTTTGACAGCGCAAACGATGTCAAATTTGAACGTTCTACCCTTCTTTGGAAATCAGAGATTGGCTACATTTCTTATGAAGACATTGTTTTCATTAGAGGTCGGTCCTGTTGTTAAATTGGTAGAGCAAGCTTTGGAGGTCCAGCTGTGCCGGATCAAATTGTGGTCTCCATGCTTTGTTGCTTGGACCACTACCATAGCGGCTTTGACTCCTTCTTCCATCCAACCTGCATGGCTTCCCCAGGTAGCTCTACAAATGAGGAGTTGCTTGGCCTTCTCCTTATCTGTCAATGTTGGGTCCATTATGATGAATCCTTGCATGACATCCCCTACAAAAATAGCACACTTGTTAGAAAATTGCTCGGCGTGGGCTCGGGTCATGACTCCTTGAGGCTCGGCTCCCATTGATGGTTCTCAAGGCATCTCATTAGGGCTTAAGGATTAGGGCTAAGGGCGTAGGGCGTAAGGCTTATGGCCTAGGGCTTAAGGCTTTGGGCTTAGTGCTTAGGACTTAGAGCTTAGGGCTTAGGACTTAGAGCTTAGGGCTTAGGGTTTAGGGCTTAGGGCTCAGGGCTTAGTTCTTAGGCTTAGGACTTTGGGATTAGGGCTTTGAGTTAATGACATACCACAAGATGCCTTGCATGGAGCCATACCTCAAGGAGCAATCACCCGAGCCTGAGCTAAGGAGTTGATATGCCATAGGAAGCCTTGCATGGAGCTATACCTCAAGGAGCAATCACCTAAGCCATAGCTAAGGAGTTTTCTAATCAAATTTCTCTTTTTGTAGGAAATGATGAGCGCAGAATAACCATGGAAGAACCAACCCCGAAAGACTTGGAGCAAAACCAAAGCAAAGGAGGAGGGAAACCCAGGTACAAGCTAGGTCTAGGTCGGGTATAGGTAGGGGCCCATGGAGCATGGCACAAACATGATTAGCTTTCTCTTTTTTCTATGGGTTTCCATGGGTTTGGTGTGGGTTTTATATTTTGCATGGGTTTTAGCTTTGAGGGAGTTAGAATGGCAGTTGGTTAGAGGGGGACCAATTTCGGGGACCACTCTTACTTGGTTCCCACAAAATCGGGTATATCTTGGGTGGTCCTTTAGACCTTCCTTTTTGTGCCACAACAAATTGGGTAAGCCCTTGGATGCCATGTGATTAGTGTGATTCTCTATCATGTGAAGGAGATTAAAACTCCCTCATCACCGAACATTGTAGTCAGCCTATTTTGAATCTAAAAAAGGGCTTTTGCATCCTCTACCTTGGCCGGTTTCTGACCTCAAAGACTCGGTTCTCCGGTGAGTAATATCCGGCGACCCCAGAGAGTATCCTTCAAGGTTTTTGCTTCCCTTCCAAGCTAGGTTAAGTTAGGTCATGCTACACGACTTTAGAAACTCTCCTGTGGTCTTAGAATAAATGTGTAATCCACATTAGCTCTTCTTCATCGCTGGTTAACTGCCATTTTCCGATCAACCCCATCCCCTTTTCCGATAAACCCCTTTTTGGCACCCGATATTTCCGTCTGCATATCTCTCGATTCCCCCAAGATTTTACCCTCATTTTATGAGGTCAATCTCTTCTCTCATCACCAAATAATCCCTCCAAATCTCGCTTGCAAACTCCATAGGCAACCCGAGAACCGCCTTCCTCAATAAAACTCATTTTCAGCCCGCTTATTTGTTTATTTCTCACCAAAGCCCATTTTGATCCCCATTCCATTCTTGAAGCTTGTCATTTGGTATCAGATCCATTCATCCCTTCCCACCCTTCCAATTTTCTAGTGTTTTGGCTATCTTGTTGAGTTAAAGCATGATAACTCGAAGTGGAGAAAACCACAACCCCAACCAACACCATATTCCACCACAAAACCCACCTCTGGTGACCCCTAACACAGAAGTTTCGGAGTTGATCATACAAGGACAGCTAGATGAGATTCATAAGAAGTTTGAGATGGTATTCCAAAGGTTGGATGCAGCCTTTCCTACAATGAGGCCCCCGCCAACCCCTGCTCAAAGGAGAAGACCCGGGAATGGCATGAGGAGCCCGTGATATCAAGCAACCGAGGATTCCGATGAAGAGTTCTATTACAATGAGAAACCCAACTGTGAAGATGAAATGAGAAATATCAAGGTAACCATTCCACCCTTTAATGGTTCCTGCAATGGTGATGCGTTCCTTGATTGGGTTGAAAAAGTAATTAAAGTGTTTAATTGTCATAACTACTCGGAATGATTGAAGTTACAATTGGTTTCTTTGGAGTTAACCGGGTATGCTAGCTTATGGTGGGATAGTTTGAAGGCCCAAAGGAGGCGTGATGGTGAGGATGATATTCCTACTTGGAGGGCCATGAAACTCTTCATGAGAAAGAGGTTTGTGTCGAGCCACTACAAGCAAGAACTCTTCCTCCAACTCCAAATATTAAAACAAGGAAACCTCTCGGTGGAGGAGTATTTGACCGAATTTGAAATGCTTAGGATTTGGTGAGACAAGCTTCAAGTTTGGAAGGGGAATAAAATGGGCTTCGGGTGAGAAAGAAGGGAAGAAATGGGCCGGAAATGGATGATATTAAGGAAGGGAGTTCTCGGGTTGCATACGAAGTTTTGACATGCCTCAGGATGCCTTAGCAAAAGAAGAACCCGCGGGAGTGAGCACTCGAGAGTGTGTTCATGATGAGCAACAAGAAGCCCTTAACAAGAGCCTACCTTGCGATAACGCCAAGGCCAACCCAATTGGTTTCCTAATGTGTTTGTTCATTTTGTAGGTTGTTTTGGGATGAAGTGGCCGAGCTTATGGTGTGATTGATGCATTCCATGGTCTGGAGGCCCGGGCGCATCGTGGCTCAACATTCTCGGCCGCCCAACAAGCAAAGTCCTTAGCCGCTCCCGAATTGCCATGGATATTGTCTCCGAGGCTATGTTTCCTGCAAAACGAGCAACTAAACTAGCCAAAAATCCCATGCTCATTGGGGCTATGTCCATGATGTGCTCCCGTTGCACATCAGGGCCCGTATACATTTGGAGCTCTAGTGTGTTTGCTCCCCTGTTTCTGCCAGTCCTTCTTGTTCTCTCGGCAGATTGCTTTGTCTTTCCATTTGTTCCCTTTTCTCCTAACACCTCCTAACCCCGAGCGTGTCATTTGGTATCAGAGCAAGGCATCCCTTCCCACGCCTTCAATTTTAATTTTTTTTATTAAGGTTGCAAGATTAAAACATGAGGAGACATTATGGAGTAACCCGTGAAGCAACCCGAGGCATTGTTCCACCATATGAACGATCACCGATGACTCCCATTCCAAGATGCTCCGAGTCAAGACTCCAAAGTTAACTTGAATACATCAACCAGAGGCTAGACCTTTTCATACAACGTTTGGATAGAACCACAACACCAAGAAAGTCACCGATAATCCCGGCTTCAAAGAGATGGTCCGTTGATATCAAAAGAAAAGCTCGGTTGCAAGAACCCGAAGCTTCCAATGGATTTAATGGCCACTATAACCGGCCTTGTTATGAAAATGGAAGGATGCACACAAAGGTAAATATTCCTTCCTTCAATGGATCAAATAGTATTGATGAATACTTGGATTGGCTTGAAATAGTGGATAGAGTTTTTTATTGTGGAGACTATTCAGAAAAGGGAAAATTTCGGATAGCCACCAAGAGTTTTGTATCCTATGCTTATGAATGGTGGCAAGATCTAATAGAAAGGAGAAGGAGGAAAGGAGAAGAAGAAATATGTACGTGGAAAGCTTTGAAAAAGCTAATGAAAAAGGAGTTGCAAGGCATAAACTCTTACTCACGGTTTGTTTCAAACCTTTCTAATTCCTTATTCCCAAGTTTCCCCTCAAGTTATGATAGGACATGAAGAGCATCACCCAAACCGTGGCCATGAAGAGCCCTTAGAAAGAGAGGAAGAAATCATCAATCCTCTTGAATGGGCGTTATTTGAGTTGGATTGCAACATGGAAGATGAAAACCAATATGGAGGCTCCGAAATCACTTTTAAGGTAACCAACACCATTAATACTTCCATTGAGGACCTTGCTGTTTTTAAGTGTTCCAAAGGGCATATCCTAGAAGTGGAGGAAAATGTTGGAGGCTTGGTGGAAAGGAAACCCGAGGAGGAAGAAAATGCATTCGGTTTTGAGGAGATGCACACCTCCTTGGAGCCCAATAGTTTTGGCCTTGTCTTGGAGCATTTCCAAGAGCCTAACAAAGAAGTTATGAGCAAGGAAACCTCCATGGCAGCAAGTGAAGAAGATGGTATGAACATCAAAGTTATTTTTACTCATGAAGGAGCCTCCTTGGAATTGAAGCCACACATGGCCGAATGTACTAATGATCTTATCCAAGAGTCCAAGGAGAAACATTTGGTAGTTGATGAACCAATCTTGGCAGCACCCCCTCGTGTATGTAAGGGAGTCAAGAAAGGGATTGAAGAGCTCCTTGTGGCCACCCATCATTGCAAAATGATCCAAGAGATTGAAGGGGCCAAACCGCACAAGGTTGTGGCCGAAAGGTATGACCTACCTAAACACTTAAGTGCTAATGCTCTTGGAAATTGTTTGGTTGATAGAACATGCTTGAATGGTGTTTATATTGGACTATTGGGAGATCATTTTATTGTTGATTTGAGCATGTTGAAGAAAAATTTTGTTTTGGATATTGGGAATGCAAAATTGGGAGTTAAGAAGCTTTTCTTGGAAAATTATGATGCAGTGATACCTATTTTTGATGATAAGGAGATAGAACACCGTGGCCTATTTGGGGTTAAAAGTGGTAGCTTGTATGAGGATATATTTTTCATTGATGACCAGCAACATGCCTCAATTAATCAATATGCTATGCTTTCGGTTGGAACAACTTTGGTTGATATATTTGGGAAATTGTTTGTTCAAACATTTTATTGGTGGCTTAAGGGAATGCAATCATACCTTTTCATTGAAAGTGATCAAATCCTTATTGTGGCTAATGAGAATTTTAGAATGACTTGTTATTCATTTGTTGCTGCAAAGAGTAGCCCTCCGTGGAAGTATAGTGAAATCACCCATTGGGATAACCCTAATCGGGCCATAAAGCTCCATTCAAATATGATGAAGCAAAGGTTAAGTGATAAAATATTTTGTGGGTGTATCATGTTTACAATGACCGAATTGATAATGAGATTTGAGCCACTAGAAAATTTGCATGCTTGGGTTTTTAGAATCGGATGGACTCATGAGTATGTTGGTATTTTTTGTGATCATTTGGAAAACCTTTATACACTTGCATATTATTGGTGGTTATGTGGTTTACAACTCTATAATATCATGGATGCCTTTCAAATTGTCAATTCTTGGTTTCCAAAAGAAGTAGAGAATGAATCTAGCACGGTCATGGTCACGAGATTGGATCCACTTCCCACCAATTTTGTTTGGAAAGTTGCTTGGTCGAGCCTCAAGTTGGAAGACCTTGGCAAAAAGGGGCCAAAGAAGGTGGCCTTGAAGTTTTGGCCAAATTATAAATGATGGTAGGGCATCCATTGCCGAGTCAATGAATGGAATGAAATGGACAATGGCCGAGCATCCTAAGCAACACCAAGAGGTTTTTGGAAGGATCATGAAGTTTATGGATTTGAGGACAAATCCTCAAGTACCTCCGGAGAATGACATGCCTCAAGATGCCTTAGCCAAAGAGGAACCCGCGGGAGTGAGCACTCGAGAGTGTGTTCATGATGAGCAACAAGAAGCCCTTAACAAGAGCCTACCTTGCGATAATGCCACCTTGGGCTTGGCCACGGGTTTTCTAACCCAAGGCCAACCCAATTGGTTTCCTAATGTGTTTGTTCATTTTGTAGGTTTTTTTGGGATGAAGTGGCCGAGATTACTAGTGTGATTGATGCATTCCATGGCCCAACCATCCAAGATGAAGATGTTGACATTTTTGGCTTTGGTACAATCTGACCTCTTAGCCTTGGGCAGCGGTTTAAACAACGTCTCACACATTATTTGGCCAAACGTTCTTCATACGAAATGTATCCAGCATCTCAAGGTTTCCATCAAGCTGCAGAGCATTAATTGTGGAGAAAGATTTCCCGGTCAAACATCGCCATTACAGAGGCATCCAGAAGGGGTGGCTATCCGAGAACAGCCCACACACATTCCATCATGCAACCAATAGCCACGGCCTAATGGAGTCCAATGAAGAGCTGAAGGATGGAGTCAAATTTGGAGCCTCTAAGGAGCGGCCTTACTCGTGAAAAGATGAAGGAAAGCATTGGCCCAAAAAGGAAGATTGTCGGATTTTTTTTATTTTGGTTTTTGAAAACCAGTTGTACTCTTCCTTGCATGGTTTGCGTGAAAACCATGCAAGTATGTTTGTCTCTCTTTTGTTGTAAGTTAGTAAACGTGGCTGCAAGTGGGAGATCCTTGGGAAGCCTTAGGGGATGGGTTTTACCTTCCCTTAGTGACCATCACTCTTGTTAGTGATGAAAGTGAAGGGTGGGCCCCATTTACCATACCTTGATGTTGGTTTAGCACTTAGGACTATATGTGATAATCATATGCCTTTCGTAGCTAGTGGCAAGGAGGGTTTTTACCCTTCCTTTCTGAGCATTTGCAGACAGAAAAGATTTGGAAAAATTGAAGTAGCTTTGAAGCTCTCAACCCACTTTTCTCACGGCTTCAAGGGATTTTGGTGAGTAATATCCAATCTTCTTTGTTGTCTTGGTGTTGGTGATTTAGCTAGGATCACTAAGCCTTTGTTCCAACCTTCATCCTCACTTGATTAGGATTAAGGCAAGCTTGGAAGTCCCATAGCCCTCACTCCATCCCATTTGTTTTCGGATCTTTTGCTGTTTGGTGTTTATTGTTGTTGTGGTTTCCTTACCGAGTGGATTTTGTGCATCAAAAGTCCACTCCATGCAAACTTCTGTTTTTCCGTGTGCTAATGTCCTAAAATTTGGGCTGTGAGTTCCTCATTCACATCTAGAAATATTGGTTTTTTTATGTCACTCCCAGATTTCTTCAATTCGAAGTTGCGCACGTTCCTTTCTCCACCTTTCTAGTGGATTAATCAATTCAGGCCCATTCTGTCGACCTGATTTCAATATTTCATAACTTGTAATCCAGTCGTGAGTTTTCCTCCGAAAACCCACCATTCTCTTTCCCTTTCATTGAAGTTATTCTCTGTAAATTTTTGGATTCCCAGATTACCTACATCGAAAGTTCTACAGAGATCTTTCCATAGTTTCTGTACTGCCTAAAACAGTTTTGTCTGTTTGTGCACCAGAAATTCACCCCGTGCCATTTTAAGTTCTCCACGTGATCTCACTCGGAAAATTTGACCAAAGTTAGCCCACTCCATAAAGTTTAAGTCCTCCAAATCTCACTCCCCTGTTTCTGCGAGTCCTTCTTGTTCTCTCGGCAGATTGCCTTGTCTTTCCATTTGTTCCCTTTTCTCCCGACACCTCCTAACCCCGAGCGTGTCAAGTTTGCAACTGAGATTTGAAGGGGGATGTTAGGACGCGGGGAGAAGAGCTTAACTTAAAAAAAATGGGGGCTAACTCGAGGGTAGACGGATTTTATGCAGATGGCTTTCCGGGTGGTTTCTAGGTCATCGAAAAATAGAGAAAAAGGGAAGGTCCTGCAAAAAGGGCGGTGAAGAGAGGTTGAACGGAGGAAGGAGCTCAGGGATTATACACTCACCTTGAGGTCCATATTGTGCTTGGAAAGTGTAGCACATTTTAGCCTTATAGCAAGGAAGAAGACCATCACCAAGCTAGTTCACAGAAACCGGATTTGACTCACCGGATGCCAGAAACTAAAGAGCCAGAAAAGGGTCACGATGAAGGCTACCTTGAACAAAATTCTTCAATTCGAACTCCTTTTAAAAATTCCTCGAATGAGGTCTTAAACACACAATCAACAGTCAAGGAAAAGGCACCAATCGGATGGCAACAAGTTGCCTTACCCGAAATAGACAAACACAAAAGTGCATGGGAAGGGACCATTCATAGACGTTACTCGATTCGGGTAGGGTTTGTCTTGGTCCCCCACCAAGCTTGCAGCCAAGCTTTTAGACGTGCCTTCTACTCAAGATAGAGAGGGAAGGATGGCTGCCTCCAAAAATTCAGCAAAAACCCACAAATGCCTACTTAAACCTTATTTCCATGCAACCCATGGAAACTCCAAACAAACCGGGCCTTCATACAAATAACACACGGGTTCATGAGTCCACTAAAATCTAAAGCTAACAAAAAAATGAAATTCAAATAACATAAAGTGGTCACCGACTTGAGGAAGGCTTCCTTCATGCTGGTTTGGTCACCCTCCTCTTTGTTGGTCTTTCCGATCCTTGGTTATTTCTGTCATCTCCTCCTTTGGGTTCCTTCGTGATGGTCCATGCAATGAGGTTCTTTGGTGCTTCTTGGTCCTCCAAGATGGGCTCCCAATCGGTGACTCTTTGAGCAAACTACCTAAAAAAAGAACACCCTTGTTAGCATAAGCCCGAGCTCGAGCTTGGGTCATAACTTCGGGTGGCTCATCTCCTTGAGGGTTGCTCTGGGGCATGTCATGGTGTGACTAGATGAACCCAAAGAAAAAATCATTGCAAAACTTTTACGAGGCTTAAACAATGAGATTGGAGATAGAATGGAACTACAACCAATCGATACCATGGATGCGGTCATTCAACTTGCCATGAAAGTGGAGAGGCAAGTGAAGCGAAAGGGAAATGGGGTGGTTAACCGATTTGCTCCAAAACTGCCCCTTCTTACAAACCCCTTTCTAAGGTCGAGGAGAAACCCCCTTATGTGAAGCCTTGGTCCCAAAAAGAAAGAAGGCGAGGGGAAACCTAATGATGAAAGCCATCGGCCTCGAGCAAGGGAGATGAAATGCTTCAAGTGTCTTGGCTTAGGCAATATTTCCTCTCAATGCCCAAAGAAGAAGGTCATGATTCTTAGGGAGAACACCAATGAAGTGGTGAGCGAGGATGAAGTGCTAGAAGAAGCTCGAGAGGAGCAAGAACCCGAAGAGGAGATTTTTCGTGCTCAAGAAGGACCCCTTTTGATGGTGATCCAACGAGTTATATCCTCCCAAAACCGAAGTGAGGATTTTGAAAGGGAGAACATATTCCATAGTAGGTGCCTAATTCATGGGTAGGTATGGTCTCTTATCATAGATTGTGAGAGTTGTACCAATGTGGCATCTCGGGATCTTGTGGAAAAAATGGGGCTCGAGACTATGTTGCACCCAAACCCTTACAAGTCAATGTCGTTCAACCTTTTGTTGACGGCAATTTTCCACCAACACGGTGTCAACTTTCCTTCCTCCGAGACACCTCTCCTGGTTAGGAGAGTCAACACCTACACCCAATCTACCCTTGCGAGAATGGGTATTGTGGAAAACACAGATGGCAAGTGGATCTTCAAAGCCGATCATCTTCGTTTGACATCACAGCCACTCCAGCACGAGGGGGCTGAGCAAGACCAAGAACAAGAAGCTGAAGCAGCTATTCGTCCTCTTCAATCAATAACCCACCGGATCTAGGCATTTTTGCACGACCACTAGGAATTTTATGAGAATTCATTTGAGAGAATCCACCGACGCCTTGACACGATGGATGCCCGCATCTCAACCTTGGATCAGAGGTTCGAAGAGGCACAAAATGGACATTGGGCTGGGATTTTTACCAACTCGCTAGAGGCCACACCCACCGCTGCTCCACCTGCATCGGACGATCTCTCTGTGGAGAAGGTTCTTTCTTCTGTAATCTTTTCGAACAATTAGAATATATTTTTGTAACTTATTTTACTTTTTATTTGGCACAATAAATTATTTCGGTGTTTATATTTCAATTCGTACAATGCATGATTATTAATTGTTACATCTTTCACAAATTGATTCCAAATCAGATGCTATATATGTTGAATGCTATTGATTTAATGTTTCGATGCCAGAGTTTTGAAGTTTCTTTTACATTTTTATTCGATACTATAGTTTTCGTGTTTCTTTAGCATAATGGAGGCGCTACCGACAAACGTTATCATGCAATTTTTTTTGGATTGAAGAAAATAATACCTATAAATTTTTCATCAAAATTTAAAATTACATAATATGGAAAGCTATAAAACTTCAATATACGAAAACAAAATTTCTATGTGGGCTCATCTGGCTCGGCTCGTTTAGGCTCGACAGGCTCGACTAGCTTGGTCTGGCTCGCTCGTTTAGGCTCGAGGCTCGCGAGCCGGCTGTAGCCAATTTTTTTTAAAAAAAGCTCGAACGAGCTGGCTCGAATAGGCTCGACAGGCTCGGCTCGTTTGGCTCGGTAGGCTCGACGAGCTGGCCATCCTGGGCATGAGATGATGCAAAGATAGAATCAAGTTTGTGTTCTCTCCTTCCTTTCAAGGAACCCCAATGATAAGGATGCATGGAACTTAAATGAAAGAAAGACCAAAAATAAAATGAAAAGAAAATGTTTTACAAATTCATACAATATTAGCATTCTTGGATTTCATCCTTTACTTCTTGAGCACTAGGCTCATAGATAAACTTTGTGGCATAGGTGATGCTAATGTTTAGTTGACATAGTGCTCCCATGATCATGGCTACGTTGCTATTAGAACAATGTTGTCAAAGCAACGAACAAGAGGGTCTTTATTTTAATATATTTTAGAATTATCATGCAATCATGTATTCCTCTTAAAGAGATTTTAATTATAAATGTGTTTAAAAGTCTTATGCTGCTACGTTTTATAGATGCATCATCAAACCCAAAAACAAATAATTTTATCATCTTTTTATGAAAAGTAAAGTTTACAAAATGGTACACGACTGGGCGTTACACCCTATGACCTAAGCCGCCCTAAGTTCTAAGTCCTAAGCCAATATCCTTAAGCCCCAATCCCTACACCTTAAGCCTTAAGCCCTAGGTCCTAGGCCCAAAGCCCATAGCCTAAAGTCAAAAGCCCAAATACATAAGCCCTAAACTAAAAGCCCTAAGCCCAAAGCACTTAGCCATAAACCCTGAGGCGCAACAATTATTCCCTAAGCCCAATACCCAAAGCCCTAAACCAAAAGCCCTAAGCCCATATCCATAGGCAATAATCCCTAAGCGAAAAGACCAAAGCCTAGAACACTAAACCCCAAGCAAGAAGCCCTATGTCGTAAGCCCTAAGCCCTAAGCGCTTCAAAATCATAGCTTGTAAATAATGATTCCAAAGCACATACGTCACTCAAAGTGTCTTATTCAACGTGCTAAAACAACTAGGGCATGTGATTAGTCTATCGTTGGTTTTAGAGACAAAATCTTAATTTGCACAAGATTGAGAGTTTTGTGGTAACTTTAATAAAATATGCACAACATCTACCAATTGCAAATTTCCATCATTCATAAACATATATATGACATTCCAACATGACTCGTTAACCACAAAATAGAATCATGAAGCAAAACTTTTAAATTTTGTGTAACACTCATAACCAACTTACAAAGTCATTGATAATCTCATAATTCTCACTTATCCTTAATGTAATCATGTGAATAATCATAATCACTCTAAACCCCGTAACATAAGGTCATACCTTTTGATTTTTAGCACAATAGATTCCTCTTTATGAGAGGAACATTTCTCCTTAGAGGATTGGAGGCCAATTTAGGCTTCTTCCCCATCAACTTTCACCCTTTCTCTCTCTAAACCCTTTTCTTTTAAGTTCTCAATCTCTTTCACCCTTTCTCTCTCTTCAGCACCAAATTGGCTGATCATCAGCCATCCTCCAATATTTCTAGATGGTTCATGTGGTGAAATTACTATTTTGCCTAATTTATCTATTTACTTTTACAATTTTACCATAACTTGTTCTATTAATTGCTAAAATACATCCATTATCATTATTTAAATCATACTTAATTTAAATAATTAATTGATGTGCCACGGATTAGCACATCTAGAAGCGGAAGGCTCTATCACCATGGACTTGGTCTCGGGTTTCTAAGCTAAGGCCGAGTCAATATTTTGTCTAACAAATGTGCTAATTTTGTAGGTGCCAACATGCAAAGGATGATCCAACCATCCTTGGTGATAATAGGACCGTTTTTGGTTTCGGCCAGGATGACCTCCGGAGCTTGTACGGCTGTTTCAAACGCCTTCCGGACTTGATTTAGACAAGCTTGCTTCTACAAATATGTGGCCAACATCCTAAGGTTTCCATAATGGGGCAGATCATCAATTTTGGACAACGATTACCCGGTCAACCATCGCCATTACAGAGGCCTCCAGAACAGGTAGCGGCCCGAGAGCATCCAACCCATGGAGCCCGATCCATGGCCATGTTTGGCCCCAAAAGAGAAGGAAGACCAATGGCATCTTTTTCCAGCCCAAGAAGCAGCAGCTGCTCCACCTTGGTCCAAGAAGGAAGCAAGTGACCTTATCCAATTGTCGGTTTTTGTTGGTTTGGTTCTTGTAAACCGATTGTAAACTTTAATGCATGGTTTACGTAACAACCATGCAAGAACATTGTCATCTTTTAAATGCATGTATAGGTGGACGTGGGTGCAAGTGGGAACCCTAGGAAGCACCAAGGAATGGAGGATACCTTACCTTTGAGGTCCATTAACTTGGTTAGTATCAAAAGTCCAAGAGGGGCCCACATGCCATACTTTTATGTTTGCTAAATACTTAGGCATGTAGGTGGTAATTAAGTGGTTCATGTAGCTCGTGGGAAGAAAGGTTTTAATCCTTTCTTCTCTGCATTTTTGGGATAGAAAAGCATTGGAAAATTTGCAGAAGCTTTGAAGCTCTCAAACCCTCTTTTCTCACGGCTTCTTGGAATTTTGGTGAGTAATATCCAATCTTCCTTGTTGTCTTTGGTGTTGGTGTCTTGCTAGAGTCACTAAGCCTTTGTTCCAACCTTCCTCCTCACTTGATTAGGATCAAGGTAAGATTGGAAGTCACACAGCCCTCATCCCATCTTATTTGTTTTCGGATCTTTGCTGTTTTTGGTGTGATTGTTGTTGTTGTTCCATTACCGAGTGGATTTTGTGTATCAAAAGCCACCCCGTGCCAACTTGTGTTTTTCCGTGTGCTAATTTTATGAAATTTTGGCTGTTAGTTCCTCCTTCATAGCTTGAAATTTCGGTTTATTCATTTCACTCCCAGGGCTGATCAATTAAAATTTGTGCATGCATCTTGCCACTGCCCTTCACCCTAGTGTCTGAATCTTGGCAGTTCTGTCGACCAATCTTCCATCTCTCATATCTTTTATTCTACCCATGTTTTTTCACTCCAACCAAATGCATTTCCCTCCCCTTTTCTTGAAGTTAATTTCTGCCAATTTCCACCTTCCCAGAATCCCTGAATTGGTAGTTGTGTAGAGATCATCCCATACCTTCTGCACTGCCTAAGACAATTTTGTCTGTTTGTGTATTAGAAAGTAGACCCGTGCCATTTTAAGTTCTACACGTGCTATCACTCTGAATTTTGGACCAAGCACAGACCATCCCTTAAAGTTTAAGTCATAAAAATCTTAGCCCAAGGGCCCGTATGAATTTGGAGCTCTAGTGTGTTTACTCCCCTGTTTCTGCCAGCCTTCCTTGTTCTCGGCAGATGGCTTGTCTTTCCAATTCGTCCCCTTTCTTCCGACACCTCCTAACCCCGAGCGTGTCATTAATTCACATTGGTTATAAGCTAATCTTGAAGGTTAACTTAATTAATCATGATTAGTAAACTTTAATGACTCCATAATTTTCAATAATTATGTAATAATCATGATTTGGTACTAATCCTATAGTGACATGTGTCATACTTCGATTCGCCTCCCTTTCCTACTCCTAATTTTGTATATATGACTTCAAACAAATTTCTAATTGAATCATTTGATAGCATGAAAACACTTAGTTATTACACTAGTATTACAAAAGCCCTAACCCTGATTTCCTAAGTGGAAAGCCCTAACTCCTAAGCCTAAAGCCCAAAGCCTTTAGCCAAAAGTCATAAGCCATAAGTCTTATGGACAAACCCTTAGCCTTGAGCCCTAGCCCTCAGCCGTAAGCCCTAGGCTCTAACTCCTAAGATTTCACCCCTAAGTAAAAAGCACTAGCCCTAAGATCTAAGCCTTAAGCCCCAAGCCCTCAGCCGTAAGCACGAAGCCCTAAGCCCTAAGATCCAAGCCACAATCCCGAAGCTCAAAGCGCCAAACCCTAACCCTAAGCACTATGCTCTGAGTCCTAAGCCTTAAGTTATAACCTTTAAGCCCATAGTCGAAAGCCAAACACCCAAAGCCTGAAGCCCAAAGCCCAATTTGTATGCCCTAAGCCCCGAGCCCTTGAGCCCTAAGCCTTTTTGCCATAATGTGTCTATCCTAACTAGTAAGCATTGTGTCTTAAGGCCATAGCCCTAAGCCGTAATCTGTAGGCCCTAAGCTTTAAGCCCTAACCCTACGCCCTAAGAAATAAGCCATAAGCCAAAAGCCAGAAGCCTTAAGTGTACAGCCCTAAGCCCAAACCTCTAAACCTTAAGCCCTACGTCCAAAGACCTATGGCCTATGCCATAAGTCCGAAGCCTAAAGCCAAAAACCCCAAGCCCAAGCCCAAAGCTCTTATCCCTTTGGCCTATGCCCAAAGCCCTAATCTTTGAGCCCTAAGCCCAAAGCCTAAAGCCCTTTTCCCAAAGCCCTTATTCCAAAGTCCAAAGCCTAAATCTTGAAGATAAGCCCTAGTTCTAAAGAACAAAGCCCTATCACCTAAGCCCAAAGCCCTAAGGCCAGAGCTCTAAGCCATTAAATCATATGCCTTAAGCCAAAAGCTTTGTGCAATAGGCTCTATGTCTAAAGCCCAAGCCCAAACCCTTTATCCTTTATCTAAGCCCTAAGCCTTAATCCCGAAACCCTAAGTCTAAAACCCTAAGCTCGAAGCCCTTAGCCCAAAGCCCAAAGCCCAAAGCCCAAAGCCCAAAGCTCAAAGCTGAAAGACAAAAGCCTAAAGCCCAATTTGTATGCCTGAAGGCCTAAGCCCAAAGTCCTTAATCCCTAAGCCATAAGACATAATTTGTATGTCTGAACCTCTAAGCTTTAAGACCTTAGCCCTAAGCCCTAATCCCTAACCCTAAGCCCTAAGCCCAAAGCTAAAAGCCCTAAGCCCTTAACCCTAAGCTATAGTCCCTTATCCCTAAGCCCTAAACCTTAAGCATAAAGCCCAAAGCCTTAAGTTGTAAGCCATATGCCCACACCCAAAAGCCAAAAGTCCAAAGCCCAAATCCTAATTCATATGCCCCAAGCATTGGGCCCTAAAACCTTAAGCCTTAGGCCATAATCTGACACGCTCGGGGTTAGGAGGTGTCAGGATTCAAAAGGGGATAAATGGGAAGACAAGACAATCTACCGAGAATAAGGAGGACTGGCAGAAACAGGGGAGTAAACACACTAGAGCTCCAAATACATACGGGCTCTTGGGCTAAGATTTTTGAGGAATTAAACTTTAAGGAGTGGGCTAACTTTGGCAAAATTTTCAGAATGAAAACACGTGTAAAACTCAAAATGGCACGAGACTAGTTTCCAATGCACAAATAGACAAAACAGGACTTGGCAGTACAGTAGGCAGTGAAAGACTTCTGCACAACTTTCAATACGGAGAGTCTGGGAATGAGAAAATTGGCAGAAATCAATTTCAATGAAAGAGGGAGAGAATGCAAGTGGTTAGACAAAAAAAACATGGGTAGATTACAAAATATGAGAGTTTAAAAATCAGTCGACAGAATGGACGGATTTCAGGTACTCGGGTGAAAGACAGTGGAAAGATGAAGGTACAACTCCTAAATGGAAGAAACAGTGGACACAATGAAAGACCAAATATTTTAGGACACGAAGGAGGAATTCACAGACCAAATTTCATAAAATTAGCACACGGAAAATACTAGTTGGCACGGGGTGGCTTTTGATGCACAAAATCCACTCGGTAAGGAAAAAACAACAACAATAAACACCAAACAACAAAAGATCCGAAAACAAATGGGATGGAGTGAGGGCTATGGGACTTCCAAGCTTGCCTTAATCCTAATCAAGTGAGGAGGAAGGTTGGAACAAAGGCTTAGTGATCCTAGCTAAATCACCAACACCAAGACAACAAAGAATATTGGATATTACTCACAAAAATCCCTTGAAGCCGTGAGAAAAGTGGGTTGAGAGCTTCAAAGCTACTTCAATTTTTCCAAATATTTTCTCTTTAACATCCGTGAAGGCTACCTTAGCATAACTCACTCCTTCTTTGGTGAGGTAGTAAAACCCCTCTTCGCTCGGGTTGCTTCTAAGAGTGGTATCTTCCATTATGGTCACGGCTTCTTTGGTTGAACATGGAGAGCTCGTATAGTGTAGGCCGAGAGATTCCAAGTTCATAGTCTCTTTATTCCATGGCCGAGTGCCTTCTTCATGTTCATGCATTGGGCTGCACGGCTTTATCATGTGTGGTTGTTCCTTGACCATAGACATGGGCGTGGAAAAAAGGAAAGAATCGGTTTTGTGTTCCTCAGATTCTTGCAACCGAGCTTTTCTTTTGATATCATCGGACCATCTCTTTGAAGCTGGGATTTTCGGTGACTTTCTTGGTGTTGTGGTTCTATCCAAACGTTGTATAAAAAGGTCTAGCCTCTGGTTGATGTCTTCAAGTTGACTTTGGAGTCTTGACTCGGAGCATCTTGGAATGGGAGTCATCGGTGATCGTTCATATGGTCGAACAATGCCTCGGGTTACTTCACGGGTTACTCCATAATGTCTCCTCTTGTTTTAATCTTGTAACCCTAATAAAAAAAATTAAAATGGAAGGCGTGGGAAGGGATGCCTTGCTCTGATACCAAATGACACGCTCGGGGATAGGATAGGTGTCGGGAGAATAAAGGACAAAGGAAAATTAGCAATCTGCCGAGAACAAAGAAGGTTGGCAGAAACATGGGAGGAAACTGGTTAAGGCCACAGATATACACGTGCGTTTGGGCTAATATTTGGTGGACTTAAATATTAAGGGACAGCACGTGGAGAACTTAAAATGGCACGTATCTACTTTCTGTCACAAAAACAGACAAACCAGGTTTGACATAATAGAGGTATGGGAAAGACCTCTGTACAACTCCCAATGTAGGAAGTCTGGAAAAGTGAAAATTGGCAGATATCAACTCCAATGAAAGGGGAAGAAAATGCAAGTTGTTTTAGGGAAAAGGGAAGGGTAGATTAAAAGATATGAGGGATTGAAAATTGATGGACAGAATTACCCGATTTCAGGAATTCGGGTAGGAGGCAGTGCACACATGCACAACTTTGATGGGGAGGGCCTGTGGATAAAGATAGAAGAACAGATGTTTCAGGACAGGAAAGTGGAACTCACCGCAAAAAAATTAGGGCTTTTGTTTACAGGAAACAGAAAGTGACACGGAGTGGACTTTTGTTGCACTAAAACCACTCGGGTAGATGACAAGGGCAGCAAACAACACTCAAACAATCACAATTGCAAACAACAACGGGATGAGAGCTATGGGGGTTTCCAAACTCACCTTTGATCCTAAACAAGTGAGGAAGGGAGGTTGGAATAAGGCTTAGTGACTCTAGCTAAGACACCAACACCATTACAAACCAAAAATCAAAGGATATTACTCACCTTTGAATTACTTTGCCGTGAGAGAAAATGGGAGAGTCTCGCCCTCTATTTTGATGAAGGGTCGACACAAAAACTCTATGGGTCGACACAAATTAGAAAGGCTAAGCTTCTGCTTTGAACATGGGTCGACAAATATAAGTAAGGGTCGACATAAACTGAGTAAGCTATGTTTCTGGATTATCTAAGTGTTGACATATATGACTAAAGGTCGACACAAACAGCATATATACATGACTTTTCTGCAGCACTTAAACAAAATAGTTAGACTTTAATTGTATCCTTCAATGAGGGTATTTCTCATGAATCGTTAAGTTTAATTTGAGAATTGTGAAATAGGTTCCTTTATCAATTTTATCTTTCATGCTCATCTTGCATAGTTATCAAAAAAAATAATTGATTACTTTAAACATACTTTTAAAGCTAACAATCTCCCCCTTTTAGATGACGACAAATACTTTTGAAAGATAAATCGCTCCCCCATAGTTATAGTATGCATAAAAGATATTCAATACTCTCCCATACACAGACACTCATATCGAAGACAAATTCATCATAGCTTATGTGTAGTGATAGAGTAGTATAACTTATGCATTTTCTCCCCCATTGACATTATCAAAAAGAGTAAAGATAGACATGATTAGATAGAATATTCAAGAAGATAAGAGTTAAGCCCATCACTTATCAAAAGGAGCATTGTTGATACAAAAAAGAAACACAAGAAATTTTCCTAAGACACAAGAAATTTTCTATACTACTCTTCGGTTGAGAGGAGAGGCGAGAGGAGAATCAATAATAATGGTTGTTGCAGCAGAAGGAGGCTCCATTGTCGATGAAGTGGGTAGCACAATTGTGCCAGGAGAAGAGGAATGTACTGGAACAGCAGCAGGGGCAGTAGCTTTTTCCTCCATGAGATCAACTGTTAGTGTATGCGCTGAGGTGAGATCTTGAGATCGAACAGAAGAGGGAAACAGTGAAGGAATTGGTGAGGGATCTTGAGCACGATTTGGAGGTCCAGACATACTAGGCCTCATGTTAGATTCACACCATTGATAGTACAACCTCTCAAGGTTGTCATGAAGGAAGTCAACCTTGTCATGAAGTTCGGAATTTGATGCTGCAAGAGAATCTATTGTCCTTTGAAGAGAATCATGGTGGTGGACTAAAGAATCTACTGCAGATGATAAGTTTGAAATCTGTCTCGTGAGCAAATCAAAACGTTTGTCCATCAAGGTGATAATCCGTTGTGATCGGGAAGAAGATCTTTGCTCGGTATGAATATTATCATCATCACAGGTCTGGTGAGCAAGAGGCTTAGCTATGGCCTCTTTGAATTGCCAAATTCCATCTTCATTTTGAGCTAAACCTATTCGAGCAAGAGTCGAAGAACTATATTTGTCCAATTTTTTGACTCGAGTGATTGGCTCAGAAGAAGGAATCTCAACCCCGTTTTTGCATAGAATTTCCATTATGAGGAGGTTGAAAGGTAAAGACTTGGATTCTCTATCCATGACTTCCATCATCCGTCACATGATGATGTATCCAATGTCAATGCGACGACTTCTAAAAAACATAAAGAGTACATACAGCTTCATGTTGCTAGTGTAATCTCTTTGTCCATCTTTAGGTAATAGATTATAGGTTAGAAAGGCACTGAATCGGGATTCTTCACGATTTGTCTAAGAAAAGGTAAGTACTCTTCATCCGTCATGATTGTAGGCTCGGAGTGCTACTCATAATATGTCTCAATGTTTCCATTGGATGTACAATTCAGAATTATATTCAGTTGATAAGTCGTGAATTGTATTTTCTTTCCAAATACATAGCTCTTAAGGATGAAGGGATTCTTATCATAATATAGATTGGCATAGAATAACCTCACAGCCTTTTCAGAGAAGGGACCATAGAAGGATAATAATTCTGAAATTCCTAGAAATTCACATCTTTCTTTGATATCTATTCCAGGAATAGAGTTATGCTCATATATCCTACTTAAATTTAGAGGCTTGCCCTGAAAGATCGAATAAAATTTATCTTGGCTGCTTTGCTTTCTGAACAAAAATTTATCCAGCTCTGAGGGTTGAGTTTCTGTCGGCTGAGCCGAGGAGGAGGCTACAATATCCTTTGATTTATTGGCTGCCCTTTTTCTTCGGACTGGATTTTTTGAGGAGGAAGTCATTCGAGGAGATGAGATTAGTAGAAATGGAAGATTGGGTCGACCGAAAGTAGATAGAACTTGAGAGAGAGATTGAGCGCGAGGGGGATTAGGTCGACAGAGAGGGATTTGCGATTCAAAATAGGGTGGAATGGTTTTAAAAAAATAGAAGCAAACCCGGTCGACCGATTGATGGATGAACCGGAGAATCGGTCGACATATCCAAATTTTATATCGACCCTTTTGGCGACAGATTCAAAGTTCGGTCGACATAACATTCTTTATGTCGACCCTTTTCTACGACAGAGCCTAAGTTCGGTCGACATATCTTCTTTATGTCGACCTGATGTGACTTCCTTGGGGGTCGGCGCACCGTGGGTTGGGAGAATGCGCGCACACAAGGCTTAGATGAACGTCGTGTATGGCAAACGGAAAATCGGGTTGTGAGAATTGTGAGGTGGGGTTGCGGAAGCGTATTGTGATGTAGATAATAGAATTTGGTGGTGTGAAAAGTGGAATGGCTCGGATGAATACTGGAGTGGCTCGGTGGGTTTGAATATGGGTGTAATCGGGCAATGGAAGGTTTGAAAGCTCATGGGATGGAATGGATAAACTCTTGCGAGTTTTGGTGATGGAATGGCTGGACAATTTGAACACTTGAGCAATCAATGTGTTCTCCTTGGTAGTCCTCGCCCGCACTCAGATATGACTCACCGAACGTGCGTGCAAAGGTTTGACGGTCTCGGCCGGATGTGACTAACCGGAGAAGTATTCGTCGAAGAGAGCTTCAAGCCTTTCGGGAAGAAGGTGCAATGCACAATTTTTCTCTAACAATTCACTCTATTGATTCAAGTGTAAGTGTTACACTTAAATAAGCAAAAACGTAAAAGATAACAAATCTACTAAAGATATACTAAGGAGTAAAGCTAAGCCCTTGATGCTTTGAACGTCTTGGATTAGCTTTGGAAGCCTTTGGTTGACTTTAGGCTTGGTTCACTTAGGAATGGCACGGTCGGTTTGGAGCTTGGGCCGGTGGTGCGCACGGTTGACCGAGAGGGTGCGTCGGGTGAGCGGAGCTCCGAACGAATGAGAGATTTGCTCGGGCCGATGTGGATCCGGGGCTTCTAAAGTCTCCTCGAAGGTCAACTTGACGTAGGGCACGGTCTGGTTCGTCAATGGCTCGATGATGACTCGGGTGTGTGCGTGGGCACGTCTAAATGCACCGAGCCGGCGGTCGGGTACGGGCGAGTTTCAAGGGATCCGCGCGTTTGTTGAGGAAATCTGTTGATTGAAGATCCTCTGAAGATTTAACAGCTGCTCCATGGATTTGGTGCATGGAAATCCCTTGTGGTTCGCTGGTGGTTCAATGATCGGCCATGCTCGTGCGTCCGATGGGTGATCTATAGTCATCATCAAGATCTACTCGTGCCAATGTGATCCTCTTCCTATCCTTAACAAAATAACCAAAATACTTAAAGATTAAGTAAGTTTGGCTGATAGAATTTGGCTAAGTCTTTGAATGGGCCGTAGGTGGGCCGAGGCTTGACCGTCGGTCGGTGAATGATCGGCCATGGCAGTCCTCCGTGGGCTTTCGCTCGTGCGTTGAGTTCTCTTCCTCTTGGGCTGGCTTTCCTTCCTCTTCTAAGACTAAATGCTTGCTGAAAGGAAATCTTCTACGCGTGACCAAAAATAGGGCCCATGGTTGAACAATCGATCCAAAGGGTTTGGACCGTGCGTTCACCCATGTCGGGCACGTGTGTCGCCGGGCCGAAGCCCTAGTGGACTTTGGCCGGGCCGACGACTGGGGTTGTCGGGTCATGGTCGCGGGGTGCCCGTTGGGCGCCGGGCGGGTCTCGGTCACAAGCCTCGTTTGCATCGTGGGCCGGGCTTCCGGGTGTACCATGTCCGGGTGCGTCATATGTCTCGGTTGTGTCGCTGGCCGGGCTGCTGGGTGTGTCATGTCCGGGTACAGTCGGACAGGGCCCGTTGTTTGCGTCGGGGCCAGGAATGGCCGAGCACCAAGTAACGGAGTGCTTGGGCCATTCCCGATCAAGCTCGGTTGGTATGTCTGAGGCTAAGAGACCTGCAAAATGAGCAGCTAAGTTAGAAAAATCACCCGTACTCGTCGGGATCACGTCCTTGGCCGTGATAGTGTCCGTGATGTGCTCCGGTTGCACATCATCCTCCCGAGGTTCTTGAGGATTTGCCCTCAAATCTACCTCGTCCTCGTCTTCGTCTTCGTCGGCATCTAGATAAGGAGATAGATCCTTGACGTTGACGGTGGTAGTAATGCCATGCTCGCCCGGGAGCTCGATCTTGTACGCATTTGGGTTGATTCTCTCGGCCACCCAGAAAGGACCCTTGGCTCTTGGCAACAATTTAGCGTGCTTGTGTTTGAAATACCGAAGCTTTAGCCACACTAAGTCGCCTTCATGAAAAATTTTCTCCTTGCGGCCCTTATTGGCCGCGGCGGCATTCTTGGCATTCTTGGCATTCTTTCTCTCGATGGATCTTCTTAATTTTCTCGTGCAATTTAAGAACCATCTCGGCCTTCTCAAGGCCATCCGGATTGGTATGTTCTCGGCTTGGTAATGGAAGTAGATCCATCGGTGTTGATGGATTAAATCCGTAAGCCGCTTCGAAGGGTGCCATGCCCGTGGTGCTATGTCGGCATCAGTTATAAGCAAACTCGATGAAAGGTAGCCGCAAGTCCCATGCCGAGATCTTGTCATTAATGACACTCCGTAGTAATGCGCCGAGTGATCGATTGACCACTTTGGTTTGGCCGTCGGTTTGGGGGCGGAATGCTGTGTTAAAAAGTAGTTTTGTCCCGAGCCGAGACCACAAAGTTCTCCAAAAGGTGCTAAGGAACTTTGAGTCACGATCAGACACTATGGAATGTGGCATTCTGTGTAGCCGGACTACTTCCTTGAAGAAGAGGTCGGCTATGTTCGGGGCTTCGGCTTTCTTGGTGCATGCCACAAAATGGGCCATCTTCGAAAATCGGTCCACAATTACCATAATGACGTCTTTGCCTCGGCTAGTTCGGGGAAGGCCGAGCACAAAGTCCATACTTAGGGTTTGCCATGGGTGATCCGGTACCGGGAGGGGTAAGTAAAGTCCTTGGGCCAATGTACGGTTTTAGGCCTTTTTACACACCGTGCATCGCTCCACAAAGTGGTGCACGTCTCTAAAAAGATGTGGCCAATAAAAGTGCTCCTTGAGCATCTCCCAAGTCTTCTTTTCACCAAAATGTCCCGCAAGGCCGCCTCCATGAGCCTCGGTAATGAGAGACTCATGAATGCTTCCTCTCGGGATGCATATCCGTCCTCCACGGAATAAGTATCCGTCGATCACATGGTAACCCATTAAATCACCATTGACCGTGGCCTCAAAACGTGGGCCAAACTCCGGGTCATCCTTGTATCCACATTTTATCCAATCAAAACCAAAAAATCTAACCTTTAATTTGGTAAAGAGGGCACTCCTTCGGGAAAGTGCGTCGGCCACTATGTTTGTGTCCCCCTTTTTGTACTTGATAATGTATGGATACTTTTCAAGGAGATCAATCCACTTGGCATGTCGTCGGTTAAGCTTCCCTTGGCTCTTGATGAACTTTAGGGCTTGATGGTCCGAGTGGATAATAAACTCCTTTGGTAGCAAATAATGTTGCCATACTCCGATGGCTCGAATCAAGGAGTAAAGTTCCTTATCATAAGTGGAGTAATTTAAAAACGCACCTTTTAATTTCTCGCTAAAGTAAGCAATTGGGTGGCCTTCTTGCATCAAAACCACTCTGATGCCCGTTCCCGAGGCATCGCATTCTACCTCGAAGACTTGAGTGAAATCCGGAAGGGTAAGGACCGGTGCTTCGCAAAGCCGGGTCTTGATCCGGTCAAAACTATCTTGACATGGTTTAGACCATGTGAATTCCTTCCCTTTCTTCGTAAGCTCGGTTAGAGGTGCCATTATAGTGCTAAATCCTTTGATAAATCGCTGGTAGAAATTGGCGAGTCCATGGAAGCTTCGGACGTTCGAGACGCACTTCGGTATCGGCCACTCTCGGATGGCCGTGTTCTTGGCGTCGTCCACTTCGACACTGTGCTCGGATAGCACAAAGCCGAGGAAGTGTATGCGTTGTTGGGCAAACGCACACTTCTTGCGGTTGCCAAATAACTTGGTCCGCCGTAAAATAATAAAGAGCTTCTCTAAATGATCCAAATGGCTCGGTACATCCGCACTATAAACAAGTATATCATCGAAATAAACAATGATAAACTTACCCAAATATTCTCGGAGCACGTGGTTCATTAGCCGCATGAACGTGCTCGGTGCCTTGGTGAGTCCGAAGGGCATGACGAGCCACTCGAACAAGTTGTACCGTGTCTTGAAGGCCGTCTTCCATTCATCGCCTTCACGCATTCGGATTTGATGGTAACCGCTCTTTAAATCTACTCGGGAAAACAACTTAGCACCACTAAGTTTGTCAAGCAAATCATCGAGCCGTGGCATAGGAAAACGATATTTGATGGTTACATCGTTTATGGCTCGGCTATCGACACACATGCGGTGGCTCCCGTCCTTCTTCGGTACTAAGAGTGCCAGGACCGCACATGGGCTCAATGACTCTCGGATATAGCCTTTAGCAAGGAGTTCCTCCACTTGCTCTTGTAATATCTTGCTTTCTTCCGGGTTGAGGCGATATGGTGGCCGATTAGGTAACATAGCTCCCGGTTGTAAGTCAATATGATGCTCGATGCCGCGGAGCGGTGGAACACCATCGGGTAGGTCATCTGGGAATACATCTCGGTATTGGTCGAGGAGGGGCCGAGCAATCTTGGGTATAATATCTTCTTCATTATCTTCATGCTCTCGGTGTAAGAGCATGATGATCGGACCCTCTTGCTTTACCGTGCGCCTCAATTCCCATAAAAAGGGTCGCTTTGGCCAATGCTTCTTTTCGATCGGATTCATCTTTCGAAATTTGCTCCGGGGTTAAAGGAGCCAAAATAATATTGCACCCGTTCCATTTGAATGTGTATTGGTTGGATCGGCCGTGGTGTAGCACGTCTCGGTCAAATTACCATGGCCGGCCGAGCGACAAGTGCGTGGCACTCATCGGTACCACGTCACATTGGACCGTGTCTTTGTAGTTACCGATGACAAAGTCAATCCGGGTTTGTTTGGTGACTCGGATGTCCTCTCGGTCAGTAAGCCATCGTAGCTTGTACGGTGTCGGGTGCTCGGTCGTGGTTAGCGCAAGCTTCGTGACAAGGTCGCGGGACGCGACATTAGTACAACTACCGCCATAAATAATCAACGAACATACCTTATTCTTGATCAAGCATCGGGTGTGGAATAAAGTTTCCCGTTGGTATGTGTCTTGTTGCGGTTGAGTTGATAAAACCCGCTGGATCATCAATATGACCGGTCCATCGGGTACTTGACACAATTCATCCTCGGCCGGGGCCGGATCATCCTCGGACTCCTTGGCCGGCTCTTCATCGCTCACGACCTCCTCGGTTTCTTCGAGAATGGTCATGACTCGGCGATTTGGACATTGGGCTGCTACATGTCCACGTCCGAGACACTTGAAACATTGGATCTCTCGGGCCCTTGGTTGTTCACCTCCCGAGTCTCGTGGCTTAAGTTCCATGTCTCGCTTGGGGGCCTATGACTTAGGTGTTGGGCCGTGTCCTTTGGGTCTTGGCGCGGGCCGGAATGGCGTGGGCTGTTTTGGGGCCGGGCGTTGAGCGATCGCCTTGCCCTTCCTCTTGAGTTGTCTTTCAACCCTTAGTGCCATTTGAATTAATGCATCAAACAACTCTACGGGCTGTAATTCAACCACATCGCCGATCTCGTATCATAGGCCTCGAATAAACCGCGCCATTACTTTCTCCATGGGTTCGGCTAAATCACACCGAATCCGTAATGTCTCAAAATCCGTGAGATAGTCATCCACACTTGAATTACCTTGGCGAAGGCCTTGGAGCTGTAAAATAGATCTTGACGGTAATGGCTCGGTACGAACCGTTTCCGCATAAAATCTTTCATTAATCTCCACGAATTAATTTCTTCCTCGTGCTCTCTTCTTCGTTGTGTCCGAAGACTATTCCACCATAATGAGGCATAATCCGTGAGTTCCAAGGATGCCAATTGGACTTTTAACTTCTCGGAATAATTGTAAAGGTCAAAAATTTTATCGACCTTTTCAATCCAATCCAAGTAACGATCTCCATTGGATGCTCCATTGAAAGAGGGTAAGTGTACCTAGGGGAGCTTCCATTCTTCATCGTGATCCGAGTAAATTTTGGGCTCATACTCATAGTCTTCCTCGGATCTGTCGGAGTCGCGTGGTTGTGCTCGGGGTGGCCCTCCATGTCCCGGTCTTCGCCTAGGAGGTGACGTAGGCCGTGCCGGGTGGGCTCGGTCGCGCTCGGCCAAGTCATCGAGCCGCTGGAGCATTACATCCATTCTTTGATTCATAGCTTCGAATTGCTCCCGATTATTGTTCTCGGTGTCTCGTAGGTCACAAGGATCGGAGAACATAGTTTGCTCGCTCGTCGCTTGGTCACGGGCGGCGTTGTGAACGGCACCGCTTCGGGTATTCATAACGAAAGTTCGGAAAAACTTGTAGAAAGCATAAGAATCAAACCTTTAGCTCTGATACCAAGATGATGTGCCTTCCTTGGGGGTTGGCGCACCTTGGGTTGGGAGAATGCGTGCACACGGGGCTCGGATGAACATCGTGTACGGCAAACGAAAAATTGAGTCGTGCGAATTGTGAGGTGGGGTTGCGGAAGCGTATTGTGATGTAGATAATAGAATTTGGTGGTGTGAAAAGTGGAATGGCTCGGATGAATACTGGACTGGCTCGGTGGGTTTGAATATGGGTGTAATCGGGCAATGGAAGGTTTGAAAGCTCGTGGGATGGAATGGATAAACTCTTGCGAGTTTTGGTGATGGAATGGCTGGACAATTTGAACACTTGAGCAATCAAAGTGTTCTCCTCGGTAGTCCTCGCCCGCACTTGGATATGACTCACCGAACGTGCGTGCAAAGGTTTGACGGTCTCGGCCGGATGTGACTCACCGGAGAAGTATTCGTCGAAGAGAGCTTCAAGCCTTTCGGGAAGAAGGTGCAATGCACAATTTTTCTTTAAAAATTCACTCTATTGATTCAAGTGTAAGTGTTACACTTAAATAAGCAAAAACGTAAAAGATAACAAATCTACTAAAGATATACTAAGAAGTAAAGCTAACCCTTGATGCTTTGAACGTCTTGGATTAGCTTTGGAAGCCTTTGGTTGACTTTAGGCTTGGTTCACTTAGGAATGGCACTGTCGGTTTGGAGCTTGGACCGGTAGTGCGCGCGGTTGACTGAGAGGGTGCGTCGGGTGAGCGGAGCTCCGAACGAATGAGAGATTTGCTCGGGCCGATGTGGATCCGGGGCTTCTAAAGTCTCCTCGAAGGTCAACTTGACGTAGGGCATGGTCTGGTTCGTCAATGGTTCGATGATGACTCGGGTGTGTGCGTGGGCACGTCTAAATGAACCGAGCCGGCGGTCAGGTACGGGCGAGTTTCAAGGGATCCGCGCGTTTGTTGAGGAAATCCGTTGATTGAAGATCCTCTGAAGATTTAACAGCTGCTCCATGGATTTGGTGCATGGAAATCCCTTGTGGTTCGCTGGTGGTTCAATGATCGGCCATGCTCGTGCGTCCGATGGGTGATCTACGGTCATCATCAAGATCTACTCGTGCCAATGTGATCCTCTTCCTATCCTTAACCAAATAACCAAAATACTTAAAGATTAAGTAAGTTTGGCCGATAGAATTTTGCTAAGTCTTTGAATGGGCCGTAGGTGGGCCGAGGCTTGATCGTGGGTCGGTGAATGATCGGCCATGGCGGTCCTCCGTGGGCTGTCGCTCGTGCGTTGAGTTCTCTTCCTCTTGGTCTTGCTTTCCTTCCTCTTCTAAGACGAAATGCTTGCTGAAAGGAAATCTTCTACGCGTGACCAAAAATAGGGCCCATGGTTGAACACTCGATCCAAAGGGTTTGGACCGTGCGTTCACCCATGTCGGTCACGTGTGTCGCCGGGCCGAAGCCCTAGTGGACTTTGGCGGGGCCGACGACCGGGGTCGTCGGGTCATGGTCGCGGGGTGCCCGTTGGGCGCCGGGAGGGTCTCGGTCACAACCCTTGTTTGCGTCATGGGCCGAGCTGCCGGGTGCGCCGTGTCCGGGTGCGTCATATGTCTCAGTTGTGTCGCGGGCCGGGCTGCTGGGTGTGTCGTGTCTGGGTACGGTCGGACAGGGCCCGGTGTACGCGTCGGGGCAGGGAATGGCCGAGCACCAAGTAACGGAGTGCTTGGGCCGTTCCCGATCATGCTCGGTCGGTATGTCCGAGGCTAAGAGACCTGCAAAATGAGCAGCTAAGTTAGAAAAATCACCCGTGCTCATCGGGATCACGTCTGTGGCCGTGATAGTGTCCGTGATGTGCTCCGGTTGCACATCACGACCCCTGTCACAGGAAACAACAGGAATAAGATGATGTTTCTAAATACCATCAAACCTAATTACTCCTAATCGAATTCTAATTCCATTGAAGGTCTTCTCATCCAAGGGTTTAGTAAATATATCAGCTAATTGATCACTTGACTTGACAATTTCCAAGATAATATCCCTTTTTTTGACGTGATCTTTGATAAAATGATATCTTATCTCTATATGTTTAGTTCTAGAATGGAGAATAGGATTTTTATTGATATTTATAGCACTAGTGTTGTCACACATGATAGGAATCTTAGAGAATGTGAGATTGTAGTCTTCTAAGGTATGCTTCATCCAAAGCATTTGTGCACAACAACTTCCGGCTGCGATATACTCGCTTTCGGCGGTTGAGAGTGCTACTGAATTTTGTTTCTTAGAAAACCATGAAACTAATGATTCTCCTCGAAATTGACAAGAGCCACTAGTGCTCTTTCTATCCACAAGGCTCCCGGCATAATCTGAATCCGTATATCCAATTAAGTTTAGCGAGGTTCCCTTTGGATACCATAATCCTAAATTTGTTGTTCCCCTCAAGTATTTGAAAATTCTTTTGACAGCTTTTAAATGGGATTCTCTAGGTGCCGCTTGAAATCTAGCACATAGACATACACTAAAAAGAATATTGGGTCTACTAGCGGTTAGATATAGAAGAGATCCAATCATACCATGAAATTTCTTAATGTCCACAACTTGACCATTTTCATCTTTGTCCAATTTAGTTGTGGTACTCATGGGAGTCCTAGATGATTTGCAAGAGTCCAATCCGAAACTCTTAAGCAATTCTTTAACATATTTTTCTTGACTTATAAATGTTCCCTCTAAGGTTTGCCTAATTTGAAGTCCTAAAAAGAATTGAAGCTCTCCCATCATGCTCATCTAAAATTCATCTTGCATGAGAGAAGCAAAACTATCGCAAATGTTTTTGTTTGAGTCTCCAAAAATGATATCATCTACATAGATTTGAACAAGAAGTAAATCATCTCCTTCATGCTAGTAAAAAGGGTTGAATCGATTTTTCCCATTTTGAACTCTCTTTCCAAGAGAAAGTTCTTCAACCGATCATACCATGCACGAGGAGCTTGCTTAAGACCATAAAGAGCTTTACAAAATTTAAATACATGGTCTAACCTATCGAAGAACTCAAAACCTAAGGGTTGCTCTACATAGACTTCTTCCATGATAAATCCATTTAAGAATGCACTCTTTACGTCCATTTGAAATAGTCTGAAATTTTTCTGGGACACATAGGCAAGTAGCATACGAATTGACTCCATTCGTGCTACTGGTGCAAAGGTTTCTTCAAAATATATTCCTTCTTCTTGATTGTATCCTTTTGCAACCAATCTTGCCTTGTTTCTAATGACAACACCATGTTCATCTAGTTTATTCTTAAATACCCATTTAGTTCCAATGATGGTGCGATCATTAGGTCTAGGAACTAACTCCCATACTTGGTTTCTCTCAAATTGATTTAGTTCCTCTTGCATGGCCATTATCCAATTTTCATCTAATATGGCCTCATCAAATTTCTTAGGCTCTACTTGAGAGATAAAAGCTATGTTAGCACACAAGTTCCTAAGAGAGGCTCTAGTTTTGACGCCCAAACTAGGATTACCTACAACGTCCTCTATGGGATGACTTTTGTAACATTTCCATTCTTTAGGTAAGCCATCATTGACAGTGTTACTTGGCTCTAATCCTAGAGAGCTTGGAGGAGTTTCGGAAGGAATGACATCTAAAGAGTTTTTCTCATTGACATCTAGACTCAAGGAATCCATCTCTCTTTCCAAATCATCACTAGGTTCTAAGAGCTCTAAGAGATGAGAGGACTCATCAAATGTAACATGCATAATTCATCAACAACTAGAGTCCTTTTGTTGAATACTCTATAGGCCTTGCTAGACAAAGAGTATCCAAGAAAGATTCCAAAATCCGTCTTTGAATCAAATTTTCCTAGGTTGTCCTTGGTGTTTAAAATATGACATTTGCATCCAAATAGTCTAAAATACTTAACACTAGGAGTTTTACCCGACCATAGCTCATTGGGGGTCTTTTCTAATATTGGACGGATTGATACTCGATTTATTGAATAACATGCCATAGCTACGGCTTCTGCCCAAAAATACTTGGGAAGAGAGTTTTCATTGAGCATTGTCATAGCAAGCTCTTGAAGAGATCTATTCTTTCTCTCAACAACTCCTCTTTGTTTAGGAGTCCTAGGAGATGAGAAATTATGATTGATCCCATACTTAACACATAGAAGCTCAAATTTCTCATTTTCAAATTCCCCTCCATGATCACTACGGATAGCTACAATGGAGAGATCCTTTTCATTTTGAAATTTCTTCCTAAAGGAGGAGAAGGTCTCAAAAGACTCATCCTTAGATCTAAGAAAGAATACCCAAGTAAATCTTGAGTAATCATCAACAATTACAAAGGCATAATGCTTGCCACCTAGGCTAGCTACTTCAGAAGGGCCAAAAAGATCTAAGTGAAGAAGCTAGAGAGGTTTGGTGGATGAAACAATCGATTTAGAAGAAAATGAGAATTTTGTTTGTTTCCCCATTTGACATGCATCACAAATCCTATCCTTCTCAAAGGAAATCTTTGGAAGGCCTCTAACTAAATTCTTCTTAGCAATCTTAGCTAAGGTACTCATGCTAACATGGCCTAATCTCCTATGCCATGTCCAACTATCTAGAGAGGAAGTTGCACTAAAACATTTTTCATCAAAGAATGCAACATTATCTAAATTAATTGTATAATCATTATCAGAACGATAGCCAATAAATAAAATTTTACCGCTGGAGCTATCTTCTAATAAGCAGGAATTGGATTAAAAAATTATTCTATAACCCTTATAAAAAAGTTAACTAATGCTCAATAAATTATGCTTTAAACCATCAACTAAGAGAGCATTTTCAATAATAGGGGAAGAAGGATTACCAATATTTCCAATACCTATAATCTTCCCCTTTTAATTTCCTCAAAAAGATACATTCCCCTTCTTTTGCTTGATGGAAGAAAGTCTTGAAGGGTCTCCCATCATATGCCTCGAACAACCGTTATCGAGGTACCACAGATTTTTTGCAAGGGAGACTTCCACCTATACGACAAGTCAAACAAGTTTCTTAGGTACCCAAACCATTTTGGGTCCTAGAGAGTTAGCATTAGTTCCTTTGGGAACCCATTGCTCAACAATCTTTGTTTTTCTAATTTTAGAGTTAATAGGACAAGTAAAAGCTTGGTGTCCTATTTTATTGCATTTCTTGCAAGCACTAGGTTTCACAAAGAAGTACTTATAATTCTTTTTCTTAGTGTGTGATTCATAACCTAAGCCAGCCTTTTTAAAAGTTACCATTTGACTTCCTAACAGTATGTTCAAGTTCTTACTACCGTTAGTGAACTTGAGAACTATATCATTTAAGTCAAGGTTCCTTTTCTTTAGTGTTCCAACTCAGCATGCACAATATTTTTACAGCTATCATGCGTCTTAACTAGTGCAGCATGCTCCTTTTATAATTCCTTATATTTAGATTTCAAGATATTGAAATCATTAAATAAGTCATTGAAAGCATCAAACAATTCATTATCATCATCAGAATTTTCTAAATCACTAAAGGAGTCAAGTACCTTGTCCTCCTTTGCCATGAAGCACATGTTTGCTATCTCCTCGTCTTCGGATGAGGAGCTTGAAGAGTCACTGTCATTCCAAGTTGCTTTCATGGCTTTCTTCTTGTAAGCCTTGGGATGCTTCTTAAGTCTTGGACACTCAAACTTGTAGTGTCCCGATTTCCCTCACTCATAGAATTTGACTTCTTTTTCTTCTTCCTTAGAGTGTTTTTGCTTTCTTGGGAACTCCTTTCCATTTATTCTTTTTCTTTGAAGGAACCTCTGGAATTTCCTTGTAATGAAGGTGACATCTTCATCATCCTCTTCACTTTCGTTTTGACTTTTCTCTTGCTTGCTAGATGAAGCCTTGAGAGCGATGTCCCTTTTCTTAGTTGGTTCCTTCTCCTTAATCGCATCCTTTTCATTTGTTTTCATCGTGATCTCGTGAGTCATTACAGATCCGATGAGCTCCTCAACTTTTAGAACCTTGAGGTCTTTAGCCTCTTGGATGGCGGTTACCTTTGGTTGCCATGCTCTTGGAAGGACTCAAAGAATTTTCCTAACACATTAGTAAACCTGGAACTAACCTGTATAAACTTTACCGAGCACTTTTAAACCATTAGTAATGTTAGTAAACCTTGTAAACATGGAACTAACCAATTTGTCATTTTCCATAGAAAACAATTCATATTCATGTACAAGCATACTTAATTTATTTTCTTTTAGTTGGTTAGTCCCTTCATGAGTTACCTCGAGTAATCTCCAAATTTCTTGGGCATTATCACAACCTTGAACTCTATTGAATTCATCACCATTTAAGGCACAATACAAGGTGTTCATTGCTTTAGCATTTAGATTCAATTTCCTTAAGTCATTATCATCGTATTCACTACTAGGTTTGGGAATAATAATGCCATTCTCAGTTTTGATTGGCATGTATGGATCATTTTCAATTATATTCCATACGCTATAGTCCATAGCTTGGACAAAAATTCTCATCCTAGTTTTCCAATATACATAGTTGTTTCCATAAAAAAATGAGGGTCTAGTAATAGATTGACCCTCTGTGTGTGAGTTGTTCAAATTAAAAGCCATGATTTAATTTACTCTAAAATAACAGCAAATATAGGTTAATCAATCTAAATACCTGCTCTGATACCAATTGTAGGATCGAGATTAACCTAAGTGTGGGGGGTGAATTAGGTAACTAAACTTTTTTGATTACTAAGTCAAGTTCGTGCAAATTGTTTAGTTATATCTAAAACTCAAGTGCGGCATAATTAAACAAGTAAATGAGAGTTTAGAGTAAGAGAAATTGACACCATTTTGGTAACGCGGTTCGGCCAACCTTGCCTATGTCTGCGCTTAAAGGTACCTCCTTGAAGATCCTTCTCGCTCAACCTTGAGCTTTACTCCGATTGACTTACGGGTGTCAACCAAACCTTTTGACTCTTTTCTTGAAGGAGCATCACCCCTTTTACAATAAGCGTTCAAGGAATGATTTACAATTTGTACGGTTTTTAATAAACCGACTCACTCAAGCTCAAGAAAGATATACAAGTTTAAGTACAAGGATTTGAGAGAGTATAAGTTTGAGAAATAAATTTGGCAGGAATTCGGCGTAGTTTTCTCTCGGTAAAATCGTTGTTCAGAAATGAGACCACTTCATCTATTTATAGATTACTGCAAAATTGTCCAGTTGGGTCGACACAAGTCCATCTGGGGTCGACACAAAGTACTAGCCATTAGACACATCAAAATATATCCGCTGTAAAGTTTCTGACCGTTGGTGCTGTACTGTTGAATTGGGTCGACACAAATGTTGTTGGGGTCGACACAAAATCTTCTTTGGAAATTGTTGGGGTCGACACAATGCTTGTTCGGTCGACACAATCTTTACGAATCCTTCTCTATAATTTGCTTGGGTCGACACACTGTTTGTTCGGTCGACACAACCTTGAAGCATCCTTCTTTGGAATTTCTGGGGTTGACACAATGTTAGTTGGGTCGACACAAATTCTAAAGAGTTCGTCTCTGGATAAAGCTAGGGTCGACACAATTATAATGGGGTCGACACGAATGGGTTGGGTAGAGACATATTTCGTGCAGGTGGGGTCGACACACAAATTTTGGTAAGGTCGACTCAAATTTGTCTCTGGGGTCAACATAAAAGATTTGGATGGGTCGACACATTTACGCACTGTTTTGCCAGTTTAGGTCGACACAATAGGTTTGGATGGGTCGACACATTTACACATTGTTCTGCCAGTTTAGGTCGACACAATTTTTATAGGAGGGTCAACACAACTTATATGTTGGGCTGAGACTTAGCTTCTGTTTTGGAAAGGAGTCGACACGAGGATACCATGAGTCGACACAATTGGAAAGTCTCGCCATCTGTTTTGATTAAGGGTCGATACAAAAACTCTATAGGTTGACACAAATTAGAAAGACTAAGCTTCTATTTTGAACATGGGTCGACACATATAACTAAGGGTTGACATAAACTAAGTAAGCTATGTTTCTGGATTATCTAAGTGTCGACATATATGACTAAAGGTCGACACAAACAGCATATATACATGACTTTTCTGCAGCACTTAAACAAAATAGTTAGACTTTAACTGTACTCTTCAATGAGGGTATTTCTCATGAATCGTTAAGTCTAATTTAAGAATTGTGAAATAGTTTCCTTTATCAATTTTATCTTTCATGCTCATCTTGCATAGTTATCATAAAAAATAATTGATTACTTTAAACATACTTTTAAAGCTAACACCAAAGACCTTGTAGGATCGTGTTTAACCTAAAAGGGGGGGTGAATTAGGTTAATAGATATTTTATAAGTTTAGTATAAATTCTTCGTTTATCTCTTAAAATTTATTTATCTTTTAAATGACTAAGCACAAACAATAATTAAAAAGTTTAAGAGAAAGAAGGATAACACTGAGCTTGTTAACGCGGTTCGGCCAACCTTGCCTACGTCCACTCTTCAAGGTTCCTCCTTGAAGATCTTTCCGCTCTACCTTGAGCTTTACTATGATTGACTTCCGGGTGTCAATCAAACCTTACAAATGACTCTTCTTTCTGAGAGGCGTCACCCGTTTACAATTTAACACAAGTAATAACTTGAAGTTTTTGAGAATAAATTGAAACTACTCTCTCGATCACAATGAGAATGATCTTATGATTTACAATGAGGAGAGAGTAAAGAGAAAAGCTAACTAGAAATTTTGGCAGAGTTTGGACGTGCTTTTCTCTCTCTGAAAAATCGGCTTTTGCTTTTGGCTTCTCGTCTACAATTTATAGATTTCCGTCTGTCAGACTTCGGAGCTGTCGACATATCTTCGATGGCTGTCGACATAGAGATAGCCGTTAAGACTCATAAGAAAGTAGCCGTTGAAGAATTTTCCTGTCGTTGGTTTTGACCGGTCGACATGTCATTGTAGCTGTCGACATAACTTCAGTATCTTTGTAGTTCTTCAGTCGACATATACTCTTTGCAGTCGACATAAAAAACTGTCTGGAATTTAGCCGGTCGACATAAGTTCTGCAACTGTCGACATAACTTCGGTATCTAGAAGTTCTTCGGTCGACATCTACTCTTGGTGGTCGACATGGAAAGCTCTCTGTTATTTGGCCGGTCGACATACGTTCTTTAACTGTCGACTTAGGAGATTCTCTGTTGTTTGGACGGTCGACATAAGTTCTTGAACGGTCGACATAACTTCAGTGTCTCTAAGTTCTTCAGTCGACATCTACACTTGGTGGTCGACATGTAAAACTTTCTGTTATTTTTCCGGTCGACATAAGTATCGTCCGGTCGACATACGCTCCAATGTCTTGAACTTTGATTGTCGGAAGTCGGTTGACATACTTAATAGACGGTCGACATATGATCCTTCTCTGGATTTTAAGAGGTCGACATATGTTGCATCCGGTCGACATACGATCCTTCTCTGGATTTTAAGCGGTCGACATATGTTGCGTCCGGTCGACATACGATCCTTCTCTGGATTTTAAGCGGTCGACATATGTTGAGTCCGGTCGACATACGATCCTTCTCTGGAACTTCAATTTACTTCAATCGGTCGACATACTTGATAAACGGTCGACATATGATTCTTCTCTGGTCTTTAAGCGGTCGACATACGTTCTTACCTGTCGACATAAGTTGCTTCTACGAGCCTAGTTGCACTTGCTAAAACTTCAATTTTATCTTACATAGTTATCATAAAAAATAATTGATTGCTTTAAAACCTTTTAAAGCTAACAGACCTATGCCCTTGCTCATAGTATTTATCAGTGAATTCGTTAGATGTACACTTGAGCATTGTGTTCAAGGAGTCAGCAGTAATTCTTATAGGATATCCTAACACATAGCTCTTAAGGGATGAGGGATTGAGTGCAAATTTGCGTAAAATAAACGAATTGCTTCCACATTGTAACTTCTCCTTAGGCTAAACCCAGATAATCCATGTATTTAGAGATATCAATCCCTGCTATTCCATGTGATAAGAACACTCTACTCAGAATTAGAGGTTTTGATTGAAAGTATTGAGTATACCTCTCTTGAGCCTTTTCGTTTCGAAATAAACGCTTATCCATGGACGGAGAAAGAGTTTCTGAGGGTTTGTCTGACTGTGAAGTTCGTTTCCTCTTGGTCGGAAGTTTAGAAGATGAAGCCATTGATCTTAGGGAGGCTTAGGATCTAAGACACGGAGAGAGGTTCGTTCATAGTGGAGTTGCCAAAGAGAAAACTCGAGTGAGAGGGTGTTCAAAACTGAAATTCACCCGCGGGAAGGGATTTAAAAGTGTATTTCCGGTCGACCGAAACATAATTATGTCGACCGTTCCATGACAGAATCGAAGGTCCTGTCGACATATACGAGGTTATGTCGACATCTTTTTAGACAGAGCCAAACATCCTGTCGACATATACTTATTTATGTCGACAGCTGTCACAGAATATCAGAGCAATAAGAAAATGATGTTTTTAAACACCATCAACCCGAATAATCCCTATCCTAGTTCTAATTCCAACAAATGTCTTCTCATCCAAGGATTTTGTGAATATGTCTGCTAATTGATCACAAGACTTGACAAATTCCAAAACAATATCCCCTTTTTGAACGTGATCTTTGATAAAATGATAACGAATTTCTATGTGCTTGGTTCTTGAGTGAAGGATTGGGTTCTTCGAAATGTTAATGGCACTCGTGTTGTCACACAAGATAGGAATTTTAGAGAATCTTAGGTTGAAGTCCTCTAGAGTTTGCTTCATCCAAAGCAATTGAGCACAACAACTACCGACTGCGATATGTTCGCTTTCGGTAGTTGAAAGAGCAACTGAATTTTGCTTCTTTGAAAACCAGGAGACTAAGGACTCTCCTAAAAATTGACAAGTACCACTTGTACTTTTCCCATCCACTAGACTACCTGCATAGTCTACATCAGAATATCCTAACAAATCAAGAGAGACTCCTTTTGGATACCATAATCCTAAGTTGAATGTGCCAATTAGATATTTGAAAATTCTTTTTACGGCATTCATATGAGATTCTTTAGGAGCCGCTTGAAATCTAGCACATAGACAGACACTAAAAAGGATATCTGGACGGCTAGCGGTTAAATACAAAAGAGATCCAATCATACCACGATATTTCTTAATATCCACACCTTTACCATTTTCATCTTTGTCCAATCTTGTTGTGGTACTCATGGGAGTTTTAGATGATTTACATGAGTTTAATCCAAATCTCTTGAGGAGATCCTTGACATATTTCTCTTGACAAATGAATGTTCCATTTAAGGATTGCCTAATTTGAAGACCTAAGAAAAATCTAAGTTCCCCCATCATGCTCATTTCAAATTCTTCTTGCATGAGGAAAGCAAAGTTATCGCACATAGATTTATTAGAGGCTCCAAAAATGATATCATCTACACAAATTTGAACAATAAGGAGGTCCTTCCCTTTATGTTTAGTAAAGAGGGTCGAATCAATTTTTCCCATGTTGAACTCTCTTTCCAAGAGAAAATTCTTTAACCTATCGTACCAAGCACGAGGGGCTTGTTTAAGACCATAGAGTGCTTTGTGAAGTTTGTAGACATGATCTAGCTTATCAAAGATTTCAAAGCCCAAGGGTTGTTCTACATATTCTTCTTCCATTATATATCTGTTTAAGAAAGCACTCTTAACATCCATTTGAAAAAGAATGAAGTCTTTGTGACAAGCATAGGCTAGTAGCATCCGAATTGACTCCATTAGGGCCACTGGTGCAAAGGTTTCCTCAAAATCAATTCCTTCTTCTTGGTTATAACCTTTAGCAACCAACCTAGCCTTGTTTCTAACAACTACACCATTTTCATCTAACTTGTTTTTGAAAACCCATTTAGTTCCGATGATGGAGCGGTCTTTAGGCCTAGGGACCAATTCCCAAACTTGGTTTCTCTCAAATTGATTTAGTTCCTCTTGCATGGCCATTAACCAATTTTCATCCAAAATGGCCTCATCGAATTTCTTAGGTTCTATTTGAGAGATAAAAGCTACGTTAGCACATAGGTTTCTAAGAGAGCTTCTAGTTTTTACTCCTAAATTAGGATCACCTACAATGTCCTCTATGGGATGACTTTTGGAATACCTCCACTCTTTAGGTAAGCCATCATTGACTGCCCTAATTGGTTCTAATTCTAGAGAACTTGGAGGACTTTCCGAAGGGATAACATCTAAAGAATTTTTCTTACCCTCATCTAGGCTCAAGGATTCCATTTCTCTTTCCAAATCAATATTTGGATTTTGATTTTCTACGAGAGAGAAAGATTCGTCAAAAGAGACGTTCATTGATTCTTCAACCACTAGAGTTCTTTTGTTGAAAACTCTATAAGCTTTACTAGACAAGGAGTAACCAAGAAAAAGACCTAGATCTGTCTTTGAGTCAAATTTTCCTAGATTGTCCTTTGTATTCAGGATAAAGCACTTGCAACCAAAAGGCCTAAAATATTTAACACTTGGGGATTTGCCTGACCAAAGCTCATAGGGAGTCTTTTCTAAGATAGGGCGGATTGAAACTCGATTTATTGTGTAGCATGCCGTGGCTACTGCTTCCGCCCAAAAATATTTAGGGAGAGAGTTTTCATTTAGCATTGTCCTAGCTAGCTCTTGAAGAGATCTATTCTTTCTCTCAACAACTCCATTTTGTTGAGGAGTTCTAGGAGATGAGAAATTATGGTTGATTCCATTTTTAAGGCATAGGTGCTCAAATTTCTCATTTTCAAATTCTCCTCCATGATCACTGCGAATAGATACTATGGAGAGATCTTTTTCATTTTGAACTCTCTTCATAAAAGATGTAAAAGTCTCAAAAGATTCATCCTTAGATTTAAGAAAGTATACCCATGTAAATCTTGAAAAATCATCAACAATTACAAAGGCATAATGCTTGCCACCTAGGCTAGCTACTCTAGAGGGACCAAAGAGATCTAGATGAAGGAGTTGAAGAGGTTTCTCGGTTGAAATAACCGATTTAGGAGAGAATGAGGATTTTGTTTGTTTCCCCATTTGACATGCGTCACAAATCTTATCTTTCTCAAAAGAGATCTTTGGAAGACCTCTAACTAAGTTTTTCTTAGCAATCTTAGCTAAGGTATCCATACTAACATGACCTAGTCTCCTATGCCATGCCCAACTATCTAGAGGGGATGTTGCACTAAAACATTTTTCATCAAGGCATGCAACATTATCCAAATCAATTGTATAAACATTTTCAGTTCGATATCCAATAAAAAAGATTTTACCATCAGAAATATCTTTTATTTGGCATGATTTGGATTCAAAAATAACTCTATATCCTTTATCACAAAGTTGACTAATGCTCAAAAGATTATGCTTTAAGCCATCAACTAAAAGAGCATTTTCAATAATAGGGGAAGAACCATTACCGATATTTCCAATACCTATAATCTTCCCTTTTTGATTTCCTCCAAAAGAAACATTCCCTTTCTTTTGCTTGATGCTAGTAAAACGTGAGGGATCTCCCGTCATATGCCTCGAACAACCACTATCAAGGTACCAAAGATTCTTTGCAAGGGAGCCTTTCACCTACACAACAAATCAAACATGTTTCTTAGGTACCCAAACCATTTTGGGTCCTTGAGAATTAGCCTTAGGTCCTTTTGGAACCCATTTTAGAACAACATTTTGATTTTTGCCTCTTATTTTAGAAGGGCATACAAAGGAGGTATGACCTATTTCATTACATGCGTGGCAAGGTCTTGGTTTTTCAAAGAAGTTCTCATACTTCTTTTTCTTTTTGAATGATTCATAACCTATGCCTGCTTTATCAAAAGTTGTTCTTTGATTACCTAGAAGCATATTTAGATTTTTGCTTCCATTTGTAAATCTAAGAACTATTCCTTTCAAATCATCATTTTCCCTTTTTAACTTGCTAATTTCGTTTTCCAAGGGATTGACTTTATTTTCATGCTCCTTAGTTATCATGGCATGTTCCTTTTTCAATTTCTTATACTTGGATTTCAAGATATTGAAATCATTAAATAAGTCATTGAAAGCATCAAAAAATTCATTATCCTCATCAGAATTTTCTAAGTCACTTAAGGAGTCAAGTACCTTGTCCTCCTTAGCCATGAAGCACATGTTAGCTACCTCTTCGTCTTCGGATGAGGAGCTTGAAGAGTCACTGTCATCCCAAGTCGCTTTCATGGCTTTCTTTTTGTACATCTTGGGGTGTTTCTTGATCCTTGGACATTCAGACTTGTAATGTCCTGGCTTTCCGCATTCATAGCACTTGATCTCTTTTTCTTCTTCCTTGGAGTGCTTTTCTTTTCTTGGAAATTCTTTTGCATTCATTCTTTTCCTTTGAAGGAACCTTTTGAATTTTCGTGTTATGAGGGCGACGTCCTCATCATCCTCTTCATCACTCTTGCATTCGCCTTGATTGCTGGAGGATGCCTTGAGAGCGATGTCTTTTCTTCTAGGAGGTTCCTTCTCCTTAACCTCGTCCTTCTCATTAGCCTTCATCGTGATCTCATGAGTCATGAGAGATCCGATGAGCTCCTCAACCTTCAGAGTCTTGAGGTCTTTAGCCTCTTGAATTGCAGTTACCTTTGGTTGCCAAATCCTTGGAAGAACTCGAAGAATTTTCCGGACACATTCTTCGTCTGTATAAACTTTGCCAAGAACTTTCAACCCATTAGTAATGTTAGTGAAACGAGTAAACATGGAACTAACCATTTCATCAGTATGCATAGAAAATAGTTCATATTCATGTACAAGCATACTTAATTTATTTTCCTTTACTTGGTTAGTTCCCTCATGGGTAACTTCAAGCAATCGCCAAATTTCTTTAGCATTGTCACAACCTTGTACTCTATTGAATTCATCTCCATTTAGAGCACAGTACAAGGTGTTCATTGCTTTGGCGTTTAGGCTCAGTTTTTTTAAGTCGTTCTCATCATATTCATTACTAGATTTAATTGGTATGTATGGACCATTCTCAATTATGTTCCATACACTATAGTCCATAGCTTGGACAAAAATTCTCATCCTAGTTTTCCAATAGACATAGTTATTTCCATCAAAAAGTGGGGGTCTAGTGATTGATTGCCCCTCAGTGTGTGAGTTGTTCATGGAGAAAGCCATTTTTTTTTAAAAGAAAATGATCACACACGAGTTTAACTTATATAAACTATCTATGTAACCTGCTCTGATACCAATTGTAGGATCGTGTTTAACCTAAAAGGGGGGGGGGGTGAATTAGGTTAATAGATATTTTATAAGTTTAGTATAAATTCTTCGTTTATCTCTTAAAATTTATTTATCTATTAAATGACTAAGCACAAACAATAATTAAAAAGTTTAAGAGAAAGAAGGATAACACTGAGCTTGTTAACGCGGTTCGGCCAACCTTGCCTACGTCCGCGCTTCAAGGTTCCTCCTTGAAGATCTTTCCGCTCTACCTTGAGCTTTACTATGATTGACTTCCGGGTGTCAATCAAACCTTACAAATGACTCTTCTTTCTGAGAGGCGTCACCCCTTTACAATTTATCACAAGTAATAACTTGAAGTTTTTGAGAATAAATTGAAACTACTCTCTCGATCACAATGAGAATGATCTTATGATTTACAATGAGGAGAGAGTAAAGAGAAAAGCTAACTAGAAATTTTGGCAGAGTTTGGACGTGCTTTTCTCTCTCTAAAAATCGGCTTTTGCTTTTGGCTTCTCGTCTCCAATTTATAGATTTCCGTCTGTCAGACTTCGGAGCTGTCGACATATCTTCGAGGGCTGTCGACATAGAGATAGCCGTTAAGACTCATAAGAAAGTAGCCGTTGAAGAATTTTCCTGTCGTTGGTTTTGACCGGTCGACATGTCATTGTAGCTGTCGACATAACTTCAGTATCTTTGTAGTTCTTCAGTCGACATATACTCTTTGCAGTCGACATAAAAAACTGTCTGGAATTTAGCCGGTCGACATAAGTTCTTCAACTGTCGACATAACTTCGGCATCTAGAAGTTCTTTGGTCGACATCTACTCTTGGTGGTCGACATGGAAAACTCTCTGTTATTTGGCCGGTCGACATACGTTCTTTAACTGTCGACTTAGGAGATTCTCTGTTGTTTGGACGGTCGACATAAGTTCTTGAACGGTCGACATAACTTCAGTGTCTCTAAGTTCTTCGGTCGACATCTACACTTGGTGGTCGACATGTAAAACTTTCTGTTATTTTTCCGGTCGACATAAGTATCGTCCGGTCGACATACGCTCCAATGTCTTGAACTTTGATTGTCGGAAGCCGGTCGACATACTTAATAGACGGTCGACATATGATCCTTCTCTGGATTTTAAGAGGTCGACATATGTTACGTCCAGTCGACATACGATCCTTACGTGGATTTTAAGCGGTCGACATATGTTGCGTCCGGACATACGATCCTTCTCTGGAACTTCAATTGACTTCAATAGGTCGACATACTTGATAAATGGTTGACAAATGATTCTTCTCTGGTCTTGAAGCGGTCGACATACGTTCTTACCTGTCGACATAAGTTGCTTCTACGAGCCTAGCTGCACTTGCTAAAACTTCAATTTTATCTTACATAGTTATCATAAAAAATAATTAATTGCTTTAAAACCTTTTAAAGCTAACAGACCTATGCCCTAACCCAAAAGCCTTCAGCTCAAATCCAAAACTCAAAGCCCCAGGCAAAAACCCTAAGCCTTAAACACTCAGTACAAATCCATAAACCTAAGATTAAAGCCCTAATCACAAATTCCAAAGCAAAAAAACTGAAGCCCTAGACACTAGTCCTAAAGAACAAAGCCTAATTCCCTAAGCCTTAAGACCTAAGCCCTAAGCCTAAATCCCTAAGCCTTAAACCGTAAGCTTTAAGCCTTAAGTCCAAAAACATAAGGCCAAATCCCAAACCCCAAGCCCCAACTCCAAAGCCATATGCCTTAAGCTTCAATCCTTAAGACAAAGGTCATATCCCACTACACCATACTCGTTGTCCAAGAGGGCATAATTACCGTAGCTCAAAAACTCATTGAGTTGAACAATCTCAATCATAATGTGGGGTTGATATCCCTTTAGCCACCAATAAGAGGTTTAAGCAAAAAATTTTGTAAGAGTGGAACCGAAACACTTTATGCAACTCAAAGGTGTGCCAATCCCACAAAAATTGACTATTGAAAATGATGGCCCATCAAAGAAAAATGCATCCTCAAATGTGCTACCACTTTTAACCCCAAATAGGCCACGGTGTTCTTTCACCTTATCATCAAAAATATGTATCACCGCATCATAATTTTCCAAGAAAAACTCTTAACTCCCAATTTTTCTAACAATTCGGCCTCTTGAAATGCAACAAGCCAATATTTGTGATTCCACATAGAAATATCCAAACCATACTTCATAATAACAACCACATTAATAGGCAACAATACATTGTGATCGTTGATCAATGATTTATTAGCACCTAGTAGTTCACCCGCAATATCAATCCCAAAATTATCCTCCAACAAAACAGCATTATCATCATAGAATGGATTATCAATCCCAAAATTATCCTCCAACAAAACCGCATTATCATCATAGCAAGGATTATCAATCCACAATTTATCAAGAACTTCATGATTCAAAGGTTGAGGTAAGTCATACCTCTCGGCCACAACCTTCTGTGGTTTGGCCCATTCAATCTCTTGGCTAATTTCACATTGAGGGCTGATTACTAGGAGCTCTTTAAGCTCCTCCTTAGCATCCATGCATCGGTGTGAGGCTTCCATACGAAATGGATTGCAGATTTCCAAGTTTTGCTTCTCGATCACTTGGATGAGAGCATTTGCATGCTCGGTGAATGGCTTCATTTCCTTTTTCTCTTTAACATCCGTGGAGGCTACCTTAGCATAACTCACTCCTTCTTTGGTGAGGTAGTAAAACCCCTCTTCGCTCGGGTTGCTTCTAAGAGTGGTATCTTCCATTATGGTCACGGCTTCTTTGGTGGAACATCGAGAGCTCGTATAGTCTAGGCCGAGAGATACCAAGTTCATAGTCTCTTTATTCCATGGCCGAGTGCCTTCTTCATGTTCATGGATTGGGCTGCATGGCTTCATCATGTGTGGTTGTTCCGTGACCATAGACATGGGAGCGGAGAAAAGGAAAGAATTGGTTTGGTGTTCCTCGGATTCTTGCAACTGAGCTTTCCTTTTGATATCATCGGACCATCTCTTTGAAGCTGCAATTTTTGGTGACTTTCTTGCTGTTGTGGTTCTATCCAAACGTTGTATAAAAAGGTCTAGCCTCTGGTTGATGTCTTCAAGTTGACTTTGAAGTCTTGACTCAGAGCATCTTGGAATGGGAGTCATCGGTGATCGTTCATATGGTGGAACAATGCCTCGGGTTGCCTCACGGGTTACTCCATAATGTCTTCTCATGTTTTAATCTTGCAACCTTAATAAAAAAAATTAAAATGGAAGGCGTGGGAAGGAATGATGCCTTGCTCTGATACTAAATGACACGCTTGGGGATAGGAGAGGAGTTGGGAGAATAGAGGACAAAGGAAAATTAGGAATCTGCCGAGAAAAAAAGAAGGTTGGCAGAAACAGGGGAGGAAACTGGTTAAGGCCACAAATATACACGTGCGTTTGGGCTAATATTTGGTGGACTTAAACTTTAAGGGACGGTCTGGGCTTGGTCCAAAATTAAGAGTGATAGAACGTGTAGAACTTCAAATGGCACGGGTCTACTTTCTGTCACACAAACAGACAAACCAGCTTTGACAGAATAGAGGTATGGGAAAGACCTCTGTACAACTTCCAATGAAGGAAATCTGGGAAGGTGGAAATTGGCAGAAACTAACTCCAATGAAAGGGGAAGAAAATGCAAGTGGTTTGAGGGAAAAGGCACGGTTAGATTAAAAGATATGAGGGATTGAAAATTGATGGACAGAATTACCCGATTTCAGGAATTCGGGTAGGAGGCAGTGGAAAACACATGCACAACTTCGATGGGGAGGGCCTGTGGATAAAGATAGAAGAACAGATGTTTCAGGACAGGAAAGTGGAACTTACAGCCAAAACTTTAGGGCTTTTGTTCACGGGAAACAGAAAATGACACGGAGTGGACTTTTGTTGCACTAAAAACCACTCGGGTAGATGACAAAGGCAGCAAACAACACTCAAACAATCACAATTGCAAACAACAACGGGATGAGAGCTATGGGGGTTTCCAAACTCACCTTTGATCCTAAACAAGTTGGGAAGGGAGGTTGGAATAAGGCTTAGTGACTCTAGCTAAGACACCAACACCGTTACAAACCAAAAATCAAAGGATATTACTCACCTTTGAATTGCTTTGCCGTGAGAGAAAATGGGAGAGCTTCAAGCTTCAACATTCAACATTTTCTAATCTGTAAATGCTGAGAAAGGAAGGGTAAAAACCCTCCTTCCCACGAGCTACAAAAGGCATATGATTATCACCTATAACCCTAAGTGCTAAACCAACAACAAGGTATGGTAAATGGGGCCCACCCTTGACTTTCATCACCAACAAGAGTGATGGTCACTAAGGGAAGGTAAAACTCATCCCCTAAGGCTTCCTAAGGATCTCCCACTTGCAGCCACGTAATTAACTTACAACAAAAAAAAGAGTAAAGAGCTTGCATGGTTTTCACGTGACAAGGTATGGTAAATGGGGCCCACCCTTGACTTTCATCACCAACAAGAGTGATGGAATGTCCATAATCAAATGGACTTGAACACTTGTATCTTCTGGGCTAATGGTTGGGCACTTCCATGGGCTGCTAGCTGCTGCTCCCATGAAGGACAAAGATGAATGGGGCCAAAGATGGCCATGGATCAGCCACCATGGGTTGGATGCTCTTGGGCCGCTCCATCTTCTGGAGGCCTCTGTAATGGCCATCGATTGCTGGGAAGTTGTTGTCCAAAGTTTATGATTTGCCCCATGCTGGAAACCTTAAGATGTGGGCCACATTTTTGTAGAAGAACGTTTGTCCAAAACAGGTCCGGAAAGTGGTCGAAACGGCTGCACAAGCCTCGAAGGTCAGCTTGGGCCGAAACCAGAAATGTTGTTTTCATCACCATTGATGTTTTGATCACCCTTCCATGCCACGGGTACACTAAGTACCCTTACATGTGCACAAATTTAAGCTACTAATTATCCTTCTAATTATTACATAAAACTAACTAAATTATTACACAAAGTTGTCAAAAGGAAAACAAGCTTTCCCCTTCATGTTTTGGTGATTTGGGGCCACCTTAATGTGCCACCCTTGAAGTCCTCTTCCTTCATCAAGTGTGGCTGGCCCATGAAATGCATCTTGGGCTCACCATGCCCTTCATCTTTGGCTTCTTGATTAAACCTTTATAAAACAAGCTTCCTACAAAATCAACAAACTCATTAGAAAATAGTCTGCTTCCGCTTCTAGATGTGCTCATCCGTGGCACATCATCCACCCGAGGTTGAAAAGGATTTGTCCTCAAATCCAAAAACTTCATGATCCTTCCAAAAACCTCTTGGTGTTGCTTAGGATGCTCGGCCATTGTCCATTTCATTCCATTCATTGACTTGGCAATGGATGCCCTACCATCATTTATAATTTGGCCAAAACTCCAAGGCCACCTTCTTTGGTCCCTTTTTTCCAAGGCCCTAAGGTCTTCCAAATTGAGGCTCGGCCAAGCAACTTTCCAAACAAAATTGGTTGGTGCAATCAAAATATTTCCCATAGGCACCTTAACTTTGGCATGAGAAAATATTAAAGCAACTCCAAAAACAAATAAACCATACTCGTTAACTAAGAGGGCATAATTACCGTAGCTCAAAAACTCATTGAGTTGAACAATCTCAATCATAATGTGGGGTTGAAATCCCTTTAGCCACCAATAAGAGGTTTGACCAAAAACTTTTGTAAGAGTGGAACCGAAACACTTTATGCAACTCAAAGGTGTGCCAATCCCACAAAAATTGACTATTGAAAATGATGGCCCATCAAAGAAAAATGCATCCTCAAATGTGCTACCACTTTTAACCCCAAATAGGCCACGGTGTTCTTTCACCTTATCATAAAAAATATGTATCACCGCATCATAATTTCCAAGAAAAACTTCTTAACTCCCAATTTTTCTAACAATTCGGCCTCTTGAAATGCAACAAGCCAATACTTGTGATTCCACATAGAAATATCCAAACCATACTTCATAATAACAACCACATTAATAGGCAACAATAGATTGTGATCGTTGATCAATGATTTATTAGCACCTAGTAGTTCACCTGCAATATCAATCCCAAAATTATCCTCTAACAAAACAGCATTATCATCATAGAACGGATTATCAATCCCAAAATTATCCTCCAACAAAACCGCATTATCATCATAGCAAGGATTATCCATCCACAATTTATCAAGAACTTCATGATTCAAAGGTTGAGGTAAGTCATACCTCTCGGCCACAACTTTGTGCGGTTTGGCCCCTTCAATCTCTTGGTTAATTTCACATTGAGGGCTGATTACTAGGAGCTCTTTAAGCTCCTCCTTAGCTTCCGTGCATCGGTGTGAGGCTTCCATACGAAATGGATTGGAGATGTCCAAGTTTTGCTTCTCAGTCACTTGGATGAGAGCATTTGCATGCTCGGTGAATGGCTTCATTTCCTTTTTCTCTTTAACATCCGTGGAGGCTACCTTAGCATAACTCACTCCTTCTTTGGTGAGGTAGTAAAACCCCTCTTAACTCGAGTTGCTTCTAAGAGTGGTATCTTCCATTATGGTCATGGCTTCTTTGGTGGAACATCGAGAGCTCGTATAGTCTAGGCCGAGAGATTCCAAGTTCATAGTCTCTTTATTCCATGGCCGAGTGCCTTCTTCATGTTCATGGATTGGGCTGCACGGCTTCATCATGTGTGGTTGTTCCGTGACCATAGACATGGGCGCGGAAAAAAGGAAAGAATCGATTTGGTGTTCCTCGGATTCTTGCAACTGAGCTTTTCTTTTGATATCATCGGACCATCTCTTTGAAGCTGGGATTTTCGGTGACTTTCTTGGTGTTGTGGTTCTATCCAAACGTCTTATAAAAAGGTCTAGCCTCTTGTTGATGTCTTCAAGTTGACTTTGGAGTCTTGACTCGGAGCATCATGGAATGGGAGTCATCGGTGATCGTTCATATGGTGGAACGATGCCTCGGGTTGCTTCACGGGTTACTCCATAATGTCTCCTCATGTTTTAATCTTGCAACCTTAATAAAAAAAAATTCAAATGGAAGGCGCGGGAAGGGATGCCTTGCTTTGATACCAAATGACACGCTCGGGGATATGAGAGATGTCGGGAGATTCCCAGTTCATAGTGTCTTTATTCCATGGCCGAGTGCCTTCTTCATGTTCATGCATTGGGCTACACGGCTTCATCATGTGTGGTTGTTCCTTGACCATAGACATGGGCGTGGAAAAACCGAAAGAATCAGTTTGGTGTTCCTCAAATTCTTGCAACCCGAGCGAAGAGGGGTTTGACTACCTCACCCGTGTCATTGATCGACATAAATCTTTTGTTGGCTCTGATCTATCTTTATTTTGTCTCTGATTATCTTCACTTGATCTAGTGTTTGTTGAATTATTTTAGGGCCTAGTATCTTGGCTTCTTTTACTTCATCCCAACACAAAGGATATCGACACTTTCGACTATATAGAGCTTCATAGGGTGCCATATCAATGGTAGCTTGATAACTATTAAAGTATGAGAACTCTACTAATTGCAGCATCTTGCTCCATGTAGTA
>QAOC01053402.1:0-36555 GCA_003255005.1 Begonia fuchsioides | reverse complement strand
ACCGCCACCATCTCTCAGCAATACCCGCAAAGTAATAAGTGGCCAAAGATACTCGGAGTTCTGCAGGTACCTGGAGAACATCCATATTTTTCTCCATTAAGATAAGCCACTCTTCAGCTTCTCCAGAGTCATCCAACCCGTTGAAAGATGGGGTGTTCATATGACTCAGTTGGTTAAAATATTTTAACTGCCTAGTATGCGGGTCGGGTGTCACATCCCGCGGTGCCAAATTTTCCAGTGCACTTCTAATGGCAGCTAGATGGTCCATAGATGGAGGCTCTCCCATAGGATTAGTAGAATCAACTGCCGGGATACTTCGGCGGTTAGCTCGTCTGGGAGGCATATTTAATCTCCTGAAGTTTCCAAAATTTTTTGTTAAGATAATGATTCAGGAAATTAAATAACATCTTAATCAAAGTATGCTATCCAACATTTAATAAATCCAACTCAATTTGGATCTTGGGCTCTGATACCACTTTTTCTGTCACGCCCCGGGAGAGGGCCTAGACAGACGCCGGGCCCAGTGGCCCAATTCCCGAAGGAATCCGACCACTGAGCGCTAGGCTCGGGTGTTCAATTTAAACAAAACAGCGGAAGTCTTAAAATTTAGCAAGCCCAAACATTCAATCCAAACGGTCGGATAGCATACATGAAATGTTGTAACCAAATATATACACATGAGAAATTTTACAATTTAAAATATATACATCGTTCGAGCTTGTAAATACAAATTGGAGAATTTAAACTCCAATACAAGTCTCACTGGGCCTTGCCCGGGAATGAACCTGAAAATAAATTTTTGTAGCCAATGGGGTGAGTGACTACTCTCAGTAGGAGTCTTATTTTTTTTATTATCAAGTTATAAATAAATAACATGTTAAAACATATTTAAACAAGATTTGAACAATCCGTAAATATGTAATGCACAATGAGATGCAGTGCAAATAATGTGTAACTCCAGTAAGTGGAGACTCCACTCTAAGGTGGTGGCAACCATAAAGTATCCAAATGATGTATAACTCCAAAAAAAAACGGAGACTCCACACTAAGGTGGTGGCAACCATAAAGTATGCAAATGATGTGTAACTCCAAAGAGCGGAGACTCCACACTAAGGTGGTGGCAACCATACAGACCCGGATCCGGTTTAGGGATTCGAAACCCAAGGGCAGACTTAGTCGTCCCTATTAACCATTTGTGTACAATGTTCAATGATGAATATGCAATGCATATGTTCAATAACAATAAATTGCAATTATAATAATAATATAAATGCAATTAAACATGTAAAATTAGTCGTAATATAAAAACCCCTACCTTAATTCCTTGAAAAGCTAGGTTGATTATAGGTCGACTTAGGGAATCATGTTTCTCCTACACCGGGCTCGTTTCAATATTGATAATTTCCTCTGTAATATCCCATATACAGTGTATAAGAGAAGAGAAACGAAAACCGAGCGAAAAGACGCGAAAACGGGCCAAAACCGGGCCCGGGAAGGTGCTGTCTGGTCCGGTCAAAACCGAACCGAACCGGTCAACGTTTGACTGGTTCAAACCGGTTCAGTTCGGGCTGAACCGGTTCGAATTGAGCCGGTCAGGTCAACGCCGTTGACCTGCCCGACACAGGTGACGGAAATCGTCGTCGGCGACCAGTCCAACCTCCGATTTTGACATACTTTACGTCAAAATACTCGTCTCAACGAGACAGACCTAACCATACCAATAATTGCGAGAAAAACCATAATTTGAAAAACGAATACCCTAAACTCTCCGTTTTTCCCCGATTTCTCTTAAAATACGGGCTTACCTTGAACGCCGTCTGCAAAGGATCACTCCCCTCGTCGTTGTAGACGTTTTGACACCTTGAATCGGACGAACGGACGTCGTTCGCCGGTAAACCCAATTCGGGCGTGCGTCGGCGTCGGGAGAAGAAGAGAGAGAGAGAGAAATGAGGGGGAAGAGAAATGAGGCTTCCCCCTTTTATTTTTATTTTTTTTTTATAAATAATATAATATTATTAATACATAATATTTATTTCGCATAACGTTTTCAATTTTCGTCGTTTCTCGCCGTTCCACTAAAAACTACAACACGATAATGTGTCTACTAATTTCGTAAAATTAACTTTTAAGTTACATTCAAAAATCGTAACTCAATTTCGTCCCGAGATATCCCAATTTAATTAGGTTTGACCGGGTCGTCGCACGTGGCGTATACGACAAATTTATTAGTCAAAAATTCAACAATTGACTAGTCAATAATAGCGAAAAAATTTATACATCGATTTTCGCAGTGTTTACAAAGTCTCTCTCTTTTGGTTTTCTTGATGGTTCTGAAAAGGAATTTGGTGAAGCCCTTCATGCTTCAACCCGTGGTCACTTTTGGGTCGCCCTTCGTGTTCTGTGGGGGCGAAAAAATACTTGACGAACTGGGTTTGGATGAAGACAGCATCCACTGTGTCATAATGGATAGAGACATCGTCCCTCGAGCCTTCTCCTGCCCCGACCACGTGGCCGTGTTGCATATACGCCTGAACAGCTCCTTCAGATCGCACTCGTGCCTCAATAGAAATGTAAGTATCATCGCATTCTCTCCTCTGTGCTCTTTTCCACTTGAATTTGAGAGCTTTAATGATTGTAGATTGCAATTGTATGCAGAGATTGTTGTCCTCTCCACTGGGTAAGATCTTCATCCTCCAGCCAGATGAGAAGTCGTCTCCTCCACACCCTCTACTCCCTCGAGGCTGCGCTCTCTACGGTCTGGACAAGGCTCAGTGGGGGTTCTTTCCAAGCGCGCTACAGGCCTTTCTGAACCATCCGAACCCACTGGAGACCCTGAGCGACACTACGGCCTATGGCTCGGCTGGTTCGATTTTAAGGGACCATGACTCGAGCAACTGTTTCAAAGCGTTGAGTGGTTTGCTCATACAACACACCAACACGATGATCGGAAGGATTAGGAATCAGAGGACTCTTGTTTGGCCACCGTCTCCTCGCTTATGGAACCACCAAAATAACATGGAAAGCACCAAGCTTCTGCTTAATAGGATGACAACACGTGTGTGACACTAACTCGGCACATAAACCATCTTTCGTTTTCATGTGCACATGCCCAACGCATCAACGACTGACGTGCTGTGAAGAGTGAGGTGGACGAAGAGCCGCGTAATGCATTTCAGGAAAAGTGTAATTAGAAAATTTAAATGATTTATTAACATCTTCCAAACTTCGACAGATACTGACTGACACATAGAGGAACTGGCTAACAGGGGGTTGACTCACTAGCCCACTTGCTACAGTAACTTCGGCTCGGCTTGGGCCTCTTAAGCGGGGATAGCCGAGCCTTCTCTTTCATGTTTGTGAGCTTACAGGGCTCAGACTCGAGAGCCTGACTGGCGAGCTAAACGAGCGGGCCTGGAGAGCCACTCTGTCAAGCCTTCTCAGTACTAGTTTACCTTTAGCCCACATTTTTTTTTTCAAAATCATTTTAAGAATTTTACAAGAAACATTCTACGAATTTTTCCTACAATTTATAGAATGTTTTAATATTATATGAATTTTTCAGTAAAATATTTTGTATTTTGCAATAAAAAAACTATACTAAATTATATGCATATTGAAAATTTACAAAAACTTGATAAAATATTATGGATATGTATTAAAATTTTAAAATAATTCAATTGATATCTATCCAAAATAATTAAAAAAATGATTATTTTTTTAAAACAATTATCTTTTAGCTGTCCTCAGCCGTTAAGAGTAAGGGTGGGCACGAGTCAATCTCCCCTGATTTTATTTTAAAATAGTAGTGCCATTGAAACTCGTGGTTCTTGAATTTTATATCTGGAAGCGAAACCAACGGTTCCGGTTTTAACCCATTTTTATTTTATATTTTAAAAATTAAAATATAAAAATAAAATATATGTTTTTCTTATATTTAGGTCAAATTTTAAGTAACTGAACAAGTTTATAACTAATTTTTGTATTTATGTTAAGTTTTTCAGGGTTTTGGTCAGATTTTAGGTATTTTTTACTCCCGGTTCAGATTTGAGTTTCACAATTTTTACACTTAAAAACTAGAACCGGCTCATAAATCACATTTTTTTTATTAAAATTAGGACCAAATCCGGATTAAAACCGGTTGTTTAATGGCTCAACTGTCTACTTAAGTTCATATTACTTTTTTAAAATTCAAGATTTTATTTACTTATTTTTGAGAAACTTAGGTTTAACATACTTTTTGCCCTACTAATTAACTACATGAGTTGAAATAATCATGATGATAACATTGCTAGCTAATTCATGTCACTCAAATTAATCGTTCACAGAATTTTTGACACTCGTCTTACTTATTATCCTAAACATTTACTAACAAAACTCTTAGCACATTCATACTATATCTCATGAGGTAGATTAATAAATAAAAGCAATTCAAATTATCCAATGGATCAAAAATAAGATTTTTGAGAATTGAATTGGGTTCCATACTTTCTAATATAAGAAGAAAAATTAGTTCATAACTTAAAATAAGGAATAAAGAGATGTCTCCTTATTTTAATTTTACGGAGATGTCTCATAAGGTTTAGTAATCCTCTCTATGACTTTTTGTGTGCCCCACATGCAAGTGTGGGTAATCTTTGAATTGGACCCGTAGGTAATCTTTCATCTTCCTTGTTTCAACTTCTCATTTTTCTTTTGCAATTAGCGACAACTTGGACAAATCCCACGTTTTACACTAGACTAGAAGTGCCGATTTAAAGTAAGGTCAACCCAAATCTCTAACGCGCATGCATCCCTCGCAGAAGTTGTTAATTGAAACCATTTAGAATCATCACCATAATGCGTATTTAGTGCGCTTAGCTCGCATCAATCCGAGCCTCTCAAACATGTCTACAACGTCCATCGAGTTAAATGTAAAAAAATTAACAATCTTGGACAAATCGGCCGGTGTGCAACGTCCTCGAAAAATATCTTCTCCTGCCTATATGAATGAAATTTGGTAAGGCTAGCATCTGATCTCTCTACTGCAAGAGGCATGACGCGAGGGAGTAGCTCTAGGCGTTGTTGCTCCTTTGCTCGTTTGGGTTGGTTACCGGTTCACAATTAAAAAATAAAACGATTCCAATAAAAAAGGTTCGAATCTTGATTAGCCCAAATGAAATAGGCGTGAAGCCGTGAACTTGAGGAAGGGGTGGGGGTCAACTGAGATGCGTCTACAACACTCAAAGGTGAAATCAATGAAGCGTGAATAGTAGTGGCGAGCAAGAACCGTGGATGAATTTCTCGAGCAAAGAGAGTAGAGGAAGAGACCATGAGTAATAGCATGCCTTAGAAAGTCGAACCAGAACTGCAAAAGAATTTTTCAGCGATAAAAGTAAAGAGAGCGGCAAAAGAAGGAAAACGAAGGAGCAGACGAAGGAAGGAAACCGAGGTTCTTCTATCAGCAATCTTCAATCTATCTCACACAGATCTTCAATCTACCTCGAAGTTCGTCAAAAATATACTCAACTCTTGAGTTGTCTAAGCTTTTTACCAAAAAGAATAGGAAAAGTAGACGAGGTTCTTCTATCAGCAATCTTCAACCTATCTCACACAGATCTTCAATCTACCTCGAAGGTCGTCAAAAATATATTCAACTCTTGAGTTGCTTAAGCTTTTTACCAAACAAAATAGAAAAAGTAGAGACTCCGCTACTCAACTCGAAAGCTTTCACAATGATATTATCTTCTAAACATTAAAAAAATATACGTGTTATGCAAGAGAGTTCTCAAAATAGGGTAGGTCGAGAATGTGCATAGATGGTAGGACAAGAGAGGGGGGTGGAGTGTGGGTGGCCAGAGAAAGAGACATGAGTGAGGGAAAGTCGTGGGCGTGGCATGTGTGTGCGTAGATTAATTTAGTTTTGACCGACTATGTATAATCCAGACGAAGAGAACAGACGGTAAATGCAAGAACTGTAGGGTCCAAAAGAAGATATGGGCTTCTCATGAAAATAGATGCATAGTTGCAGGCCTTCCTTCCCACCCTCCCACGATGATGACCTGATCCATCACCCAGTGAAGGTAAAGCTTCTTTTGCTTTTTTCTTTACTTTCTATTCTCGCCCCCCTTTCCCCCTCCCATTCGCTTTCTCTCTCTGCACCAATTTTCACATTTTCTTCAGAAAAACCTCAAATGCACAACCTCCTCGAACCTCGAAACCCTTCTCTTTGTCTATCGATTCCTCCTATTTCATTTGGTATTTCGATTTTCATCTTTTCATTTCGTCTCTTTCGCTTTCTGAAGCCCTATTTTTGATCCACCCGTCTTTCGGCATTTGTGATACTTCATTTTGATGCGCCAGCTTTTGGGCTTGCGTTTGCTATCTTTTTCCTCATTCGTTAGCTTTTTTCTTATCTGCCCACAGTTCTCCGTTTTGTTTTTTTGCGATTAAAACTGCTTTCTTCACCCTTTTTTCAATCTTGCCCTCTCCTGATCAAGTTTGGGTTTCCATTTCCTGTTTCTCTGGGGTTGCGTCTCGTTTTGGATCATTCCTGGATTGATATATCGCGTTTCCTTTTCTTTTTTCCTAGTATCAGGATATCACCTGGTTGGTCTAACATATACTTGAGTATCTGTTGGTGTTTTTCTCATCTCCCCGGAAATATTTTTGGCAGTATATTTTAGGTTTGCCAAATTTGCCATCGAAGGTGAAACGAATTTCATCGGTCCCTTTTTTTATCTGCTAAAGTTCTTTTCTTTTTTCTAAAATTGAGAGCAAATTCTCAATTGAGATGACATTGGGTATCATAGAGGTTTAATTAACTTGAGCCCCGACAAGTTTTTATTTGCTGTTATTTTCGGCTGTTAGTTCTGCACATGGGATTTGGTATTTGGTATTGGAGGAAGACATAGTTTGTGAGGAGCTGGGTAAGGATTAGAGAAGATTTCGAGAATATTGGAGGTAAACTCGAAGCTTGGATGGGTGTTCATGAAAGGTGGGTTAAGCCACCAAGTGGGCTATTGCCAAACGGCCTTCTGCCACACGAAGCGGCTATCGGGTTGCAAGTCCTTGACTCAGAGAGATGGTTAAAAGCAGAGGAGAGAACTGCAGAGCTTATAGCTTACATTCAGCCAAATGCACCTTCTGAAAAGCGTAGAAATGATGTTGCTGATTATGTGAAGCGGCTTATCATGAAATGTTTTCCATGTCAGGTGGGACGTAATTGTAAAGCTCTTAGAACTAGTAGTATGAGCCTTACTCAAACAATGATTGGTGAAAATATTTATGAGCTATTGCCTAATCCACACCACAAACTGTATTTGATGCCAATCAAATGGATAAATCCAATCAAATTCCACTCATTTATTATTTTCCTATGGCCATAATAGGCAGTCTTTTGTCAACAGCTGCAGTTGAATAGGCAGGTTCAGACCTGCGAGAGATGCTGTTTCTGGAACGCCTCAATGCTTTTTGCTTGTTAATTAACTGGCGTTTAATTTTTTTTTTGCAAGTTGATGTTGGTTGTAGAACCAAGTTCAGATATTAGCTGTTTTTGAGTAATATGAACTGGAACGCTAAAACTCGTTGCAGGTCTTAGAGTTCATGATAGTTTTTTAAAATTGGTTAACTATCTAAATTAAATGATATATATCAAGTGATTCAGTTATGCATTTTGACTAGTTTGTTTGCATAAATGCCTAAAAGCTGGGTTTTAAATTGTTGCTGATATTGACTCAAAATGTAAATTTTTCCTCTAGGTATTCACTTTTGGGTCTGTACCCCTAAAAACTTATTTGCCCGATGGAGACATTGACTTGACAGCCTTCAGTACGAACCATAATTTGAAGGACTCATGGGCCCATCAGGTTCGTGACATGCTTGAGAATGAGGAAAAGAATGAGAATGCAGAATTTCGAGTGAAGGAAGTTCAGTATATTCAGGCCGAAGTAGGTCTTCCAATCATGATTTCCTTTATTAGTGTTGGAACTTGTAGGTTTTAATTTAGTTTGACGCAGCTTTTCAAAAGGAGAGCTCATTCTTGGTGAACATTTGAATAAGTATCTTAAATGAGTGTTTGAGACTAGTGTTTTTTAATCCAAAGTGGAGTCTTGTAAGCAAGGATTGATATTTTTCTCATTCATTGACGTGTTATACCGTCCATGACTATGATCAAAACAAAAGTTTGATTAGTAAAAACAAAAGTTTTTTATCCTTATAACCTTTTGTCAAATATTATCACAATTTTTAATACAACTAAAATTTTTCATCCTAAAATTATTTGTGGAGAACATATCGTGTGATAGCCTTGCCATTATCTTCCATTCTCAGGTGAAGATTATCAAATGTCTTGTGGAGAACATTGTGGTAGACATATCATTCAATCAGCTTGGTGGGTTATGTACTCTTTGTTTCCTTGAGGAGGTAGGCCGAACTGCTTGAGAAATCTTATGGTGGAATATTTTTGTTTTTAAAGTAACGTCGACAATACTTTTCATGGACCACTCAGTCTTAGTTTCTTTTCTGTAGGTTGGTCATTTAATAAACCACAATTATTTATTCAAGCGCAGCATCATATTGATCAAGGCTTGGTGTTATTACGAAAGCCGTATACTAGGGGCTCATCATGGACTTATCTCGACCTATGCACTGGAGGCCTTAGTGCTCTATATGTTTCATGTTTATAACAATTCCTTTTCTGGACCACTTGAGGTTGCTTATTGATCGATTGTGATGTTTTTACTCCATTACTCTACTTTTATGCTTAGTATTTTCTTTTCATTGACAGGTCCTTTATCGTTTTCTAGAGTTCTTTAGTAAGTATGACTGGGATAATTTTTGTGTTAGCCTTTGGGGTCCGGTACCTATTAGCTCCCTCCCAGATATGAAAGGTAAATAATGTTTTTTTTCTTGAAATCTATTGTAGTTCTGTTTTTGCTTTCACCACAAAATGTAATGTTGTTGAGCTTTATGTACAATTTTCACAGCGAAACCTCCTCGTAGAGATGGTGAGGATTTATTGCTCAGCAAAGAATTTCTAGAAACTCGCGGTTCAATGTATGCTGTTTTTCCTGGTGGGCAGGAAAGTCAAGGGCAACCATTTGTTTCTAAACATTTCAATGTAATAGATCCTTTGCGTGTAAACAACAACCTTGGGCGTAGTGTAAGTAAAGGTAAGTATTACTAAAATCATGGAGTTTGCTAAATTGTTTGTTTTCTGCTCATACGTTTATTTATTTTTTCAGAATGCGTTTTCTTTATTATTGGTTCCTACTTCCAATTTAGTGAGATTGTTTAGTGATCTACGATTTGTATATTTTTAGGTAACTTCTTTAGGATACGCAGTGCCTTTGCATTTGGAGCTAAAAGGCTTGCAAGGTTGCTTGAATGTCCGGAGGAGGACCTTTTGTTAGAGATGAATCAATTTTTTATGAACACTTGGGAGAGGCATGGTAGTGGTCATCGTCCAGATGCACCAATTAATGATCTCCATTCAAGATTGCCACCTTCTGAGCTACTTAATGAGTCTGAGAATCTTAAGAATAAGTTGAGCAACCGAAAAAATGATGTTTTGTCTAGCCGTGAAAGTCAAGATGGTTTGACTTCTCAGCAGGCCCATTCTTTGATGGAAAGCACGTCCAGACAAAAAGATGTTTCTACGTCCACTTGGATGCATGCCCAAAGTTGCCAAGGAGACCATACCAACTCAAAATTCGATCAAAGTCGAAATGAAGTCTATGTTAATCACCCAGAAACTAACAAAAACCAACAATTCTCAGTGAATGGCATCCATGGAAAGTCCTTTGCAAGGACACACTCTAGTCCCGAGCTGACTAATGCATATGGCAAAGTTACTTCTCTAGTAAAGCATAACAAAGGCAGTGAAAATGTGAAAACCCAGACTTCCTTGAGAATGGATCCTAGTGGCAAGAAGAAACTGGAATCTAGTGCTTTGGCTCATCATATTACTAAACATATCTCGTCTCCAAACAATCTCGATGCTGTTGGTGATGTTAACAAATTTCCTATTGAATTAGAGTCATCGGCCGTAGTTGATGATTTTTCTCAGTTCGTGAGAACAAAGGGGATTCATGAGGAAGAGCAAGATCATGTTAACATTCCATTGAATATCACATCAGGTCATTTACAGTTTCCATTGCCGCCTTCTGTTGTACATTCAGTGGGATTTGGTCAGCAAAATTTCAGTGGAATGGCTCCTGCTAACGTTCCTTTGATAGAGACTCCATGGGGTGCAAATGTGCATTTTCCTCAAGGTTTAGTTTCTTCTCAGTTGAACCATTACTTTTCTAGCATGGGATTAAATTCAAGTTTAGAAGATCCTGTTGAGTCCATCAATGAAAATTTTTCTTGTGTAGAAATGAGTTCTAGGGAAGCTGATGATGAATTCTGGCATGACCAGGATGAGAGTTCTGTTGGTAGGTTTGATATTGATAATGTAGGCTTGGAAATGCCTTGTCCAGATGATAAGCCTCAGTCAACTTCTGGCATTCCTAGTTTTTCTCCATCTCGACGCAATCAACCTGGAAATTATAAGAGAGTTCAACAGAAGTTTACAAAAGAAAATCGAGTACTCGTCAGTGATGAACATGCTAATCATTTCAAGTATCAAAATGAACCTCAGAATGGGATTCACCTTGAGGACAGGATTGCAACTTCAAGGTCTTCACTAGTCCCGAACATTAGCAGTGGTAGAAGTAAGACATCTTCTGAGAGTTCTTGGGATGGATTATCAGCAAAAGTTTCCAAGTCAGCTAGAGAAAAGAGAGGTTGGAAAACAACCTACTTGGGTGAGCCACACTCAGCTCATACGGAAGGTAGGAGTGGTTCAGAACAAAGGTTTAGTCAAACTGACGAAGAGGACAAAGAGACCGAAAGTAGTGGACCTCGACCAGTTTCTTCTTTGCATGTGCCAAGGGTTGAAGTACCTGGATATGAAATGGCCCAATCAAGTGGATCTGAGCCTGTGCTACCTCTTGGCCCAGTGGTCTTAGGTCCACCTTCCCAACAGAGAGGTATTGATAACTCTGGGCCTGTTCCTTATGCATTTTATCCCACTGGCCCACCAGTTCCATTCGTTACAATGCTTCCATTTTTTAATTTTCTCAATGATGGGAAGGCTGACGTGTCCACAAGTCATTTTGGTTTGGATGAGTCGGCAGATAGTGATTCTGGTCCAAAGTTTGAAACATCTGTTAGGCATGATCAGCCAGAGTTCTTAGGTTCTTTTTCTCCTCGAATAGCCACTTCTATTGAGGCTGGTGGTGGTGAAGGGGATATTCTTAATAGTGATTTTCCTAGCCATTTGCAAAATTTACAATATGGACGATTTTGCCAAAACTCTGGTTCTCTATCTGTGGTTTCCCCATTGCCTATGGTGGTTCCTCCTGTGTATTTGCAAGGTCATTATCCATGGGATGGTCCTGGAAGACCTCTTTCAGGCAACATGAATCCGATCACTCTTCGTTATGGCTCTCGCCTTGTGCCTGTTCCCCCTTTCCAGTCAGTTTCTACTAGACCCACTACTGTATACCAACGATATGCTGATGAAATGCCTAGATATCGCAGTGGGACTGGGACATATCTGCCAAATCCTGTAAGCAGTGTTTGCAGCTTGGTGCATTCATTTGACTATCTTGAATTGTTTATACAAGAAATGTAAACCTAGTAGAAAACTTGAAAATTGCTCATCATTGCAGCATATCTTTCCAAGTTTTAGAAAACTTGGCTTTTACATAACTTTGCCGCTTATATATACATATATAGTTTGATGGCTTTATGACTTTGAAAAGTTTGTGTAAATCAATAGTCGAAACATTATCACTCTGGATGGATCATGATTAGGTTATTGTTTGTATTTATTGTTGGGATTTATTTGATCTAACTAATGTTTTTGTGGATTTGCTTCAGAAAGTGGCGGCTGTGAGAGACTGGCACTCTGCAAATGGCAGAAGGGGACATTACAGTCTCGGGGACCATAACAATGACAAAGAAGATAACTGGAATGTGGCGAAGACACGAGGAGCAGGGCGAAGTCATGGTCGTAGCCAGGCAGAGAAGGCTAATTCTAGGGTGGACCGAATGACTGTTGGTGAGAACCGAACTGAAAGAGCTTGGGGTTCTAGACATGATTCACACCCTTCCTACAAATCTCAGAGGGGTTCATTCCATCACTCGAACTCCAATCGTAGTAGCTCTTTTACTGTGGCTTATGGCATGTATCCGCTGCCAAATTCATTGCCCCCAAATGGGCCTAACATGCCTTCTGTTGTTATGCTTTATCCTTATGATCATAATCCCGACAATGCACCAACGACAGAGCAGCTTGAGTTTGGTTCTCTTGGACCTATTGGTTTCCCTAGCATAGGCGATGCGGCGATGCGCCACAGCTGAATGAAGGCACTCGAGCGGCTCTGGCATTTGATGATCCGAGGTTCCATGGAAGCCCTGCCCCACAGTCTCCTCCTGAACAACCTTCTTCTGCCAATAATCAGAGGTAGCTGATTTTCTTGTTTCTGGAAAGCATTTTGCAGTTTTGAAATTGCAATTATCATGACGAATTTGCTTCTCAAAGTTTTATATCTTGGGGGGCTCAATGGGTGCCTTTCTGAATTGGACTGCAAATAATGTGGTCAAGTGCTGCGGGGAATTCACTGTGGTAGCCAGTATCGGTTTTATTCTCGTTGGGAAGTCGGAGAGCGCTCCCTTTTTGTTGATCTTGACTGGCAGATGTTTCTATTGCGCTTCAAAATGGTCAATTCAGTCTACTCCCTTTTACTTGAATATTGTAGAAAACTCCCAGCTTCTGATTTTAGAATTGTACTGAATTTGTTTTTTTTTGTCAGAAATTTTGAGACTGAAATAGTATAGACAAAAGAATCTCTGAAATATCGAATTTAGACATTGTAGATCAAATTTGTAGTTGATTCCAATTCTTAATTCCTTGTATTTGAATTTGAATGACTGTAACATGGTAGACGGTGGTTTCCAAAAGGGCAACATTTGGTTCGCGTAAAACACCAGAAAGGCATGGTGACAAATTAGAACGTTTTTGGTTCCGATCCAACCCATCTCCAGGATCTCTGCGTTGCAGACACGGCCAGCTCTGGTCCACTGCCTATATTTATTATATGAAACACCTGGTTTTGATTTTTGGAAGTGTGAACTAGATTTATTATGTTGATGGCCCGGTGACGGTGAACAGACAAGCTCAGGCGAATGACTTCTTCTTTAGTGGGCTTCCCTCACGTGACAGGCAACGTAGCTAACGCTTTTGGAATCCTTCCATCCCACGCTCATCCTTGTACCTCAGACATAGTGACAGTCATTGAGGTTTCTCTTTTGTCGGTTTCTTCACCTCGAAGATTGAGAATTGTCCTGATTCTGAACTCTGCATAGGGGACGCCTTCGCCTTCGGATTCATCCCATCTTTCCGATATCCTCGCCAAAAGTTCAAAATTGATAAGGTTGTTGTTACCAGTATTTGGTGGTAGGTCTGCATGAAGCTGTCCACAGGTTGCGTTTTTGTGTATTTGCCAATTGAATATCCCATGCTTGATTATTTTTCTCTAGAAAATAATAACTGAAAAAAATTTAGTTAAAAATAATTATTTAAAATATCTGAATAAGTATCAAATTCAAGCCAAATAATATCAACAAAATCAATTAGCCAAATATGAAAATCGAGAAACATTGATCTTTTTACATAAAAAAACTTTAAAAAAATGAAGGTAAAAATCATGAGGTAAAAATTAGACCTGTCATCCGAGCAAGTTGGCTCGCCAGCTCGCTTGGCCGGCTCGTTACTGTGACAATTCGAGTTAGACTTGGATTGCTACAGTGTCTAACCGAGTCTGGCTCGGGCTCGGTAGGCGAGGCAGGCTCGAGCTCTATATTTGGGATCGAGAGCTTACTAACGAGTTGACTCGCTAGGCTCAGATATCCCGAGATCACGAGTCTCCGACAGTCGAATTCCGACGTGCAGGGCGACGACACTCACTTGCCCTTCAATCTCAGCCTTCGTCTTTAACCATTCTCTCGTCGCCTTTCGATTTCTAGTTTTCCACTCTCATTCGTCATCGTCGTTCATCCATGGAGAGAGAGAGAGGAGGTAATGTAGAGATTAAGGTTGTGCAGGAAAATTGGAGAGGGAGAAGAAGGAGGAAAATGAAAAAGTAACCCTAATAAATCTTTTATTTAGGATACATGCCCTTTAAAAATAATTTATGTATTAATTTATACTTAGAAATTATAAATCTAGATGAATTCAACCTACTTCTTTTAATATCTTGAAATAGTTAATCTTATTTATTTAAAATAAATTATATTAAAAAAATTATTATTTTTATTAGATGATCATACTTATTCTTGTGGTTACGAGTGTTTATCACATTTTCAATCTTATAACCGAAAATAACTTCTTAAAAAATATATTCAAGATGTGTGTCTTGAAAAATATTTAGCTCGTTTACTCACCTCGTTTAGGTTTGGGAGGCTCAACTCGAGTTCTGCTCGAATAAGCTCGAGGCTTACGAGTCGACTCGAGCCAAACTTTTTAACAAAAAGCTCGTCAGACTTTGTAATACCAGTGTACATAAATTGTGTAATTACAAATTTTCATACCAGTGTCAGACTTTGTATGACACGTGTATTCACTTTAAGCTACTAAATTGTGTAATTAGAAATTGTTTGAAGTGACACGTGTTGAATTAGGAGTATGAAAGAAAGACAAGTTAGAATTTGATACATCTCACTATACGATTAGTGTCTAATCATGATCAAAACATAATTAGTGATAATTATAGGATATTATAATTTACTAATCATAATTAATTAATTTAATCTTAAGCATTAGCTTAGTGTTGATGCGAATTAATTAGTTAAGCTAAGTATGATTAAAATGATAATGACGAAGGTATTTTAACAATTAAATAAACTTGTAATAATAAAATGGTAAAACTAAATGGATAAATTGAGCAAAAAGATATTTTCATCCTATGAACCATTTAGAAATAATGGAGAATGGCTGATCATCAGCCATTTTCGTGCTAAAAAGTAAGAGGGAGTGAAAAAGAGAGAGATTGAGAGAAAATGGTTTTAGAGAGAGAAAGTGAAGATTGGGGGGAGAAGAGTTGAAATTGGCCTTCAATCCTTTAAGGAGAAGTGTTTCTTTAACGAAGAAGAATCTATTGAGCTAGGAATCAAGAGATATGATTTTATATTGCATGATTTAGAGTGATTATGGTATTCACATGATTATATTAATGATAAATAAGAATTATAGAATTATAAATGATTTTGTAAGTTGGTTGAGAGTGATACACGAAAATTACAAGTTTTGCTCAATGTCCTAAAGGTTGGTAGATGTTGCGCATATTTCATCAAAGTTATCACAAAACTGTCAAGTATGTGCAATTTCAAATTTCATGCATGAAACAATACTAGACTAATCCAATGTCCTAAATATTTTAGCACATCAAATTAGATACCTTGAGTGACATATGAGTTTTAGAATCATAGCAATCAATAGTGTATAAAACAAGTTATGATATTTTGAAGTTACCTCAAAATATGATATTGATTTTAAAAATTGTGAATGATTTTAAGTAACTGAGGTGAGGGTGATCCATAATTTTACCTATGGCTAGAAATACTTGCTAAAGGTAATTAAGGTAAGTAGGGTTGTGTGTGTTTTGCCCTTAATTGAGTCTACATCATAGAACAATAGGAATTTGTTTTAATTTTGTGTTTTATGCTTTACATGTTAAGATTAAATGCATGTATAAAATGATGTAGAAAAGAACGATTTGGTTTATGATATGATGAATTGTTATTTTTAATTTTATGAATATTAGTTAACTGCTTGATACATTCATACCAAGTCTGTTCACGAGCATCTCATGCATCATGTTTTCTAGAAAACTACAAATTATTTACATGCATGAGATTTTATCAGAAACAAAATATGAAAATGGTTGCTTTAGGTTGAGCTCGAATAACCAACAAAAGAGAAAGATAAAAGAAAGAAAGAGAAAGTTACGTAAATATCATTGAAAAGAGATTTGAGTTGGCTATCCCGCTAGGTTAACTCAAGTTTGTGGTCTCTCAATCCTTAAAATTGAAATGGTTATTCCCTTAGGTGAACTCAAGTTTATGATCTCTCTTTCCTTGCCATGAAGCCCTAATGATGAGAAAATAGGAAAGTTAAAGGAAAGAAGGATCCAAAATAAAAAAAAAAAAATTTACTTATGCATATCATGTACCTGTTCGTGCATATCATATATTACTTACTGAGTATTATGCTCATAATGAGTTTTATGATGTAGGTGATTATGATGTACACCTAGGTCTACGAGATTGATTGCTTTATCCATGGTGGTGGTTGACGTTGTTTGAGCAGATTTTGACACGTGGATAAAGATTTTGAAGAATTGTAAATAAGGGTTAGGAAAAGAAATTTTCAACTCCGTATATATAGCTTGTATATGATTTACTGGACCTAAAATGATGTAAATGTATTTTAAGTAAATTTAGTTTTCATGTTTGCCTTAAACAATTTTTTGAGAAAATATTTTTCGCTGTCAGTAAAAAAATGAATATATTTCACAGTCACGAAGAACATTACAGGCTCGACAAACTCGACTCAAAAAGCTCGACAAGCTCAACAAGTTAGACAATTTCAAGCTCGGCTCAAATGCCAGCTCTAGGTAAAATAATAAAAATCCTAGGTTTATCAATACCTTCCAAATCAATAACACAATATTAAATTATACCAATTCCAGCATTCCATAAATTGGAAAAGTTGATACAAATAGGAGAATAAATGTCCAAATAGGTAAAATTAAGTGACCCAAATTCTAAATATGTTGGCTTTGCCTGTAGATTTCATATTAAAATTTTAAGTTTACTCCTATACGTTTAATATTAAAGTTTTAGGTTTACTCTTTATATATTGATGCTTAAGATACATAATTTATTTTGCCTTGATTTTCTTACTAGTTAGTTTCTCTTATGGCTGCAATTTTTTCATATTTTGAGTTTTTTACGTAAATTTTATTGTCTTTTTTCATGTTTATTTTTCTTTTTACCAATCATTATTATTAGATTCTTAACACAACTCCAATCATGACCACTAAAATAATACTTCTCCCAAACCTCTTCTTGCGAAACTCATTTTAGTGCTCTTTTCTATTCAATTAATCATTATTCTCATCAAAATACATGTGCAAAAAATTATCTTGCTAATATAGTGACCAGAGCTTCATGTAGTGGTAATCAAATTTTAATCCACCATAGACATTATATTTTGTTAGTTCTAATCTTCATCGCGCATTTAAAGTCATTCTTAAAAGGATTAATCGAATCAACCATCTTTAAAAACATAGTGGATCCCATCTAGCTAAGGATGATTATTATGACTTTTAAATCATGCAAGACTCTTTCTAACCCTTGTATCTAACCACCCCCAGGTTTGATCAATATATCCTTGATAATTCTAAAGTTGATTCCATACTTTCCAACCCCTACTATGAATTTTAAATTCTTCAGAATCCCTACTTCAAATCAAGCTTTGATTTTAAAAAATAATCTTTAATATGTTGTCATCTCCAACAAAATGAATTCAGAGTAAAAAAAATATAAAACAACCCCAAAGTTTACAACAATAAGTCAAAAAAACTTCAAACTTTGAAATGTATAAAAAAAATTCTATCAATAAATGGGTGAATCTGTCAAGTTCACTCTAGTTCAATCCCCTTACTAGGAAACGAGCAGGGGCAGGGGGTCAACCCCCGCATCAGGAGTCGGGGTTTAGGCAGGAGGCTGACCCCCTCACATGAGTCCCCCACACCTGATGCAGGGAGTTAACCCAGGAAGCTGATCACCTGTGCCCTTCGTATGCGAATGCAGGGGGCTGAATCATAGGGTTAGGCTTCCGGTTTACTACCAGGCGACTCCTCTTGTGGCGGTTTGGGATCACTCCCACAAGAGTTTATGTGATATATTTCAAGTTCGAGATTTTTTCAAACTTATTTTTGCAAAAACATATTTCATGAATTCATCGTTTGTTTTTATACATCTTTATTCATTTATGCAAAAACATATAATCCCAGGATAAGACCTTGAAACAATATATCTTCAGTAAATTCACTAGTATTTTCTAAAACCAAAGTTACACTTAAAATTGATTAGTGAATTGAAATCTAGAAACAAAAGTCCTATTTCAAATGATGTCAAACCCACGAGAGATGTTATACTTATTTTACCTCCTTTGTCTCTAGTTTTCCATTAATTTCCAACAATTCCAAACAAAATATGTATGCTAACTCAATCGAACAACTTCAAGAATTTTGTTTTCCTCTTAAATAATGAATTGCCCCAATTAGAAGTAGGTAGTGTGGCATCCCAGCCGGCTCGCTCGTCACTGTAGCGATCCGAGCCAGGCTCGAGCCCAGGTGACAAGCCCAATTCCCCCCATCCCCAGCTCCCCTACACTTGCATCGCCGCCGTCGTCGTCGACGTCGTCCCTCGCCGTCGTCGCGTTGAAGCTTCCCGTCTTCATCGTATCGTTGAAGCTGACTCGTCGTCGTCTTCGTCGCAATCACATGCTCCTCGTTGCCGTCGCGAGCTCCTCGTCGCCGAAGCTCGCCTTCATCGCTCGTCGGCCGTCGCCCGCTCGTCGTCTTTGCCTCTCCTCTCGTGGCCTCCATCCTCGAGCTCTCTCTCTCTCTCTCTCTCTCTCTCTCTCTCTCTCTCTCTCTCTTCACTCGGCAGCAACGTCTCCCTCCAGCAACGGTCATAAGATCGTTGGATTGATCCAACGAAAAAAAATCTAGCTGTTGAAAAATCCAATGGCTAGATTTTGGGGTATTATAAAAGGGAGTAGGGGGTGTCAGAAATTTTCACCGATTTTTCTCAAAATTCTCTCAAGCTCTCACACTCTCAATTTCATTTTACCAAGCAATGCTTCTCATATATATGATGTTATTCAAACAATTATCAATTATTCATCAAGATATGCATACAATTAATTTGTGAAGTTATCGTTAATGTTAATTTGTATTGTGAACTAATTTTTTTTTATTTTGCAGGACTCGTAATTGTGGAATTATAAATATCAATTACCACGTACAAGTTATCATTGAGTAATTGGTGAACAATATCAATTTAAAAAAAAATTTTGTTATTAATTTATATCGATATGGATACGCACTACATTCAATTTGAATCTTTTTCTTCTGATGATGATGACATTCAATAAATTGGATCTAGTAATTCCGCATTTTTTATTGGTCACACATATTCACATGCATTCACATCTTCAACGAAATTAAAAAAATAAAAAAACAATGGATGTTTGAAAACAATTTGAATTGAAACAAATTCAAATAGAGGGAAAAATAAAAAATATGGTGCAATGCAACTATTATACAAAATACTATGCGTACGAATTTATCACAAGCACTATTGGTCGACATTATAAAAAATGTCACGCACATGAGCAAACGAGAGACCGTACCCAATAGAAAATGTACAATAATATGAAAAATGAGTAAATGACATTATTTTCTCACGCACTTATTATGTGTATTTGTATTACATCCGACTTATGGAGTGTACCTAATGCACTCTGATATATCGTCGTCACTTCTCATTTAATTGATGATAGATGGAAACTTCATAAAAGAATATTAGGATTTGATAGTTGTGAATATCCTCATAACAAAATAACTATTTATCGATACATTGTGGCCATTTTACAAAAATATAATATTATAGATAATTTTTTTAGTATTACTTTAGATAATGCTTCTGCTAATGATGTTTGTGTTTTGCAATTTANCATGAGAAGCTATTAAATGATTGGTGGAAGTGAAAGAAAGATTATTTTTGTTTAATAAATGACATAAAAAGGCATTTGGCTACTTTTTTTTCTTTCCAACCACGATTTCTTCTCTATTTTCTCTAGGTTTTTATACCTTGACTCAGGGGAGAGTGAGATTGAGATAGAGAAGTATTGTGAGGGAATAGAGTGAGGTTAGGCACAAATGAGTGAGAAAGTGAGTGATTTCAAGAGAAGTGAAGTGAAGAATTCTAAAATTTCATGGAGGCTGAAGTTCAAGGTATTTTTCTATCCTTTAAAGTTTTTTTAGGTTCAGTAATGATAAAATGATGGTATTGGTTGAATTGGTGGATAAATATGAATGATTTCATGTTAATTATTGTGAAATTAGTTAATTATGTACAATGTTAGAGTTTTGGAGATTCGGTCGACTTGTGTTACGAATTTGAGTTTATACCCTTAATAAGAGTTAGAGTAGACTCTTATAGTGCTCTATAACCGTTTGAATTACGCAATTCGGAGCTATGTAGACAAAGTTATAGACGTTGCAAGTCAGTAGACAAAAATTTGGGAGAGTTGTGGTCGACATCTTATAGGTTAGGTCGACCAGTTTTTTATTTCAAAAATGCATACTCTCTATTTTATCATCATTGGTCGACATTTTATGTTACGTTATTTTTTTGAAATGGTGTCTTCTAAGAAGTTACAGTAGACTCTTTAAGGAACAATTTGACACCTGGAGCATGACAAATGGGTCATTATAGAGGAAGTTATAATTGTTCGAAGTTGGAATAGAAAACAAAAGTTGAAAATTAGGAGTGTTGGAATCAGTTTTTGAATTCTGTGTTATACATGCATTTATGTTGCTCCATTGAAATTACGATCTTCTAATGAACTTTAATAGACACCTTGAGTGATCCAGTGCCACTAGAATCGACTCAAATGGATAAGTGGATAATAAGTTATGACAGTGACTTTATGCTATAAAACAAAGCATGTTACATGATTTCTAATTTTTGAATGATCTATATGTTTAGGTCATCAATTAGATTAAAAAAAGCTCAAGTGGATTAATTCAAGCTAGCTACCAAGGTAAATTAGTATTAAGATTGTTTGACCCTTAAGTGAGACTGCATTGCAAAGATTAGAATGTATGTTTGTTGTGTGTTGTATGTTTATTTTCATATTATGTTTGATGTAATGTAAGTAATGTTTCATAGTCACAGAGTCATGCATCATAGTTTTACAAAATGTCAACGAAATATTTTCATGCATGGTTTTACAACATAGTTGGAGGTAAACAAGATATAACCGGTGGTAAGGGATGCCAATTATGTTTCGTCTCCAATGAATTAAGAACTTGAATATCAAAACAGTAAAGCAAATGGTTATTACAGGCCTAAACACTCCAAGCAGTAATGTAAGTGGGCCCAGTAGATGTTGAAGTAGGTGGAGGGCAGTGTTCTTTAGATCCAGTAAGTTATGACTTAATGCTATAAAGCAGGTCATGTTACCTGATTTCTGATATTTGAATGATCTATATGTTTAGGTCATCAATTGGATTAAAAAGATACTCAAGTGGATTAATTCAAGCTAGCTGCTAAGGTAAGTGAGTATTAAGATTGTTTGGCCCTTAAGTGGGACTGCATTACAAAGATTATGGTGTATGTTTGTTGTGTGTTGTATGTTATTTTACTGTTAGGTTTGATGTAATGTAGTAATGTTTCATAGTCACATAGTCATGCATCATAGTTTTACAAAATGTCAACGAAATGATTTCATGCATTGTTTTACAACGTAGTTGGAGGTAAACGAGATATAATTGGTGGTATGAGATGTCAATTATGTTCCGTCTCCGATGAATTAAGAACTTGAATATCAGAACAGTAAAAAAAAATGTTTATTACAGGCCTGAACATTCAAAGCAGTAATGTAACTGGGCTCAGTAGATGTTGAAGTATGTAGAAGACAATGTTCTTGAGATCCTGTAATATTTTCAAAGATAAATAAAATATGTAACCTAAGAAACGTGAATGAATTATGCATTGTTTTATAAAGAACATAGTCATATTCATGCATTATTAACTTCAAAAATTTAGAATTAAAAAATTATTAACTTCTAAAGTTTAACTTTATGTAATTTTTAAACTTGTATTTTTTATACTTGTATTTTTTTATATGTAATTTTTTACATTTATAATCTTTTTATATGTAATTTTTGAAGTTTGTATTTTGTTTACAATAGTATTTTTTTATATGTAATTTTTTACGCTTGTAATTTTTCACACTTGTAATTTTGAGAATTTATACAATTTAATTTCAATGATATGTAATTTTTTTAAAGTAATAAAAATATTTACGGATGTTCGACTCGTTTGGCTCGGCTCGTGTAGAGTCGATAGGCTCGGCCGGCTCGGCTCGGGCTCGAATAGGCTCGAGGCTTGCGAGCCAGCTTTGACCAAATTTTTAAAAAAAAAACTTAATAGGCTCGACTCGAAAAGCTCGACAGGCTCGGCTCGAAAAGCTCGACGAGCCGAAATTCTTTTAGCTTGGCTCACTCGAGCCAGCTCGATTGCCGACTCTAGAAGTGGGCATGGGTCGGTAAAGATGGATATTCCAAACCGACCAAGGTCGTGACCCAACCCACAACTTTTGGGTCAAGTTGGATGAATTAATTATTTTTTTGTATTTAGGTTAAGTTCAATTATTGATAATCGGGCTCCGTTCAAGTTTTTTTTCAAACTCAATTAAAACATAAATATAAAAATATTAGTTTTTCAATTTATTATATATAATAAAAAATTCTAGTATTTAGAATTTTTTAAAAAATATTAAATTAAAAATTATTGAAATTTTAAATTAAAACTTATATTATTTTCATAATTTAAATTAAAATATTGTTAATGAAAATAAATTGAAAAATCTTTTGAGTTTTGGGACACTTTAGAAAATTGATTTAGGGTCAAGTTAATTGATTCTGGGTTTGGATTCTAACACTCAAATTCAAAACCAAATAAGTTGATCTCGGTTAGTTAAAAAATCGAACCATGTTTATCCTTATTGTGATCAAATGGATCAGGTCACCAATTGTAACAGAACATACGGGTCTGTATGGGTCGGTTGTGAGGTTAGTTATAAAAAATTCAATTAAATTTGAAATTTCTTTTTCCATTCGCGACGAAAATCCAACATCACTGTCAAAAATCAAAGACGGACAACTGGGCAAACTGAAAAATCAACGAACTGAGGATCACGGTGGAGGATGGAGAAAAAGTCGATGCCGGAGATTATTTAGCAGTGGCAGAATCGACCCAAACTCGTCCCAACTTCGCCCATTTAGGTTTCCAAATCCGACCAATCCCCAACCAGATTTGAGCAAGAAAGATCACTAGCTTACCAACCACGTCAATCATAGTCGGATTCAGAAAAATCCAGAACAATGATGAAAAAAGAGCCATCCCGATTGAAAAAAAAAACTTGAAATCATTCAATTGGTAGTATCTTCACATAACTAAAAATCAAAATGCCCAAACAAAGAAACACCTCTATCAAATCGAATTTGCAGACATGAAAGCTCAACGATTGTTCAAGGGTTTCAATCGCGTCAGAGAACTATCGTAGTGGTGGGAAGTCGGCAAAGAGCGAATCACGTAATAAAAAGGGTAAATATATATTTAGGCCTGAGTTTCGGTAAAATAAACAAAAAAATGCCCAAGTTTTAAAGAACTCATTCTAAGACTCCTCGAATGTTCAAAGGGGAGACCCTGCGTCTAATACAGACGTCTGAAGAAGTGTCAACACGCTGTATGAAACACACTCACCCTCCTTCGGACGTCCAATATGGACGCAGGGTCTCTCCCTTCGAACGTTCGATACCGATGTAGGGACCCCCCCTAAAAATATCTGAAGAACCTCAAAACTTATATATTCGCTCAGTTTGTTGCTTGAAATTTGTACTTAAAAAAATACTAACAAATTTTGATATTGATATATTGGAAAGCTTTACATTTGCTAGAATTGCTAGCTCGAGCAACTGATGACAACATATGATGAGGAACGCCGTCAAAGAAGAAGAAAATGAAGCAAATATGGATTGGATAGACGATTCAATCTAAGTATGTATTCGTTCTACATTTCTATGATTGCTGAACAAGACATGTGACCGTACAATGCTATATGAGACATGTGATCCTACAATGCTACATGATTTGGTATTTTAATGCCTCTAACAATCAGGCGTAGACCTGGTCTCCCGAAGAAGGGAAGGACCAAAGACATTGATGAGTTTCACCGTAGTAGCACTTTCATGAGCCGAAGAAATGGTGCATTGTGGGACATGTGATAGGAGAGGGGCATAACAAAAAATCATGTTTCAAGAAAGCATAAACTTCACTTACACGACGATCAAATGCGGAGGAAGAGATGTTCATGAGATTTAACATTGTCATACTAGGGTCCCAAACTAACCAACTTGCTTCCTTTCCAGAACCCGCCCAAAATTCAGAACCACGCTGAAGATAGCCAGCATGACTGAGATAAGGATCCCGAAATTGACAATTGTAATGGTGTTGTTTTTATATAGTTTTAACTGAGTTGTGTTGGTAATGTTAAAAGTGCTTTCAATTAAAAAAATACCATCAATTAAAAATAAAAAATAGAAACATAATAAAAAAAGGGAACAATTACAAAACAATATACTCAAAAGTGCTACTGAAAATTTTCAAAATCGAGTGGAGGCTGTGGAGGACCCTAATCAAAAGAAGAAACTCGAAAGAGCCCAGTTGTATCCATCGTGCGCCGCATCTTATCCACTGTATGCTCTAAGCTATCAATCATAGACATCTGCTAAGTATGATAGACATCAAGTCTAGGCATCCACTGCATCCACTGAGTATGATAGTTATTCATCATCTGCATTTGCTGAGTATGAAACAGGTTCATCTGCTCCATTATGAACGCCAGTGATGGATCTTGCATGGGCGGCTTTGGCGTCTAACTATAGGAAGGCTTCGACATATGATCATATGAAGGTTCTGACATGTGAGCTTATAGAGCAGTTGGCATCTAAACCAAATCAAGAGGAGTTGGCATCTTGAAAGATCCCTCAGGAGAGGGAAGATGGAGGTCGGAAAAATGGGTTAGTAGCTGAGAAAAATGAGTTTTTAAACAATTTCATGCGTGAAAGACGAAGAGTTTTCGGATATCATCAAGGAGCGGTCGACACTTTAAACAAGGTGTTGACCAGTTCTACACAAGTTTTTGACCTACCACTGTTTATAGGTCGACCTCTATAGCTTGAAAAGTCAAGGTGTCGACCGCTTGTGTCAAAGTGTCGACCGGTTTTCAAACCCGAGAGTTTTAAGGTGTCGACCGACAATCAAGGTGTCAATCGCCAGTTAAAACTTTGATAACTTTTGTTCTACAACTTAGATTTCTATGATTAAAATTTCATTCTTTTCCTTATTGAGTCTAGTGTAACTTTGTAGAAGATATAAACTTCAAATTTAGAACGTAAAGGTATCAAATATATGAAACACCGAATATCGCTTAAAAGTTCATATTTCCTTAGTTCAGTTTTCATTCGTCAACTTCTAATGTACATAACTTTTGCACTACAACTCTAATCGAGTTGTTCAACCCATAAATCTTCTCATTTTGATGTCTTCTATAATTTTTTAGAAGATTACTTTGTCACATAAGCTTATCTATAATATGATAAAAAAGGAAAACTAAAACTACCCAGTTATCGATTTTCAACCCAGTGGTTGTTACTAAGTCTAAATTTCCAAAACCTATAACTTTCTCTATAAAGCTCCAAATTGAGTAATTTTTGTTGCTATAGTTCCATTAACTAATTCACTTAATTTTATTAGAAGAACTTAAACTCGTTTAAAGAATTTATCTCCTTGAAAATCAACTAATCTTAACGGTCAACATAGGTTAACTTCATTCATCATTTAACATTGATAAAACTTAAGGTACATGAAAAAAGTCAGGTGTTACAGTAGAGATGTGACATGAAGATCTTAGAGCTCTAAAAGAGAATAGAGAAGTAGATCAATTACCAGGAATTGAAGCGTTGAGGCAGGATAGTACTGCAGGATCTAAATCTTAGGGTCGAGAAGTTTTATTTAAGATTATGATTTCCGTCTCTGTTTTGTAACTTTAAAAGCGACGCGGTCGACACCTTAGTGACGCAGTCAACACCTTGTAGACGTGGTCGACACCTTGTAGTTGCGGTCGACATTGTATGTGTTGGTCGACACTTTGTACATCAAAAATAATAATTATCAGTAATCGTTACAATTTATTTACACTTTTAATTTTTTTTAATTTGATATGTGAACCAAACCAAACCGACCCAACCCAAATCGAAACTGTTTAGTTTGGGTCGAAATATTTTTTTTTGGTTTGGGTCGGGTTTTGAGTTTTCATTTTAACCTAAAACGCATTTGGGTTGGTCGGTCGGGTAAGAACCCGACCTAACCCAAACCGTGCCCACCCCTTATGATTATGTTTCTCAAATAAAAAGCAATTTACATCTAAGGCCTAATAGTTATTTACACAATCTCTTAGAGATTAATAATCTAGACTTTATCATCAATTTATATATTAAATTATATATGTATTTTGCGCTCCACTTTAGTGAAATGGTTTTACCTTGACAGTAAATATTTCTCGATATTTTTCATGGATACAAAAATATCACTAATTTATAATAAAAAAAACAGACTTAAAAAGGGTGAGAAAGGTCAAGAATATTAGGGCTGGGACCCACGAGTTCGGTTCGGTTATTTTAAAAAAAATAACCTATCCGGTGGGCTCGGGTTTGTTAATTTTGAATCCGAAGCGGGTCCGACAGATTATGATATCCGACTCATATCCGACCCAAATTTGCGGGTTGAGTGCGGATAAGATTCGGATTTTTTGGGTTGGGCTGCGCGTTTTAAGCGGGTTTGGAGCGGGTTTGGAGCTGGTTAGGGTCGGGTTTGCAAGACACATGTAGGACGGGGTCGACACATGTACCAACTTAATTGAAATTTTTTAATTGAAAAGAAATTCCACTAGCAGCTTTGAACAACTTTAAACACATGTATGACGAGGTCGACCTAAAGTGCACAATTGTGTCGACCCCTCCTCAATCCTTGGGTCGACTTAAAGTGCTCAATTGTGTCGACCCCTAGAATTTTTGTGTCGACCCCTGTTCAGTCTTTTCGATTGTGTCGACCCCCTCATAAATCTTGTGTCGACCCCAAAGGCAGTACAACGAACAAATGTGTCGACCCATTTAAAAAGGTTATGTCGATCCTAGAAAAAATATTGTGTCGACCTTACGAAAATTTGTGTGTCGACCTTTCCTGCATTTTACATGTCGACCCAACCCATTTTGTATCGACCCCATCCGAACTTGTGTCGACCCAAGCTTTTCCAGAGACGAATCCTTTAGTGTTTGTGTCGACCCAAACAGTTTTTGTGTCGATCCCAAAAACTGGAGCACAAGATTATAGGATTATTGTTAAATAGACGTGCATGCAAGAGATTTTAAGTGAAAACTACAGAGGAGTTTTGGTACGCAGAAGAAAAATATCTAAGTAGAGAGAGAGAAACGACAAAATTAGGGATGTACAACCTGAGCTAGGGTTTAGAATGAGTTGGACCAGGTTTATCAAAATTAACCGAAAACCGACCCACATCTATTCGGTTAATCGAGGGTCGGTTTTTTTCAGGTTTCGAAAATAAATTAATCATCCGCTAACCAATCCGATCTCTGGATTTTGGTCGGTTAGCGGGTCGACTCGGCCCAACTGCCACCCCTAAAGAATATAAAAGAAAAAGGGAAAACGAAAGAAAGTGGGACCCGAAGACCCGTGAAGAGGAAAGGGTCGGGGCCGGGCCATTCATTAAAAGTAAAAACAAACGACCAAAGCCGCGACAACGAACAACTTCCTCAGCAGGAATTTTGAAAGTCGTTCCTGTCTTTTGTGTGGGCCCCATGTCTGTCAAGTTCACGGCACATGCTTCGTCCACGCTTCGCCGCTTTTATTTCGCCACGTGTACATCCAGCCAGAGCGCGCTGATTGGCTACCAATCTGACAATCCGCAGGATATTTTCCTGCAGTGCGCTTCTGATTGGCCGGATAGGGGAGGTTAACTAAAACTAATCCTAAAACTAATGAGTTTCTGTTCCCGTGCTCGAGTGTTTAATGCGTGAATTAGAATTGGAGATGATTATGGGAGGAGGTGGTCCCACTCCCCGACCAATAAGATCATCAGCTGATGGGCTTGTCACATGGGGCCCCCTCCTTTATGGGCCCCTCACCCGAGATCTAAGATTCACTTCATTATTTGGTGGCAAAATCCTGTCTTCACCTAAGATTACTCTTCTTTTCTCATTTTTCTACTTATTAATATTACGCTGTAATCTAGATCTCTAATTTTTTCTTAGAAAAACCAATGCTCTACTTTGGCTTAAAAACGCGGTTTAAGTAGAGTTTTCTATTCAAGATTAACCGCCATCAACGCAAGCCGAGCTGGTGGGGGCGAGAAGCGATCTGCTAGTTCAGATTCTGTTCTGTGTTTTCCAAGGAAAGTACAAAACCATAACACCCCTCTTACTCTCTGTTGGGTTAATTAATTTTTCCACTCTCTCCCTCTCTCTCCTAGTTTTTGAGATTCATCGATGTGGTGGTCTGGGAATCTATGCGAAAATTTCAACTTTGCATTTCCATTTACACTTCCCTTTTGGCTTTCGATGTAAAACGTCTCCCCGTCCCTCTGTATCCCTGCAGCTGCTCTTGCATTTTGAAGCTTCTGGATGAGCTGTCGAACTAAGATAGTTATGAGCTGTATCTGCTGCTTACTTTGGCCGAAATCTCCTCGTTGCATCGGCTATTGAACAAGTTTTCTTTTGCCTTTCAAATCCCCAGCTTGCGCTGGCTTGGATGAAAATTTGTCGAAATTACTTCTTTTCGTTCATTGTACTGTAGTTTCAGAATCTGGGCATTGCGGAGAAACGCTAGAGTACCACAGATTGCAGATCTTTCTTCTTTATTTAGCTTTCTAGTTGTTTATATCTGTTTCCATTCATTGGGGTTCTTTTTGTTCTGGTGAGATATTGGATCTTCTTGAACTTGTTGTCCATTAATTTATTCCCTAATTGCATCTTTTTTAACTGATAGATTCTGTTCATTTGAATATTCTTGGATTAGACTCTAGATCTGAGAGATTTGCCTTTATATTCAGATTTATTCCCACGATAAAAGTTCACATTTATTCGAGAAATCGAGAGCTTTTAATTCAGTTTTATACTCATCTCTGTGTTGAGAGTGGAGAAAAAGATAACCTAGGTGTCTATCAAAATTCTGATTTAAAAGAAACATACAATTAATCTATAATTACCTGTTTCTTTTTGCCAGATAAATGAAAAACATCAATCATTGTCCCTGTCTTACGTATGTAGTTAGTTTCTATTACAATTCATCGTATGATTTAGTTGTGAATTGTCTGTTTTCAGGTAAAGAATGTTGGGGCATTTGAATCTCATGTACAGGTGTGAAAACCTTTGACCTTAGTAATTAGATGGCCTTGGATGATGCTACCTCCGGCTTTCTACTGATATGAAGACTTCAAAGGTTCTATTATTATGTTTCTTTACAGTCTGTTCCTTTCCGTCAAAGATCATGAGCAAATTTTGAATTATCTAATGCTGTCTTGTGTGCTTTTAGAAAACTAAGGATTCCGCTCAAGCTTCCCATGAATCCCAAAATGATAAACAAAACAACGATACGAGCAGCGCTCCTCTAGGAGACTTGAGTTCAATATCGGGAACTGGCAATGATAGCAAGAAAGTTTCACGTCAAGATATTGAATTCGTAATGCACAATTTTCGGCTATTACAGTGCTCATTCTTAACTTTCTTGATTTATTGGCCTTAAGAAGTTAATTTTCAGGTCCAAAATTTAATAGAGCGGTGCTTGAAATTATACATGAACAGCGATGAGGTTGTTAAAACCCTCCTGACTCGAGCAAGGATAGATCCCGGATTTACAACTTTAGGTACTTATATTACAAGGTTTTCTACGTTTGTTTGATCTTTCTTATAAGGTTTCTACGGTGGTGCTTGCTCGAATCTGATCAAGAGTCGGTCGTTGATTCAGTGTGGCGTAAGTTGGAAGAAGAAAATGCTGATTTTTTCAGGGCATATTATATAAGGTTGAAATTGAAGAAACAGATTCTTCTCTTCAACCACCTACTAGAGCATCAATATCACCTCATGAAGTATCCAACCCCTCACAAGGTTCCTATGGCACCGATGCCGAGTGGAATTCATCTAATGCCTGGTTAGTTATTACTTTTAGCTATCTTCGTTTATTTTTTGGATTTTGTCTTTGGCTTTCAAAGCATGGTTCTTATTCATGCAAAAATGTTGTTATAGACGCTTTCACAGGAAAGCAATACGTGAGACGAGGATCGTAGTCGATAGTATTTTCTTTTATTAGTTTATTTCTTTTTATTAGTCTGTTGGTTATTTAGTAATTTTGCTATTAAGTCAGGTCTGTCGTCTATTTAAATGGAGTTAGTCCCTCGGGTTGGAATTCAATTATTAACCAGATTATATCTCAGTTATTCTTCTTCTTTTTTCCTATCTCTATCTCCTCATGACGGGAAGAGAGGTGGTTACCCGTTCTCAGGGTAAACTCCCTGAATCCGATCCTAACAAATGTTCTCGTCAGTTTGGTTCTCTAGATAATGCCCTTTCGATTGGCTATCGTTGGGTTATTATTCAACGCCAATTCTTTGCAGTACAGTTAACAACTTACCAATGGGATACCCGGTTCTTCAGCATCATCCTATGCCAATGCCGGGCCAGCCCCACCATGAGACAATAGGCGGTGGAATATCAAACTGTCATATAGTTAATGGAATCCCTGCTCCTACTAGTTTCCATCCTATTCGAATGAATTCTGCGAATGAGTAAGAAAGTTTTGTTTTTTTACTGGCTCTTCTCTCTACCCTCGTCTGATAATATTAAAAGTTTTTTCTTGGAATCTATTCTAATGAGAGCTAAATTTTTCGCTCGTTGAGTATGGTAATGGACACGAATACTTCCCAAGTTGAGGGTCAAATGAATGGCGTAATGTCTGCTTTGTCGGAGATGCCTATGAGTCCGGCTTCTGTGGCATCAAGTGGTCATTTTCCATTTACGGCATCAGAACTATCGGGAATGGGAATATCTTCTTCGGCTCTCGAAACCGGGTTTCATTCTGATGCTGTTAACACGGAGGGCTTGCAACTTGTTCCGGATGGCGGAAGTGGAAATTCACGGGATTCTCTCCGTCCGCTGGATCAGATCCAGTGGAATTTCAGCCTTTCAGATCTCACAGCAGACTTATCAAACTTGGCCGGTGATTATACCAGATAACGTTATTGCTCAACGATAAGTTAGAGAAAGTTGTCAGTTGTACCTAAACCAGTTGATTATCCTGCAGATTTAGGGGCGCTGGGGAACTACACTGGATCTCCATTTCTGCCATCGGATTCGGACATGTTGCTCGATTCTCCTGAGCAAGACGGCTTAGGTAATAACGTGGATGCATATTGTGTATGAAATGCGGGAGTAAGGCATTACTAATAGGATGATAATGTGGCAGTGGAGGAGTTCTTTGTAGATTCTGTGGCAGGCCAGCCATTTTCTCAATCAGACGAGGAGAAGTCGTAGGCGCAGAGCTGCGGGTGGCATTATGTGGGTTCAAAAGGCAGCGTAGTTGGTTATGTTTAGGAGTTTTTGCAATGTTGTAGCTGGCCATTAATGGACTCGTAACTTCATTTATGATGTGTACATTATATACGTTGGTTTGATTATCGAGGCCTACTTCTTTGAAGGAGTTCAACTGGGATTATAAAATGAAAACTGGGTTTCCATTTCCCCTTGGAACTCGGTCTTGTTGCAGGTATAAAATGCAGGGGGCTTTGCATCTTCATCTATCAAGATCAATATCAAGATCCCAGAGCTCTGGCGTGATTCTCCTGCCTTTTGTGTTCAAGGTTGTTAGAATAATGACAACTTATATGGCCATGATAGTTGAGTGAGGAAGAACACTAATACAAATTAGGATGATTATCATTTGACACCTTCAAGGGGTGGGATGCCTGAACTTTTATTTTTATGCATTGACAACTTCTGCTAAATTTTTTCAACGTTCTATAAAAAATTCAAACGCATGCGAGTCCCTCATTTATGAAGGGGGCCCCACAAATATTAATGCTGCTCAAAAGCTTTCTTTAGTTTTTGGCGCCTAACACGCCCGCCTCTCCCGCCTTCATTTTTCAATTTCACACTTCATGAAATCTCTATAAATAGAGGTTTGAGAATGCATTCTAATCATCCATCAATCTTCATTCGACAATCGTATAAGAAAGTATTCAAAGTAGAGAGAGAATTTTTGGAGGGAGAGAAAAGAAAGAGTGTCAGAGAAAAATAGGTAGGATGCTTTTGGGCACATTGTAAGTTTTAAGAGTGCTGATTTTTCTTAGTGAATATTTTCTAGAATATTTGATTCTAAAAAAATATGGTAAATCTTATTTTTTCACAGTGAGATCTTTCTGGACTCGGTCCCTGTAATTTTTTTCCCGATTTGGGTTTCTACGTAAAATTCTCGGTGTGCATTTTTGGCACTATTTCTTTTACTTCTTGGCCATTATATTTTTACGGAGCGGAAAAATATTCTTAGTATTTTTCGGATCACATCTGTTATCGTTTCTTATATTGTCTGGTTAGTAGTGTTATTGTACTGTGTAAGTAGTTCTCGCTAAGGCAAGACTTGGTATTTAAGTGGTCCATTCGTGACTTACCTCTCTTACCTGAGAACTACTTGGAAAGGTAATTCTGTCTAAGAGACTAGCAAGAGCGTCTTTTATGAGAATTAGTCTGATCACTACTCTCCACGTTTTTTGGTGGTTAAAGAAATAATATTCAGGTGGATATTCGGGTTGTATTTCCCAACAAGTGGTATCAGAGCCTCGTTATTATGGCCGGAAAGGTTGAAATTGAAAAATTCAACGGGAATAATTTTTCGCTATGGAAATTAAAGATGAAGGCGCTATTACGAAGAGATGGCTGTGTTATAGTCATCAGTGATAGATCGACGAATGTTGAAGATGAGAAGTGGATCAAAGCGGACGGGGATGCTAACGCTATTTTCCATCTTGCTCTTGCAGATGAAATTCTGTCAGGTATCACAGAACTGACAACCGCTAAGCAGATATGAGATACGCTGACAGAGTTATATGAAGCAAAGTCAAATCATAATAAAATTTTCTTAAAAAGAAAATTATATACTTTTCGGATGTCAGAGTCGACAATGGTCACAGAACACATCAATATTCTAAACACCTTGTTCTCGCAACTCACGGCAATGGAGCACAAAATCCACTCAAATGAAAGAGCCGAACTTTTACTTCAGAGTTTGCGAGATTCATACGATCACCTTATTATAAATTTGACAAACGGTACTGCAAAAACTTTGACGTTCAAAGATGTTGCAGCTGCTTTTCTAGACGAAGAAAGCAGACGGAAGAACAAAGAACGTGCTTCTGTGGAGGTCTTATCAATAGTAAGAGGAAGATCAAGAGAACGTGGGGCTTCTGGAGCCACCACGCCACGAAGGGCAAAATCAAAAAGCAAAAAGGGGATTAAGTGCTATCATTGTGGTAAAACAGGTCACATGAAAAAAGATTGCTGGAAATTGAAGAAAGAACAAAATAGAGAAGGTGTTAAAGGAGAGGCGAAAAGTACAGTTGCGACTGCTTCTGATGGTGAAGATGTAATTATATGTGAAGATGTTGTCAACCTCATGACTTAGGAATCATGTTGGGTGTGTGACTCTGGTGCATCTTATCATGTTACGGCAAAATTCAAATATTTTACATCTTACACAAGCGGCGATTTTGGCACTGTCAAAATGGGAAACAATCAGGTTTCCAAAATAGTTGGAAAAGGTGACATTTGTATCCACACCAACACAGGCTGCGAGTTGGTGCTTAAAGATGTCGGACATGTTCAAGATATTCGACTGAATCTTATATCAGTTGGTGCTCTTGATGATGTCGGTTACAAGAGTAAATTTGCTAATGGTAAATGAGAGTTGAGCAAAGGCTCGCTAGTAGTAGCGAGAGGAATCAAAGAGTCTAGTTTGTATGTGACTCAAGCAACTGCAAACGAAACAACTGTAAATATTGCTCAAGATAACTCATCAATGAAGTTGTGGCACAAACGACTTGGTCACATGAGCGAGAAAAGACTTCTACTACTTGGCAAGAGAAAATGTCTGCCACATCTCAGACATGAATCTTTGCCAAATTGTATTCATTGTTTGGCAGGAAAACAACACAGAGTTTCCTTTAAAAAGAATTATGCGTCAATGAAACTAAACGTGTTAGAAGCAATCTATTCAGATGTCTGTGGTCCTATGTTAACAAAAACATTAGGCGGTGCTCTATACATGGTCACATTTATTGATGATCACTCAAGAAAGGTTTGGGCCTACACACTCAAAACCAAAGACGAGGTATTTAACGTTTTCAAACAATTTATGCTCAAATGAGCGGGAAACTGGAAAGAAGTTAAAATACATCCGCACAGACAATGGTGGCGAATATATGGGATCCTTGGATGAATACTGCAAGATGCACGGGATCATACACGAAAGATCAGTTCCAAAGACTCCTAAACAAAATGGTGTTGCTGAAAGAATGAACAGAACAATCGTGGAGAAGATAAGGTGCATGTTATCACATTCAAAACTTCCCAAAACATTTTGGGGAGAAGCAATGAAGACTGCAGTAATTATCATCAATTTATCTCCATCAGCACCTTTGAATGGAGAAGTGCCAAACAGACTATGGACAGGAAAAGACGTCTCTTATCAGCATCTAAAAGTGTTTGGATGTAGGGCGTTCGTCCATATTCCAAAAGACGAGAGGTCAAAACTAGACAGCAAAGCTAAGGAATGCATATTCCTTGAATACGGAAGTGATGCATTCAGATACAGGCTTTGGACTCCAACTGACAAGAAAATTGTCGGAAGCCGAGATGTTGTCTTCTTTGAAGATCAAACTATTGAAGACAAGAAGAAAGTTGTGGAGATCACTAATGAACATCTTGTAAGAGTTGAACCGGTGAAATCAATCTTTGACGGAGGAGATACCGGAGAATCTAGTGATCAAGTAGCTAATGAAGTTGACCAAAGAGAGACAAATATCTCTCATGAATCAGCTACAGCGTTAAGGAGGTCAACAAGAGATCGTCAACCATCAAAGAGATACTCTGTCAATGAGTATGTGATGATTACTGACGGCGATGAACCTGAGTGCTATGAGGAAGCTATGGAGTATAAACAAAAGAATAACTAGTTAGATGCGATGCAAGATGAGATGACAACATTGCATGAGAATCATACTTATAAGTTGGTTCAACTTCCAAAGGGGCAGAAGACACTCAAGAACAAATGGGTATACAGACTTAAACTTGAGAGCGAAAGTTCACAACCAAGGTATAAGGCCAGACTAGTTGTGAAATGTTTGGTCAGAAGAAAGACGTTGAAAATGTCATCCATACGAGTGGTACTTGGATTAGCTTCAAGTCTCAATTTGGAAATCGAGCAACTCGATGTGAAAACTGCTTTCTTACATGGTGAACTAGAAGAAGAAATCTACATGGAACAACCAGAAGGATTCGTTGAAAAAAAGAAGGAACATCTGGTTTTTAAATTGAAGAAGAGCCTGTATGGACTAAAGCAAGCCTCACGACAATGGTACAAGAAGTTCGACTCATTTATGGTCAATCAAGAATACATGAAAACTTCTTCAAACCATTGTGTGTTCGTGAAACGGTTCACGGACAATACCTTCATAATTCTCCTACTTTATGTTGACGACATGCTGATTGTGGGCCGTGACAGTGAAAAGAATGCTACGTTAAAGAAAGAACTTAACAAGTCTTTTGCCATGAAAAATGTAGGACCGGCGAAACAGATACTTGAGATGAGTATCACATGCGATAGAAAGAACGAGAAGTTATGGCTATCGCAGAAGAAATATATTAAGAAAGTTCTCAGTCGATTCTATCTGGATAAGGCGAAGCCGGTCAGCACTCCACTTGCTAATCATTACAGACTTACTTCCAAACAAAGTCCTTCTACTGAAGAAGAAAAAGCAGAAATGCAGAGAATTCCATATGCCTCAGCAGTTGGCAGCTTGATGTATGCTATGGTTTGTACGAGACCTGACATTGCACATTGTTTTGGAGTAGTCAGTCAGTTTTTATCAAATCCGGGCATAGAGCATTAGAATGCGGTAAAGTGGATTTTGAGATATCTTAAATGTACTTCTGAATTCAGTTTGTGTCTTGGAAGTAAAGAGCATTTGTTAGTAGGCTACACTGATGCAGACATGGCTGGAGATATTGACTCTAGAATATCAACATCAGGTTATTTTGTTACATTTGGAGGGGGAGCTGTATCATGGCAATCAAAGAGGTAAAAATCAATTGCATTATCTACAACAGAAGCTGAGTTTATTGCGACGACAGAAGCGTGCAAAGAAATTTTGTGGATGAAAAAATTTCTGGCAGAATTGGGTCATCAACAAGATAAGTATATCTTAAATTGTGACAATCAAAGTGGTATTCATTTAAGCAAGAACTCGAGCTTTCATTCGAAGTC